>CM059199.1:24105442-24670582 GCA_030323885.1 Branchipolynoe longqiensis
TGCTGCTACTCTACCTCTTGTCACTCTTGGCAGGGATAACCTTCTTCCTTTCCTTCTTCCTTTCTTCTTTTTGCAACTTTTCTCTACCTTGTGCGACAACCCGCACGAGTCACAATACGGCATGTCATGTACGGTAGTATGGTAGACAAGCAGCAAGCAGCACACGACCTCTCTCAAGGAAAAAAGTAGGCGAAGTGAGTCCATTTCAGTGATATTTCCGCGCGACACAGGTCACGCCGCAGACTCGCGCGCATAACAAGGTAGGTGCGCGACTCTTAATACTAGATATCGAAAGGACAATTAGAATAATAATAATAATTAACCTTGGATTCAGCTTCGTTCTATATATTATTATAATACATTATAATACACATAATTAGCACATCTTATTCCATGTGCATTTAGATTTCGACAAATCTGGGCACTCAGATTACTGTTAGAGCCATAGCCAGAGTCAGCTTTACTGTACTTTATTAATGTTTTTATTTATTATCCTATGGTTAATGACATATGTATAACTAGAAAATTAGTAGGGTTAATCAGATATTGGTTACATATTTCTCTGAAACAATTGTATGTTTGAGAACATTTGGCATTTTAAATATTTTAGAACAAGAATTAATAATGGTGGTTGATTGTGATATCACTGATTGTTTTGTGTGGAATTGTATGATTCTTAGCTCAAATGTTAACTATGGCTAGGTTTTGTCTTAGCTTATGTGTCATCAGATCAGTATATTGCATGTGTGCATACATGTTTATGCCAAATTGTTATGTATTTCTATTCATTTGTGAATAAAATCGAAGTTTTTTTCCATAGGCGTATCGACAAACTCCAATGGCCATTCGCATTTGCTTTGCTGCCAAGGCCATCTTCATCGCATGCACCAGTCAGAACCATGATCCCGTCTATACAGATGGCGTATGAGAACCAAAGAAGATACAATTAAGCGATTGGAAATCAACTCCAGTATCTGAGCCCATCTTCATCTACGCATGTGGCAATCAACAAAAGCGCAGACGCATGGACCTGCTGAGGAGTAAAAACAGGAATAGATTTCTTACATCATGTGGCTTCTCTGTGGCGGAGTGGTTAGAGTTCTGAACTTTTTTCTAGGTCAGACTGCTAATCTGAGGGTCGGCAGTTCCATTCCCCGTGGCCCCAGCTCTGCCAATTTGATTTCCAACCGCTGTGTATAACTTACAGCGTCATCAAAGGCCGGTTGCTCTCATACCATGTCTATGTGGTGTGGGAGGTTAAAAATCCCTTGTGTCGGTAAAAGTGTAGGCTCGGGCTTTCTATCGACCAGCAGTGGAATGAGGAAGACCAGTCATCTATGACTGAAATTTCCCCTGCTTGGGACAACTAATGTACCAAACAAAACAAAAAAAAGAGAAACAAATAAGTGTTCACACTTCCTGTCTACCATTCGCTATATCGCTATTGCTATAAAGATTACTCGCATTACTCAACATACAATGGAGTGCATATTCATATGGCAGGTATAACCTTGTCATGACATTGAAACTGTCTTCCGATGTATGTGTCCTTGACTAGAGGACAATATTTCAAACAGTAGGAGATTTTAGTTTAAAGTTGCATAGTCCAATTAAAGTTGTATAGTCCGATGGTTTTGGCTTTTGGTCATTTTTCCGAGATAAATATATTAAATTGATTGCTATAATCTACGTTATTTCATGTTGAAATAACTTTTATTTTAAATGGATAAGTTTTGAGATATTTGAAAATCAATCATGTAAACTTAGTTTTGGCAAGCAGGCCAAAACTCTGACACCATAGGCTTCAACAGTAACAGGTTCTATCAAATTGTCTCAGTATTCCCTTCTATGTAGCAATAAATGCTTAATATGTGCATCAATATCTAAGTTAGATATGTAGAGTCAAATCTATATAATTATTTTGGTTTTGAAAATTTGATGCTTCATCGGACTATACATCAATATAGCTTTAAGCATCACAATTTTCAAACAAAAGCAGTGACCTAGATTTGATTCTACATATCAAACTTAGATACTGGTGCACTTATTAAACATTTGTTGCCACATAGAAGGGCATACTGAGTCAATTTAATAGAACCTGTTACCTCAGAAGTCTATGGTGTCAGAGTTTTGGTGTGCTTGCCAAAATTAATTTGGCATGTTTGTGCTTCAAATATCTCCAAAGTTAGCCATTTAAAATCAAATTTAATTTTTTTTTTTTTTTAAACAACAAAAAAACATTTATATAGCGCCCGATGCAACAAGCCGTTCTCATGCGCTTTACATAACAAACAAATATACAAGAAAATAAATTTCACCTAGTTAAAAGCAGATTTAAACAAATGTGTCTTAAGACCTTTCTTAAAAGCACCAACAGATTTACGATCTGTGATATAACCTAGCAGAGCAATGGCTGAAACTCAAAAGCAGCAGACTATGCAACTTTAACATTTCAGATTTATATATTAACGCGTATTCATAACACAATGACACTAATATTATGTTATGTGTATGTATAGATGTTTACCTTTATGCAAATATTATATAAGCGGTGAAAGTGAATCTATTGTGTGCTGATTCTGGAAGGTTCTATGGTACAGCTAGAGCAGCTTGGAGCCCTGTTGCTAGTTGGGGCAGGTAAACAAGGCAGCTGGTCAGCAAGTGCTTCCTGTCCTAACACCGGTGTCGCAGTTTCAGCTCCCGGTCAGTTTCCACCGCCCGTATGGACTCAAACTCAAGGCATTGTCAATGGTCGAGAGCAATCTTCATACAGAAAATACAGCAAAAGTGAAATATCTCTAAAACTACACCACCTATTAACAAATCGCTTGGCACACATATAGAAAACATCTTTATCAAAAAGACTGTATTAAATTTATAAGCTTAGGGTAATTGATTGTATTAATTTTGAATAAAACTAATGTTTTGCACTGCGCGTACCGTCAAACTCAAGGCATTGTCAATGGTCGCTAGCAATCTTCATACAGAAAATACAGGAAAAGTGATATATCTCTAAAACCACACCACCTAGAAACAAATCGCTTTGTACACATGTAGAAAACATCTTTACCAAAAACATTATATTAAATTTATAAGGTTAGTGACGATGATGTTAGATTTTGACGCATGCGCATGAAACTGACAGGCAGCTGAAACTGACCGGGAGCTGAAACTGCGACACCGGTTCGTCACTTCTACCTGAATTTTTCTTTACATGTTATCAATACTGTTATAATATTATTATAATATTACACAATTATAAACTGTACATATTTAGGTCACATAACAATTCTGCACTCAAATGTACTCCTCCTTATCGTTACATGAAAGGACGCGATGGCCGAATCGGTAGAGCGCAGGCTTCCCGTGCGGAAGGTCGGGAGTTCGAATTCCAGCCGAGTCAAACTAATGAGTTACAAAATTGATATTTGTCGTTACCTAACATTTAAAAACTAGCATATTTTCATGATTTTTATACTTTCTTTCAGTATTATCTAACTACTGCCTGTGTTGCAGTTTGAAAGGGTACCCAGTTTCAAACAGGCCTTTTCGCAATGCGTATGCATCAAAGTTGAATAGCAATCCTGAAATCTTGTCTGAATTTCTGGCTTAGTTCTGTCTGTGGAGGTGCTCTCTGGAAATGTAGGGCGAGACAAGCAAGGAGACTGTTCATGCATCATTGTGGTGATTATTTTAAGCTTGATAATATATATTATTCTCTGCACTAACAAGTTAACAGACAATTAACAAGTTATTAAACGGACCAGATGGGGTGGCCGAATGAGTAGAGCGTCCGTCTCCTGTTTTGGGAGATCTGGAGATCCAAACCCATGAGTTTGTGGGTTCGAATCCTGGTCAAGTCAAACCAATGACTTAAAAATTTATACTTGTCGCTTCCTGGCCTGGCGCTCGGCATTAATAGGATAGGGCAAGGACTGGCTGGCTCGGTGTAAGGATAATGTGACTGAGTGGGATATCAGGTCATGATGCTGGTGGCCTGGTTTCCCAGTGGGGCAGCACTATAAAGTCACCATGAGTGCGCACTGTCACAAGTCGGTACCCATCCTGATATGACCTTAGATGTTGCTAGGATGTAAAACAACAACAAACAAACAGTTATTAAACGTGGGTACAATCTCAATCAGGCGGAAATGTTGTTCGACTTTGACGCCTGCACATTGCGAATAGGCCTGATTTAAACCTGGCACCCTTTCAAATAGATAAAGTATTCACCCGGTACTCGCAGTACACGGGTGATTACCAACCCTATATAAAAACGGCCGAAAAAGCGGATTAAGCAAATGAGAGCCTAATTTCACAATCTAAGAAGCAACATTTATTCTTTACATATGTCTTATTGATAGCCCGCTACCTTTGAGTTGAAAAATATAATATAATATCTAGTTTAATCAGATTTAAAAGTGAAATCTACAGCGTTCTCTGGCCGCCATCTTGTCTTTTTGCATTCTCGCCCATTTCACCAATTCTGTGGCAATATGTGCAGCCATTTGATACTGGAGCCACAGTTTCTACTTCATGTTCTATACTAAAGCTATTTTCGCCCGTATTTACACCTACGTTGTCCTTCACCCGTGTACTACAAGTAGGTATCCCAAGTGATTTTCAAAAATAGTTTGGAGTTTGATTTAAGGGATTTCACCTGTTAGTATATTTAATTTGAAATAAAATGACACTTCATTTGTGAAAATCGCTCTAATATTAAAGAAGATATGGACTTTTTTAGGTTGTTACTTAATTGGTCCCACCCAAAACTAAAAAGATAGCATTTTTGATGGCCCCAAGAATTAAAAGTAACCACCCTATCAGACTTTCTGTATTTTTTCCTTCAAATCCATGGCCTATACAATGAGAATAAAAAGATCCAGGGGTCTGATGTGGTTACATTTCAAGATATACATCTTCAAAAATGCGCGAAATCACAATTTCCTTAATTTCACCAATTTCCAAATTTCGCTTTGGACCACTTTTGGGGGCTTGGTTGTGGAAAAAATTGGCACCCATATTAAATTATTCTGATTTATCCCTAACCTACTGATGAGTCTTGTCATTGCTATTTTTTTTCAGGACTACATATGCTTGGGAAAAGCTTAAAAAATAGGTTTAAAATGGTCCAGAGCTCAATTTGACAAGTGATAAAATCCGGTAAAAGGAAATGCCCAACTTTGAGCAGGCTTATTTGGTACAGAAAAGCACCCGTACAAGATAATTGCATGAAATTTTCACACTGTACTACCTTCAATATGCTCTTTCTGTTTACGTTACATACAATACAATTTGATAGATGTGAATGTTTAAAAAAAAAAATTTCAAACCCTGTGTGTGTGTGGGCAGTGTGTTTATGGCACATTGCATAACAACTGGCACATTGCATAACAACTTTAGCATTCAATTATTAAGTAGAGCCAACATTTATTTTGTCTCAAATTTACGCCTTCACACTGTGCATTGCTAAGAATCATGATTAACTTCTTTTTTTTAAGAAAAAAAGGATCTTTATTTTCATGTAAAAACCTAAGTTATCCATTATTCGGTTCCGAAATTCTGGTTAATTGAACATTTTAAATTTAAATTTAAAATAGATGGACAAAGAATTTATTCAAGGACAAAATATGACTATATGGCCTGTAGTATTGGCAACAAAATGATATCATTGGCATGATGATGCTAGCTCTGGTGAATGGGCGCCAGAGGTTTGAAGAAGCAGTGTAAAATTTCATGCATAAGTTAGTTGAAACAAAAGGTGATTTTCTACATAAATGGACTTGACAAAGCATTGTTTTCTGTAGCTGATCAAAGTCATATCCTAATGTGGATGGTACTATTAGAAAGAAGAAATATGAAGCTTTATTTTGCTTTAGGTTTTATTTCAATTGGTGAACAACTTAGAACACACCAACAGATTGAAAATGATGAATTTTAAGCCTCCACACACAGATTATTGGTGGATTGGCAAGGCACTTGGGATACCTACTACAAGTATCGGGTGAATCTTTTATCTACCTTTCAAACTGCGACACCGGTACCTAATTATATCTATTTCTCGACAGACACATTCCGATCCGTACAAGGCTACTGAGCCTGTGACTGTTTTGTTACATTCGTTGAATAATGAAGGGGAATTTCAATAGCAGACAATTGGTTTTCCTAATTTCAAAACTGGACGTTGTGGCCGAATCTGTAGCAATGCACTCGTGGCAGTGCACATTTATGGTGGCTTCATAGTGCTGCCCCATTGGGAGTCCATTCCACCGGTATCATGATCTGATACAGTATAACCCCGTTAAACTGAACTTGAAGGGACCCTAGAAATTTCTTTGGATTGACCGATCATTGGTTTAACCAAGCTTTGGCTTTGACTTTGACTTGGCTTTGGCATAAACACGAGTGCATTATGAAGGTAATATACGATGTATGTGGACACTTTGATTATTGTTTTTTTATGTATATACAGTATAAGTCAGTTAAACCAAGCTCAGTTCAAACAAATGATCGGTTAATCCAAACTTTTTTTGGCAGCCCGGCAAAATATAGTATAGTTATACGAGTCTTACCTTGGTACAGATGATGGATAACTGTTGTTTTACCGAGGTATAAGCCTCGGATAGATGTGGGCTAGGGAGAGAGGTAAGCACGTCCGGTACCAGCAATCTTAACCTACTTATTGAGGATAAAAATGACTTTCAAACAATGGATACTATTACTTTACCGAAAAGGTACACCAACGGAATAGATGTGGCAGGGTGTGGCGGGAGGGCCCTAGCCCACATCTATCCGAGGCTTATACCTCGGTAAAACAACAGTTATCCATCATCTGTACCAAGGTAAGACTCGTATAACTATACTATTTTACCTCGGTAAACAGCCTCAGGCTAGCCTCAGGCTAGGGAGACCTTTACATAATTCATTTTTATCCTTAATATCATTCTTTCTTATTATTATAACATTCTAAATTTTTGTTCTCACCTATTCTTGTTAGTTGGCGAGAAGACGCTTTGCAACGCCGGTAGGCTTTTCTAGTCGTTTATTATAATGTTTTGCAAACGACTTAGCCGTCTTCCAGCCTGCATGCGCTAGTATTCTTTTCACAGAAATACCAAGCACCCGTGCCTTGGAGACCATGGCTCCTCTAGTTGAGTGGGAAGAGTATTTACTCGTATCCACTCCAGCCAATTTCAACACCGTAATTGTCCATCTGGCAAGTGTGTCTCGTGAAATCGCCTTATGTGGCTTTATAAAGCTCACTAATAGTTGTTGTGATGCACGTAAATCCTTTGTCTTGTATATATAAGCCCGTATGGCCGACACAACACATAATTTCCGATCATTCGGAAAACAGTCTAAGTGAACCGTTGATAAAGGGTCACCTAACGTGTTCGATTTAAGCAATTTTTCTAAATCAAACGTAGCTTGTTGCTTGTCTATTTCTAATCCAGTTAAGGATAAAGCAACAATCGTCTGTCCTCTGTGTCCGGTTACTAACAATAACAGGACCGCGACCTTAAAACCTAACTGTTTTATATCTAACCACGAGTTGTGAGGCCAAGCCTGAAACAACTTAAATACTATAGAAACATCCCAAAACCGACTATACTTTGGTTTTGGAGGATTCCTTTGATAAATTGAACGAAGTAAATAACAAATAACATGATGTTTTCCAACTGTTTCGCCATCAATTCTAGGTAATATAATTGATAACGCACACCTCGCCGCATTAATCGATCCAAAGGAAAGTCCTTCATCCTCTAGAGAACGAAGAAACCGAGCTACTTGTGAAATCTTTGGATTTGTTGGCTTAACTTTCATTAACAAACAATGTACACCCCATTTCTTTAAATAGGTTGTATACATTTTGACAGTTCCTGGCCTCCAGGCATCCGATACTATCCTATCCTCAGTAATTCTGTCCAATCCAAATTGCTGTAGCTGCTTCCTTAGAAAAGGAATGCCAATAGGGGCGTCGTTGACACGTCGCCGTGAACCACTAGCGGTCCGTGGTGCGTCAGATTCCCGAGTTTTCTTGGGAATCGTATACGATCTTTTGCCAGTTGTGAAACTGCTGGCAGCCAAGGTTGCGTGTCCCAATCGGGCACCACCAGTATCGCATGTGTCCCTTCCAAGCCGATAATCGGCTGATAATGCTAAATGGTGGGAAAATATAAAAATAATTATTTTCCCAGGTAATAGCAAACGCATCTACTTTCCAAGCATCCGGTTCAGGATGCCAAGAAACATAACAGGGTAACTTGTTATTATTTCGTGATGCAAATAAGTCAACTTCAGGTGTACCCCATTTTTCACAAACGAAGTTAAACAAATGTGTAGAGAGAGACCACTCTAAATGGTCATGGAAATTTCTACTTTTATAATCTGCAAGTGTATTTTGTGACCCTGGAATATGCGCTACAGTCAGCCAGACTTGTTGAGCCTGTGCCCAGTTCCAAATCAGTTTAGATAACTGATTGCAAGACTTTGATTTGGTTCCACCCATGTTACGAATATATGCCATGGCAGTAGTATTATCAGTTAGTATTCTAACCTGTGATTTATTTATCTTTACTAAACTACGTAAGCCCAGATAAATAGCACGCAATTCTAGTGCATTAATATAGTCTGATTTTTCATCATCAAGCCATCTACCTCCTGTTGTGACCCCATCTCGATGAGCTCCCCAACCTTCTAACGAAGCATCAGTAGTAATTACTGTATTAGGTTCCGCCATGCGGATTGGATTTGGTGAACTTGCTATATGTTGCATCCACCATCCAATATCCTGTAACCCTTCTTGCGAAATAAACATCTTTCGCTCAAAATTGCCTTTAGTTTGTGTTAACGCTAAATTTTTATCTATTTCTAGCGACTTAATATGGGCCTTCCCATATAACACAGCAGGTGCATATGAGGTCATTATGCCAATAAGAACAGCAACCTGTCTAATTTTTGGCTTTGATAACTTAATAAGCTGAGTCGCTGTAGTCATAAACTTAATTAGTTTTTGTTCTGTTATCGACACTGTAAGGGACTGTGTATCCAGAATAAACCCTAAACATTTAAGTTGTTTTGTTGGTTTAAACACTGACTTTTGTTGATGTACATAAAACCCCAATTTAGTGAGTAATGCACATAAATCCAAAACTGCATTCACACAACCAATTTGTGTTGATGCTATAATAAAAGAATCATCTATGTATGGAAACATTATATGACCTTTCCTCGCCATTACCGATAAAACAGGTTTAAGCAATTTAGTAAATAAACGTGGCGCACAAGCTAAGCCATTCGGCATACAGGTAAACTCATAGAGTTGGTTATCCCAAATAAATCGAAGAAATTTTCGGTATTTTTCCATTATGGGAAGCGTATAATATGCATCCTGTAAATCAACACTAGCGATCCACGCATCTGGTGTAATCAGATCCCGTGCCGTATCTAGAGAGAACATTTTAAAATGTCGATATTCCACCCTTTTATTAAGGATTGTTAAATCCAGGATCATTCGAACATCACCATTAGGCTTCGGTCTCGAGAAAATGTTTGAAATAAACTGTCCTGAACAGTGTGTCACTTTTTGTATAATTCCTTTCTCAAAGAATTTATGTACCTGTTTAGTTAGTGCGTCTCGTTCAACTGGTTGAATGTTATATGGAAAAGGTATTATACTTTGTACAGGAATTTGTGTAAAAGGAATTTGAACACCCCTAACTATTTCTATAATTTCTTGGTCACTAGTAATTTTGTGCCACTCAGAAATATGATTACTAATATTACCAGCCACAAAGTTGCTTACAGTTTGTGTGTTTTTAGAGGCTGCAGGGACTTGTAAAGTTTGTGTTTGGACCTCTACTTGGACCCGCCCCTGGGGAAAGGTCTCGACGAGTTGAACCCTCGACCTATTGGCCGTGCGGTGTTGTCGGTCCAGCCTGGGCGAGCGCCCCGGCCCCGAAACCCTTGACCGAAGTTTGAACTCGGTCTGGTTCCTCTGGTGAACCGTCGTGGACGAAAATCCCCTCGTGACTTTTTGAAACGAGGAACTTCCTGTTTCTTCTTGCCATCCATGTTTTTGCCACTCTTGGCTGCAGTCTCTACCTCTTTATAGAGGTATTGTAGTTGACCGCCAAACATCTTGGTATTATCTAAAGGTTTCCCTTTAATCGGCTCTGGAGCAAGATAGAGCGTAAACTCCTTCCCCTCATTATCGGTAACCTTCTTAGAGCGAGCCACTTCTTTGCCAGCATCTGTGCAAACTGACTTGAAGACATTTTCATATCTTCGAAACGACAGGTAATTACCTGCCGCCGCTAGTACTGCAATGCCTTTGTCCATTGTCTTAGCCAAAGACGAGAACTTATTTTCACTCTGCATCCTATTAGCCACAGGAACAATAGCTGTTAGGGTAGCCAACACTGCCTTATGCACTGTGTGCAACACATCCTCAAACTTCTTACGGTCATCCGTCATATTGACATCCCGATCCATCTCTTTAATGATGGAGTTGGGAACACCCTTTATGCCTGTTAACTCATCTCCTAACTTGGAGATAACCTCCGCCGGTTTGAACGTGCGAAAATGACCATTCACGGTCTCGCGCATAAGCGTAGTGGTTTTAACCCGCTTAGCCTTTGGCTTCTCCACCTTCTTAGCCACTTTAGTGCCAATGTCCGCATAGACCCCTTCATATACGGTGTCTGAGTCTGATTCCGTAGAAGTAGACTCAGTGGACGACTCAGAAGAAGAAGAATATTTCCTCTTCCTCTTCTTCTTTTTGGACTTAGTCTTCCGCTTTTTGCGCAAACCAGACTCTGCCCGCTCCTTGGTGAAATCATCACCCGAAGAAATCACCTGTTTCTTCTTCTTCCTCCGTTTAGGAGAAGGAGGAGGAGGAGCCTTAAGCTCCACCGCCGAGTCTGTGTCCAAGAAATCCTCAAATGAATCCTCTTGGACACTCGGCCTACGCCGCTTCCGAGACACAGGCGATTTGGCAGTCAAGATGTGGCTTTCCAATCTTGCAAAGCGAGCCTCCCAATCTGGAGGCGCAGGCACATCAGGCACTGCGTCCTCGTCCGGGTCGGAGAGGATATGCGCCCGGGGCTGTGTCGACGGCCCTGCCGACAACACGGGTGAGGAGTCGTACTCCTCGTCCACTCCACTCGGAACACGCCCCTCGGCTGCTGCTGCACCGCGCTTACTCCGCTTCGTGGCCATCGGGAACTGAAACAAACATTTTTGATCAGTCCCGGTATATATATATGTCACAATATGGTTGTTTCAAACTCATTTGGACATCTATTGGTGTTAAAGAATGTGTTTATACCGTTATAACACAGGCGTAATAAGCTAAATTTGTGCGTGGGTTGTGGGTCAAGCCCAAACCTTACGCGGGGTCGGGACCAGTGTATCGGCCCGCCCATCCCTCTGTTCCGCACACTTCTCCCACCTGTGACTACTACGTCAACAAGTTGGAGAAAATGCTACGAAACTCGGAGAAACGCCTGAAAAAGTTTTGTCTAGGGGAGTCTATAAAAGAAACCCAGGAGCATCTCCAACATTACTCTCTATTAGAGTACGAGAGAATTTCCACATGAGATAGGGCGAAACCCACATCTCTACCCATAGTCACACGGTGACCCGGGTGTTGACATAACCGCTAATGACCGGTTTGGTTCCTTCGCGAAACCCACTCGAGTGTTCTATCCTTGGTTGTTTATAACCAAATAACTCGTCCAAATTGGACCAACGAAAGTCTAAACTTTCCATATTGATGCTCTAATGCATCATAATTAAGCTAACCACAGTTTTTATTATACTTACTGCGTATTTGCTTGTATGTAGACTAATTTTGCCGGAGCAACCCAACGACACGTTATCCAGTCGTGAGTTGTATATGCTAATTGCTGGTACCGGACGTGCTTACCTCTCCCTAGCCTGAGGCTAGCCTGAGGCTGTTTACCGAGGTAAAATATATATATATAAAGGAAGGTTCCTTGTTACCTATTACTTTGTTATTTGAATTATGTACTGAACTGGTGGCGCCTCTACGGTGGTTCACCACACAAACCGACGCTGCGTGTTCGGGATGGAGGGGAGCACATGTACACCACACTTTTATTTTTAAAAAGGGTTAAAATGTTTATTCAAGTGAACAAATGTCTTTTTCAGTGCCAAGGCACTGATCTTCCATCCATAGGCATATACACAAATATAGCTTAGTCACAGAGTGGTAGCACATTCATATATTTATAAATGCAGGTTCTAGCACTCCACAATTATTCAGCAATGCATAATGATAATAATAATTTAACAACAAATAATACTCTAACTTCTTTCAGGCATAAATGTTACACGGTGCAACATTACGGGCCGCAGTTGAAATTTAGGATGACTTAATATTTCACAAACGAACGAACAAACGAGATTGCCCTAAATGGTCGTCCCTTCAGGCGCCAGTACAGGCAGACGACAGCATGTGTGAGAGCTCCACCAAACAGCGTGAAGCGGGGTGGGGGTGGTGTGAGAGAGGTGGTGTGAGAGCTCCACCACGCGGCGATCCTGTATGAGGGCTCCACCAGGCGGTGTGAGAGCTCCACCAGGTGATGTGAGAGCTCCACCAGGCAGCGTTAGGGGGGGCGGTGTGAGAGCTCCACCAGACACTGTCCCTGTGTCAGAGCTCCACCAGGCACCGTGGGGCAGTGCGAGAGCTCCACCAGGAGGTGTGAGGCAGTGCGGTGTGAGAGCTCCACCAGGCAGCGTGAGGCAGGGCGGGGCGGTGTGAGAGCCCCAACAGACAGTGTCCCTGTGTCAGAGCTCCACCAGGCAGCGTGAGGCAGGGCGGGGCGGTGTGAGAGCTCCAACAGACAGTGTCCCTGTGTCAGAGCTCCACCAGGCAGCGTGAGGTAGGGCGGCGTGAGAGCTCCACCAGGCAGCGTGAGAGCTCCACCAGATGGTGTCCCTGTGTCAGAGCTCCACCAGGCGGCGGTAGGTGGGTGGCCGTGGACAGGCTTGTGTTTGTGAACAGATAAACGCAGGGCGGTGTGAGAGCTCCACCAGGCAGTGCGAGAACTCCACCAGGCAGCGTGAGGCAGGGCGGTGTGAGAGTTCCACCAGGCAATGTGAGAGCTCCACCAGGTGGTGTCCCTGTATGAGAGCTCCACCAGGCGGCGTGACGCGGGTGGCCCTGGACAGGCTTCTGTTTGTGAACAGATAAACATAACCGGCGGCCAAGCAAACAAACAATAAATGTGCTGGAACCCCGACTAAAAAATTAAAAGTTTGAAGTAATAACACAAGAGGCAGAGGTGGTTTTTACGTGGTTGGCATCCTTGGTGGGTCAGGGTTGAGACGGTGAGATGACCTATATAACCGAAACGCTGTGCAGCTGGGCACCTAGATAAAAGATTTACCCGGTACTTCGAGTACACGGGTGAAGACCACCCTTATATAAATACGGGCGAAAATAGCATTAGTATGGAACAAGAAGTAGAATGCCTGGCACCAGTGTCAAATGGTTTCTTATATCAGAACAGAGTTGGTGAAATGGGAGAGAATGCAAAAAGACAAGATGGTGGCCGCAGAACGCCGTCGATTTCACTTTTAAATCTTATTAGACTAGATATTATATTATATTTTTCAACTCAAAGGTAGCGGGCTATCAATAAGACATATGTAAAGAATAATTGTTGCTTTTTAGGTTGTGAAATTAGGCTCTCAATTCATTAACCCGCTTTCTCGACCCTTTTTTATATAGGGTTGGTATTCACCCGTGTACTGCGACTGCGAGTACCGGGTGAATCCTTTATCTACTGGGCACCATGAACTTAGTTACTCCCACAGCACTGAGACAGCCCTGCTAGAACAACCCATTAGAAACAGTCACAATCCAGCTTTCTGAAGAGAATAACCACGCGATTTAAAATCTAATCTGCTAAATATATTGTTCGAATAATCATCTATTATAGCCCGCTACTTTTGGAGTGAGTGAATAATTTGTTAAATTATGTCAATTAAATCATGACCTAGCAAAACGGGAGACGGACACTCAACTTAAAGTTGCATGGTCCGATGAAATATAATTTTGTCAAAATTAAAAAAACTACTTACATTTGATGCTATATATCCAACTTAGATATTGGTCTGTTAGCTAATGATTTGGGACAGTACATACAGAATAACCAGTGAGTTTATAACCTCACCCCTTTGAACACTCAGTTTGAAACACTCATTATGCAGGAAGGCCATTAACCAATTAGGCCAATCTCGTGACCCCATTAGCCCCCCCAACCAAGTAGGCCTGCTGTGCAGGGTCATAGAGGGGAAGGGGATATGAGGTGGATGTGTGTGTATGTGTCTGTGTGTTTCCTGACCTGACTTTACAGAGACACAGAGACAGACATACACACAGACATACACACACAGACATACACACACAGACAGACACCCATAGATAGGCACACACAGACAGACATGCACACACAGCACACACATACACAGAAACACACAGACATGCACACACCCGACATACACAGACACACATACACCCAACCTGACTTTGCAGAGAGAGAGCCACACACACACACACACACATACACACACACACACAGACACCCCCAGACAGACACACACAGACAGACATGCAGAGACATACACACATAGACATACACACACAGACACACACATACATATACATACAGACACACACTAACATACACACATGCATACACACATACACATATACATTACCACCCATATATATACACACAGACAGACACACAGATAGACACACACAGACAGACACACAGATAGACACACACAGACAGACATGCATAGACAGCACACACAGACACACAAACACACATACATGCACACACCCGACATACACAGACACACATACACCCGACATGACTTTGCAGAGATAGACACACACACACAGACACATAGACAGCCGCACACAGACAGAGGCAGACACACACATACATGCACACACATACATACACACACACAGACATACACATACAGACATACACAGACACACATACACCCGACCTGACTTTGCAGAGAGAGACACACACAGACACACACAGACAGAGGCAGCCACACACATACATACCCACAGATATACACACAGACTCACATACACACACAGACATTACCACACATACATATACACACACAGACACACATAGATAGACACACACAGACAGACATGCATAGACAGCACACACATACACAGAAACACACAGACATGCACACACCCGACATACAGACACACATACACCCGACCTGACTTTGCAGAGAGAGACACACACAGACAGAGACACATAGACAGACGCACACAGATAGAGGCAGACACACACACATACATACACACACATACATACATACCCACACATACAGAAAAACACAAAAATAGACACACACAGATACATACAGACATACATAGACAGACACAAGCAGACAACAGACACACATTATATTTTGTTAAAAACCCTAGTGCCATGGGCCTATGGCACTAATCCAGTCCCAGAAGCCAACTTCAACCAGGAATACCTACCTACAGTCCTGTAAGGTTCCAGGTCATCTCACATCACGTGGTCACCGCGAGATGACCATCTGGGTCATAGCCACAGGACTTTTGACAAGCTTGTCGAAATTATTTTTGGTTCTTTCAGCTCATATTACTTCAAAACTAATCATCTTTAATCAAAATCACTCCGGACTAATGATTAGTAGCTTGTAACGATCAATTTGATATATTTATCTAAAAAATAAGAGAAAAATTCAAGTGCCATCGGACCATGCAACTTTAAGCTAAGATTCCTTACACGCGGTATGCGGCATGCGGTATGCAAATGGGAGGATTCCTTCTACGTGGTATGCAAACCCGTAACCCCACCACCACCACCATATGTTTCCCCTCTGCACCCTGGGGTGTGACTGTTCCGTAATGCTCACTCGCCTCTCCTCATCTAAAACTAATGGGCAAGTGCGACTGACGTTTCTATTCGCATACCGCATGCCGCACCGATCGCTACAGGGACCGAGCGAGTTGTTGCATTCGCATACCGCGTGTAAGGGTTGTAGCCCATTGCCTTCAAGGTGTTTCGATTTTTTTTTGCTGCATTTGCATTCGCATACCGCATGCCGCATACTGCGTGTAAGGAATCTTAGCTTTACTCAGCCATCCCGTCTGATTTAATTCAACTATTTCCAAAGTTAACCATAATTATAAAAGTAACTACAGTAGATGACCTAATATATTTATCTAAAAGCATATCACAAACATCCAAAACCAACAATCACTTGTTCATGAGTCGAAGTCAACAAGTTAGGTCATGACATCGATACAATCAACAACACCATTTCATGACGTTATTAAACCACTGTTACAGTGTGTGTCCCTAAAAGTAGTAAAACAGGGAGCGGTCATTGCGGACGCCAACAGAAGGGTTAGGCCACTGCGGGCGTGGGGGAGGAGGCTACACCCTGCCACCAGGGTCTGTGTGGGAGGAGGCTGAACCCTGCCACCAGGGATCGTGTGGGAGGAGGCTGAACCCTGCCACCAGGGGGCACGTCCTTGTGGTTTAGCTGCGGCCCGGTGGTCCACGTCGCACACCGAGACCACCCGGGAGCTGGTTCTACAGAGTCCGATCCGACGCGCAACCTCGGTCTGACCACCAGCATACGCCAGCACCCCCTGGTGCACGCTCACCGCCGCTACACGCTGGCCAGTACGGGGTACGGACGCCATGCAGGGGGCGCCCCTGCGTGACGCCCTGATGGTTGGTGGGGCAGTATCAGCATGTGGAAGATGTATCTATTACACTGGATCAGCTGTGATCAGTGAAGCAGTGGGACCAATCCCAGTGCATTTAGGTCTTGAATTTTACATCTGTATTTGGACTGTCTCTGTATTTGTATATGGTTGACTGGAGATAATGGAGGAACAGCAACAAATAAAAAGGGGGGGGGGGGGGCGGGGGGGGGAGAGAGAACTGAGGGTGAGGGTTTGGTGGCCTGCCACTTAGGGTATGGTGACACCATGGAACTTTTTTAAAATATAATTTTTTTTATTGAGGCTGTATTTATACTGTCCATAGCATGTAAGCCCGGGTACGTGGGCTTGTTTTCAATGCTGGCCAGCTGTAGTGTTGGTGTTGTCTTACCAAGCAGTAGCTGCTGATAAGTTATTTGATTGTCTGCATTTCAGTAGCAGATAGATAGTCTGTTGGTACGTTTAGTAGCCTATGTTAGCTTTTTTGGGCCCTCTTGTCATTGTATTTTTGTTCTATTCTTATTACTATGTTAGTTGTTTTCTTCTTAAGGTTCTATGTTAGTGTCTTGGGGTTTTCTTGTGAAGAGTTTTCCACTTTTTTCTACTTAATTCTATACTAGCCTATTTTATTTACATGTCCATAGGCCTGTACGTAATAGGTGGTTGAGTTATGTTTGTTTTGAATTTGATTTGATTTATATTGTTGTTGGATATGTTATCTGACTTTTATATTTCCGGTTATCCCGCCCTGGGCTGTCCAGTTGGTGGGCCGTGACATATCACCCGCCCCCTTGTGGTGCAGTTCAGTTGGTGTTTCCAGTTTTTATTTTGCACAGATATTTTTTTAACGTTTTTAGGTCAGGGATTTGTCTTTCTTTCACCGTTTGCGCATTCCATGCCTTGGCAGCCATTTCCAGTGTGCTCCTTTCATGGGCTTTGATCTGGCTGTCTGCCTTAGTAGTGGTGCCTTGCTTGCTCTGGTGTCCCTTAGTGGTTGGGTTAGACGCTTAATGTCTTGGCTATATCCATATGCTAATGTTTTTAGGTGGATTATCCTTCTGTTTTCTAGTAGCTTTACTTTAGTTCTTTTGTGTAGGTCATAGGTGGGGTGTAGTTTGTCTACTTTCAGGCAGATTTTCAGTGCGCTATTTTGTAGTATCTGCAAGTAGCTCTTTTTTAGCACCCATGTAAATTACATCCCCATAGTCAAAGTAGGGGAGTACCATGCCTTTGAAGATTTTTATTGACATATCTTGTGTCATATAGTTTCTTAGTTTAGCAAATAGCCATACTTTACTGTGACTGCATAAGGGCCTGCCCAATCCGATGTACCCTTAGTGAGTTTTTAAATTCTAGGTAAGAGGACGCTGCCCTAGTTCTGGCTGGTAGGTTGTTCCACATCATACTGCCCTTGTAAATTGGTCCTTTAATTAAGTTAATCTAATTATGCATTGCCGTCCTTGAAAAATGCATTTACTATTTAATGTTTCGAATGTCATGAATTAATCCATTTTGTAACCAAGTTGACCGTTATATCAGTTTTTACTGTGGAATAAACCTGATCCCGCAATGTCTACAACGAGTGATGTGGGAAGAAGCGTCCATCCGGAAATGTGCTGATGACGGCGCGAAATGCGCACGGTGCACCTGAGAGCGCATGCTATGACACATATACCACTCCTATATCAGCCTCCGGGACAAACTCTAAACGCACAGCAGGACCACACTACCTCACCATCTAACTAACCGCAGCGCGCCCCGGGCTGGACGCTCACCGGGCCCGGCCTGCTGGACACTCACCAGGCCCGGCCTGCTGGACGCTCACAAGGAACGCACACCGGGCCCGGCCTGCTGGACGCTCACCGGGCCAGGCCTGCTGGACGCTCACCAGGCCTGGCCTGCTGGACGCTCACAAGGAACGCACACCGGGCCCGGCCTGCTGGACGCTCACAAGGAACGCACACCGGGCACGGCCTGCTGGACGCTCACCACGAACGCTCACCGGTCACGACCTGCTGGACGCTCACCGAGCACAACCTGCTGGATGCTCACCATGAAGGCACACCAGGCACGGCCTGCTGGACGCTCACTGGGCACAGCCTGCTGGACGCTCACCACGAACGCTCACTGGGCACGGCCTGCTGGACACTCACCGAGCACAGCCTGCTGGACGCTCGCCACGAAGGCACACCGGGCACGGCCTGCTGGACGCTCACCACGAACGCTCACTGGGCACGGCCTACTGGATGCTCACCACGGAGGCACACCGGGCACGGCCTGCTGGACGCTCACCGGGCACGGCCTGCTGGACGCTCACCAGAAAGGTTCACCAAGCACGGCCTGCTGGACGCTCACGCAGTCACAAATGTAGCCAAATGATCTTCGACTTGTGTGATATGTTCTCAATGGCAAATCATGATAAATTACCTCATGTGTTTTGTTTGTTGCTGCACTGGTCAAATGAGCCGAGTGCTGTTCTGGCACGCTGGTGTTCATTGTCGAAACAACAAACCCACTCTCAGAAACGCAAGGGCTACACAACTTACAAACATGTCGACCATAATCCTCACTAAAATAGAATGGTTTGGACCAAGTACTCCGAAGAAATAAATGTTCTCACATGAGTATAACACGTGCTTAGACGTTAATGGTCGATATATTATATAAATTAGAGAAAGCTTATAACCGGTTACATTGTATGGCATTTAAACAAACTGAATATGAGGAATCAATTTGTTAGAAAAATGCGTTAATAATACATACTGAATGAACCATGGCAACGATCCACATTGTCAGTCCCACGGTGCCTTGTGTTACTTTACTCGTGCCAAGAACAGGACAGTGTCGGCTCAGTAAGTTAATACAAGTTAGGCAGACAAGATAACCCATATTTCCTATTTTTCTTCAGATTATGAAGGAATGAGGCTGGCATTGGAACCTCGCTGTTGTCTCGGCATTGGTGTTGCTGCTGGGCCATATGCATGGAGCGGTGTTAGCGGCGTGTGGTGTTAACCGTCTAACACTGGGTAGCTATCACCGGTTATCAGGGGCATCGCGAAGTATGTCACGCCGTATGCATGGTGGCCTAAACGCTTCGTGTTAGCTATACCTGAATTAATTTATACATTATGGAAATCTCTCTGAGCCTGTTGCCGGCGAGCACCTGGTTGGGTCTAATATATTGCCTTCTCTACCCACCGGGAACCAGCGCGCTTGTTACTGTGGTAGTGGCGGTGGGGGTTGCTTGCATTCGTCGATTCGACAATATTAATATCGTCGCCGATTTAGCGGCAGCGTTAATATTGCTTCAAATTTAGGTTTAATTTGATGAAATTTCACTTATTGCGTATGTAATTCTGTTAAATATGATAGTATTGAATAGATTTGGCTCTATATCGCTTCGAATTTAGGGTTAATTTCATGAAATTTCACTTATTGCGTATGTAATTCTGTTAAATATGATAGCTTTGAATAGATTTGGCCATAATATATCGCCACCGATTCGGCGGCGATGATTTGTTTTGTTTGCATTCGTCGATTCGCCAATATTAATATCGCCGCCGATGTAGCTGCAGCATTAATATCGCTTCGAATTTAGGGTTAATTTGCTGAAATTTCACTTATTGAGTATGTAATTCTGTTAAATATGATAGCATTGAGTCGATTTGGGCCTTATATATTGCCGTCGATGCGGCGATTGCTTCTCCCACACTGGGAACCAGCAACTCTTGTTACTGGTGAGCCTGTTGCCGGCGAGCACCGCTATTTCCCAATATCGCAGCCGATTCGGCGGCGATTTGTTTAGTTTACATTCGTCGATTCGACAATATTAATATCGCCACCGATTTAGCGGCAGCTTTAATATTGCTTCGAATTTAGGGTTAATTTCATGAAATTTCACTTATTGCGTATGTAATTCTGTTAAATATGATAGGATTGAATAGATTTGGGCTCCATCCTGAGACTAACCTAACACTAACACCGCTGTAAATCTGCTATGGGGCAGGGGTTAGAATCTCCAACTTTAAACTCGCGGTGTTGGCCTAACACTGCTCCATGCATAGCGACTTTTCGGCGCTAAACCAGAAATCCCGCCCTAACCACGGTTTGGCTCGCTAACACCGCTCCATGCATATAGCCGGTGTTTGTATGGTGTTGTTTATATGCTGCTGCTTGTACAATGTTGGTGTCTGTGATGTATATGTTTGTATGCTGCTTGTAGAATGTTGGTGTCTGTGTGATGCTGATGTTTGTGTTGTGTTATTTACATGCTGCTTGTACTATGTTGGTGTCTGTGTGATGCTGATGTTTGTGTTGTGTTATTTACATGCTGCTTGTACTATGTTGGTGTCTGTGTGATGCTGATGTTTGTGTTGTGTTATTTACATGCTGCTTTTACTATGTTGGTGTCTGTGTGATGTTGATGTTTGTATTGTGTTATTTACGTGCTGCTTTTACTATGTTGTTGTCTGTCTGATGCTGATGTTTATATGCAGCTGCCTGCCCCCCCCCCCCCCCTTTCCGTGCGCCGTAGTAGCACCTGACACTGCTCCTGAACCGGACAGAACCGACACCTTGCACCAGCGGGGTAGCGCGCCACCCCTGAGCAACTCGCACCAGGTGGCGCTAATTACAAACGTCGATCCCCGGTCGTTCCGGGGGGGGGGGGGGGGGGAGGGGGGGAGGGGGGTATTAGCGGTGATGCTTAATTACAACGGATAAAGGCTACATTCCTTACACGCGGCATGCGGCATGCGAATGCGAATGCGAATGCGGCAAAAAATGGAAACGCCTTTAAGTCAATGGGGGTGAGTCCTTACACGCGGCATGCGAATGCGAACTGAATCAGTCCATGTATCTATCGGTGCGGCATGCGAATGCGAATGCTGCTGCGTTTGCCATAGAGAACAGTGGTGAGGAAACCTGACACTGTGTGTAGGTGTGGGTGTGGGTGAAAGGACCCATCCCGTACGCATGCCGCATGTAAAGCTAAGATTCCTTCTACGTGGTATGCGGTATGCGAATGGGAGGATTCCTTCTACGCAGTAAGCGGCATGCGTCTCCCCACCACCACCACTACCATATGTTTCCC
This sequence comes from Branchipolynoe longqiensis, assembly GCA_030323885.1. NCBI lineage: Eukaryota > Metazoa > Annelida > Polychaeta > Phyllodocida > Polynoidae > Branchipolynoe > Branchipolynoe longqiensis. The sequence goes on from CM059199.1 coordinate 24,127,318, forward strand.
CTCAGCACCCCTGTGTGTGACCGTTCCGTAATGATCAGTCGCCTCTCCTAGTCTAAAACTAATTGACACGTGCGACTGAGGTTTCTATTCGCATACCGCACCGATCGCTACAGGGACCGATCGAGTTGCCGCATTCACATACCGCGTGTAAGGGATGTTGCCCATTGCCTTCAAGGCATTTTGATTTTTTGCCGCATTCGCATACCGCAAACCGCGTGTAAGGAATCTTAGCTTAAGGAATCCTAGCTTAAAGCTAAGATTCCTTATACGCGGTATGTGGTATGCAGCATGCGGTATGCAAATGGGAGGATTCCTTCTATGCGGTATGCTACCACCACCACCACTACCATATGTTTCCCCCCGCACCCCTGTGTGTGACCGTTCCGTAATGATCAGTCACCTCTCCTCGTCTAAAACTAATGGACACATGCGACTGAGGTTTCTATTTGCATACTGCATACCGCATGCCGCACCGATCGCTACAGGGACCGATCGAGTTGCCGCATTCGCATACCGCGTGTAAGGAAGGTAGCCCATTGACTTCAAGGCGTTTCGATTTTTTGCCGCATTTGCATTTGCATACCGCATACCCATTGCCGCGTGTAAGGAATCTTAGCTTTACGCGCGCACAAATCGATAGCCTATTTGTAAAACTGGCGTTTTCAACTATCCCATAAAACCTCCACTACTCGCTGCACTCTGCCGGTGTCATTGAGCTGCACATTTGTTGTGCAGATCTGACAGTAAAACCTCCAGTAGAAGCTGCACTCTGCCGGGTGTCATTGAGCTGCACATTTGTTGTGCAGATATGACAGTAAAACCTCCATTAGAAGCTGCACTCTGCCAGGTGTCATTGAGCTGCACATTTGTTGTGCAGATCTCACAGTAAAACCTCCAACAGAAGCTGCACTCTGCCGGGTACTATCTCCAGTAGAACGACTCATAATTGAGGGGAACTTCTGGGTATCTCTCCCTGGTGGCCACGTGACATGAGGGGACCGCATGCCCACATGCTACCACTAAATAGACATCCTAAATTCAATTTCTTTAATCTCTTCAAAGCCACAGAGCATCAAACTAAAATTAGTTCGATTTTCATGTTTTTGTGATGACTGATGATGTTGTTGTTGTCAAATGTTGTTGTTGTTGTTGTTGTTGTTGTTGTAGTAGTAGTAGTAAAATGAAGGGGTTGGGTGGCTTCGTTGTCAATTACAGCAAGTTACCAGCAGCCCACATAGAGTAGCTGTGTCCTGACTCGCGCCGACACTCCCATTGAAATCCAGCTTGTATGACCAAACCGGTCACCATGGTAATTTAAACAGACTCCTCATGAATGTGAGGTTATCATGTGGCTATGGCTAATGCCTTAAACAAGCCGCCCACATGTCGCAGGCTTCATGCAGTTCAATCTTAAGCCATGTTCACATGGGCAATGTAAATCGAATCGTAGAAATCGACTTGCCTAGTTCGACGCACATTTCGCGTGTGAACGGGCATCTGAGTCGAATTAGGGCTGAATCGATTTCTGTGATCCGCATATTGTAAACCACTTGTAGAGGTTGATTACGTAAATCGATTTCTGTGAATCGATTTATTTTGCCCGTGTGAACGCACTGAGGCGTATTAAGGACCTCACACTATATAATATATACAGATGTGCACAGATATTTTTTTCATCATTTATTTTTAGGGTTTCACTGCCCAGCAGAAGTTTTGACTGTTCCAAAACAATACGATTCAGTCCATACATATCTAGGTCGAACCCACACTCTATCGTGGCGACGTCGACTAACCGAAACTGGCGCTGGTTAGTATCACCATGCTCATGCGCTGATATCGATTTCCGGCCCAAGTACTGCCCATGTGAACGCGCATCTATAATCGATTCATATGGTGTGCCTTGGCTGAATCGCTTTACATTTTGCCCGTGTGAACACGGCTTTAGTCGCCACGTCTTGTTGATAGCCGGGTGTCAATTAACGGCGCGGAACACTCACCCTCTTCATGCACACAGCTTAAATCCAAATTATCGTCAGATGTGAGACAGCCTTTACCGCCGAAAAGGAAAAGCAGGTTCACTGTGCTTTGGTGGCAAGAGAAATAACACGGCCATTCGTGGGTGAACTGTTGTATTGTATCTGCAGATGTACAGGTAAGGGGGCGGTATCATAACAACACCACACTTTGGCAACCAAATTGATACAACATGACTTGAGGTGATGCCATGTTTTAACCTAATCCCATGAAAGGGGCTGTAACATGACAAACAACTTTACTAGTGATTGGTGTAAGTGTATATATCTTGAAACTACTTATTCTATGCGAGCTACATAATGCCCAAATCAAGGCTGAAGGTATCTGGGCCTTTAGGGTCATTCAGCAGTCCACTGCAGAGGTCCACAAAGCAAGTATCACAAGGCCTACTTTGACTAATAGTGAATTTAAAGCCTTTGACTATGCCCTAGAAGCTATTAATTTAACCTACCTTTTCCCTGCATGACGTCACAGAATGAGCTATTTGTGCTCCAACCCTGTATGTAAGAATGGACGTGTCTAAACCTTTAGACTGAGTACCCCATGGTTATTCTCAGTAGTAGCCCTACCATTTAGTACCAAGCACTATTGATATTTGTAGAATGTCAACGCTTTCTTCAGGCACGGTGAATGTGAGCCGGGTGACCAGATGGGTAAGCTGGAGTTGCATGGCTGTATAATGATATTATTATTACAGGGTACAGCGCGGAGGGACCCAGCGGGCCCGAGCACCGTGTCGCGTAGATAAAAGATTCACCCCGTACTTCCAGTACACGGGTGAAGACCAGCCTTATATAAAAACGGTCGAAAAATCGGGCTAATGAAATGCGTCTTTATGAGGGCTTAATTTCACAATCTAAGAAGCAACATTTATTCTTTGTATATGTCTTCATATTTACCCGCTACTTTTGAGTTGGAAAATATAATAAACCATATACTTTAATGCAATTTAAAAGTGAAATTGATGGCGTTCTCTGGCCGCCATCTTGTCTTTTTGCATTCTCTCCCATTTCACCAACTCTGTGCTGATATAAGTAACCATTTGACACTGGTGCCAGGCATTCTACTTCTTGTTCCATACTAAAGCTATTTTCGCCCGTATTTAGACTACGTTGTCGTTCACCCATGTACTACAAGTACCGGGTGAATCTTTTATCTATGTGTCGGGCGGCTGAATCCATGTACCCACCACAGCCTCTGATGAGCTAAAGTGGCTCTGCTACTGTCGGACTTGGCGATTGCCGAATATCGCTTTAAACAATAGGATGAAGTACGACATAGGACAGAGGTAAGCCTCACAAATTAGTATTAACTGAAATGAGGTCATTGTGCACTGCAATGGATATTTACATATTAATAATTTAATAAAGGTCTCTAAAACCACTTGTAACGATGTTTGTACTTGGAGAATGAGCTATTCATACAGGTACGGTGACGTCATAGTCTGCTGCAAATGGCGTTTGGTCGCTGAGTGCAGTCTAAGGTCCCTAGTCTCTCGTCGGTGGTGGGAAAGGTTTGCCCCACTTGATAGGCGGGCTATCACTTGTCAGAAGCCTATTGTATGCAAATGGCAGGTAGAGCATTGTCCACACATAGTTCTTAACCCTTTAACCGCCACCAGGTGGTGTGGACAGCCGGTCGCCCCCTGAGTCCGCCGGTAAGCGCCACCTGCCGGCACCTGCGTTACCCTGCACAGAGCAGTCGGAAGCGCTGAGTTGGTCCCGATCTAACAACAGTGGGGTAGTTAGTTACTCAGTCTCAAGGGAATAAATTTCACACACGACCACCAAAAAAGAAACACCCCCATCAAAATTAATATTAAAACAAAAAATAATAATTAGTATATAAGTGTTTATTCATCTTAACGTATATTTGGTCAGTGCCAGGGCACTGGTCTTCCAGCTGTTGGACAATCATGGTGCACTGGCAGTGGGCAGTGTGGGTGGTGGGCTGGCCTCCTGCCTGGTTCGAAAGTCTAGGTACAGCTGGGCACAGCCTGGACTTTGTCGAGGCGACCACTGTTTGTGAGAGGCACACGGCTCATCACAACGTAACAAGGCTGTCAATGAACACACACGCCACGGCACCAGTAGCACCAAGTCACTGTCAACAAACACAGCCCACCGGGCCGAGTCACACAGGGGACCCAATCAAAGGGCACGCACTGGGCGGTCTGCGCTAACTGAGACGGGCCTCGGACTCATACACGGTGCACAACTCCAATGTCCTGTCACCTGTGTGCTGGGCCTATGTTTTATAGCAACGTATTTACCTGAACCAGAAAGTAAAGCTGTGTTCACACACGGGCGTTAAGTCGCCTCAACTAGTTCGCCTTGTCTAGTTCGGCTCACATTCGCCATGTGGACGCGACGCTGAAGCGGATTAGGGCTGAGTCGATTCATCTAGTTCGCCTCAAGTAAACCACGTCGCGAGATAGTATATATGAAGCGAACTAGCTTAAGTCGGCCCATCTTGCTTGTGTGGACGATAGCGGCTTAGATGAGCCGGATTAAGGACGTCACACGCATGCGCAGTCGAGACCTTAGTTTGTTGACTTTCCGGTCGATCAAAAGCTCATATTATATAATTTGGTCTATGAAACCGCTAGCTGTGCACAGATATTTTTTTCATCATTTATTTTTAGGTTTTCACTGCCCAGCAGAAGTTTTGACCGTTCCAAAACAATACGATTCAGTCTATACATATCTAGGTCGAACCCACACTCTCTCGTGGCGATGTCGACTAACCGAAACTGGTGCTGGTCAGTATGGACTTGCTCATCCGCAGATATCGACTTCCGCCTTAAACCGCCCCAAGTACTGCGTGTGTGGACACGACACACTTTCACGCCCAGTTCGCCTCATCTAGTTCGCCTTATCTAGTTCGGCCTAAAGTTGTGGGTGTGAACACGGCTTAAGACTGCCTGACTACATGAATTCCCCTCCACCCCCTGTCCTAATATGACCATATTAGCCAGTCCTCGCCGCATGACCCTTATAATTATGACAGGTCATATATAGACAGGCCTAATTTGTTAACAGTGTGCCTAAATATATAAACAGAAGAGGATCAGTATAAGTATAGATGTTGCTAGGACGTAAACCCTCAACAAACAAATTATGCATGACTGCCCCATATAACGCATAGTGCCATGTGTTGTATTATATACATCATACAGGGTATGTTTATTATAATGCATGTGTCAGGCTGTGGGATTTCACCGTAACGAGTCGTGCTGGGGAAACTACGGAACCGAAATTGTGTTTCTCATGATATTAATAAAACGCAAGGCAATTTAAAAAAAAAATTGTTTAAATGCTACAGAGGGTTGTTTTCATTACATTGTAGATGATTAAAGGTATATGTGTACAATTTCTGCACAGGTGTGTTCAAAATATACCCCTACTAAATTAAATTAACTGTTTCAAGAATGGGTACCCATCACCAATTTTACGCAACTGAAAAACAGTTACCCATGTGTTCCCATGAGTACCAGGCACGGAACCCAAAAAGTGTTTCCCATGAAACCTGAAATCCTACAGCCTGATGTGTGCTTATTGTCGTCTGCGGGTTCAAAATTCGACATGGTGTAAGTGGGGAAAAAGAAACACAAATAAATTCATCATGTGTGTCCTGCTGTGACCGTAGGTGTTTCTGGGACAAAAAGCCCCCGCAAACAAATCATGTGTGCACAGCCTCTTACTGACGGCAGACGCGGCCACACCGCACCAGGCGCCAGAGTAGATCCCACTAAAGAACACCACGGCCATGGGTCACCATGGATACGTCATGCCCTCACCGTCTCGTTAAAGCATGGATCCGCTGAATAACCCATGAGAAAAAGTGTAGGAAGACTGGACTATGGAAATAACATGATTTTGTAATCTGATGTGCTAAATATATCGTTCAAATACTTAGCTATTGTAGCCTGCTTGCTACTTTGGGCTTTTGCCTTTGGTGTGAATAATTTATGAAATCACTAAAGTTTGGTTTTTCGTCAGTTTCAGTCTTTAGGTGTGTGACCACCTAACACACCTGAGTTCCGATTCGCGACTTAAAACTCAGTTTTAGGGATTAAGACTGGAATCTTATAAGATTCGAAAAATGAATTGGGCCGTTCGAGAAACAGTATAAGTGAGTGCTCAGTCGTATCTTATACGGTATATATATGTGTGATACCAGCCGTCCACGTCTTCCATTCTCCAACCCCTCTTCCATTCCCCCATTCCCCTACCATTTCCCCTTTTCCATTCCTCCCTCTTCCATTCCTCCCTCTTCCATTTGGCCCTCTTCACTTCCCCCCTCTTCCGTCCCTCCTCTTCCGTTCCCCGTCTTCCATTCCCAGGGATGAAAGTGGTCTCCGGAAAAAAAAAAGCGGAAATGCTGATATTCTCCCATAGGTTTAACATTGTCAGGGAATCACGGAAAATTCCAGAAAGTCGGGTTTTAAATATATTGGTATACGCTGAAAGTGCTGCACCGTTTGATGTATTAGTAGTGTACGCTGATAGTGCTGCGGCGTCAGCACCATCAAAGAATAGAATAATAATAATATTAATAATAATAATAATTAGTATACGCTGATGGTGCTGCGGGATTGACAAATCCCGGAAATCCGCGGAATCGCGGAGATCTTTCATCCCTGCATTCCCCATCTTCCATTCCCCATCTTCTGTTCCCCCCTCATCCATTCCGCATATTCCCCCTCTTCCATTCCCCCCATTCCATTCTGCCTATTCCCCCCGTCTTCCATTCCCCCCTCTTCCATTCCTCCCACTCTGTTCCCCCTCTTGCATTACCCCTTTTCCATTCCCCCTCTTGCATTCTCCCTCTTGCATTCTTCCTCTTCCATTCACCCCTCTTCTATTTCCCCCTCTTGCATTCCCTCCTCTTCCATTCCCCCCTCTTGCATTACCCCCTTTTGCATTCCTGCCCTTCCATTCCTCCTCTTTGATTCCCCCTCTTCCATTCCCCCCACTTGCATCCCCACTCTTCCATTCCCCCTCTTCCATTCCAACTCTTCCATTCACCTCTTCCATTCAGGCAAATGGGGGAATTGAAGAGGGGAGAATGGAATGGGAGGAATAGAAGAGGGGAATGGAATGTGAGGCATGGAACAGGGGGGAATGGAAGAGGGAGAATGGAGAATGGAAGAGGAGGAATTGAAGAGGGATGGAAGAGGAGGGATGGAAGAATGGAAATGGGGGGAATGCAATAGGGGGGAATGGAAATGGGGAATGCAAGAGGGGAAATGCAAGAGGAGGGAATGGAAGAGGGGGGAATGGAAAAGGGAATAATGGAAGGGGGGAATGGAAGAGGGTAATGGAAGAGGGGTGTTGGTCTAGTTCAGGCAAATGATGCCAGGTGTCCGGAGACCAGTCGCTTGAAGGATGGTATATGTGAGCGCCCCAGTCTTTAGCAGTCGGGATATGTGTATCGCGCGCTCCTTTGCCTGCTGCCAACAAACCAAGTTATCCACCGTACAAATTATTTGCCCAGCAAATTCGGAAAGGTGTATCAGTCTGGTAGTATTGCTATAGACCGGGGGCCTTATGGTACTGGGATGGCTGCCTCCCTATCTCTCCCATGTGATGTAAATTTTGCGGTGCCACCTTGTGGTGGGTTTGATCGACGCAGCTGCTGGTTGGTGTTTCACATGTAAACACATACGGTTATATCATGCATGAGGCGGGTAAGCATGAAGACACATCAATATCGGATTGCTATGAACAGGCACACATCATCATCGCCATCGTCACACAGCTTTCCCATTCATTTATACATTTGTGCATATATTATGGCATCTGTTTAGCCGGGGGAACAGCCAGCGCACCAAGTGGTGGGTTTGATCATTTTGATTACACAGTACAGGCTGAGTGAGCTGTCTTGGTATTATAGGGTCTTTGTACAAACATAGACACTAATAAAGTCTGTACTAGACTACTAAATGACTGAAACATACAATCCTCCAAGCATTGTTTATCCCATCATTACTAACAACCTACTTACTCAAACTACTTCATGTAGTCAAAAAACACACCTGAGGTATTAACCTTTTAAGCATAACCCTATAAGCTAACCACACTCTATCTAACAGAATAAACAAACCATTCTACTAACACTCACTCCATCTCAAAATGTTAACTCCAACAACATGATAGTTTGGCAATTCACAACATAGTAGGCATACAAACCTATGAAGGAAAACTATGCACCTAACCACTCCGTAATGTAAAGGTCTAATCAATACACATGTATGTATCAAGTGTGTAGGAATACAACATATAACTGCTATTTTTGTATGTGAATTGTCAAACTATACCATATGTAAATCTTTGAATGTTTGATATTGTTATTTCAGCTGATTTGGGCTAGCTGCATATATTGTAAATAACTGTATTGTCACATGGCTGGAAGACCAGTGCCACGGCACTGACAAAAGATTTTATTCAATGAATAAACTATACTTACAACAACAACAACAAAAAATTGTGTACGGGAGGTGTGTACCAGGCTTAATAGACTTTAAAAATAGAATCAAGAGCATTCAGTGGCCGCCATCTTGGGGCGGGGGGGGGGTATTTTTGGGGGAGGGGTATGCTCTCCCATTTCACCAAGTCCACTTCAATATAGATAAACACTAGATGCTGGAACCAGGAGCCCCACCTCTTTATTTACAGTTGATTCAGGTTTTGCTCGGAGTTAGACATAGTTCTCATTCACCCCATCTGGGGATAAATGTGTTATCTAGGTTGAGTATGGCAACACGCGTCTTGTCTGGAATTAATTATTCTCTGGGAGTTGCTTCTCCACGTCTAACTCTGACTAACACTAATGCCTAGTACACACCTACCATTTGTGCGCACCCACCTACCGTATACGATCTAAAACTGCCCGTTTCGCGCACAAAAATCGCTAGGTGTGCACTCCCCGCGCACACCTAGCGATTGCGATTCGCGAATAAAAACCCACTTTTAGGGCTAAACCGGGCCGATTACGATTGCGATTCGCGATTCGAAAAATGAATCGGCCCGTTTTCAGTTTTAAGCGGGTCGGGTCGAGTCGTGAGTTTTAGTGCGCGAATCGTATACGGTAGGTGTGTACCAGGCATAACAGGGCTAGTAAGCATTAACGGACAGTGAAGCGATATATAGAAGAGTGAAAGACCAGGCAACGAAATGACTGAGTGATTGGTGGCTCACGCCCTAGGACATAAGAGGTCATATCTCGACTGGTACCAACTTCCAACAGAATGCACTCACAGTGGCTTGACAGTGATGTCCACTGGGATTGAGTGCCGTCTACACCATGACCCGGGATTTAGTGTTCTCTACACCATGACCCGATATCCTATTCAGTGACATTATCCTGACAGTTGGTCACCAGTCATGTTCTAGTCATTCTGAACAAAATTCAACTTGGTAAGTGTTTTTGTCTGTGCCTTTGTGAGTGTCCGCTGTTGCCCGCAATGTGCACGGCCCTCTGGTGAGAGACCGGCGGCAGGTAACTGCCGGTGTAGGACGTTCAAAACACTACGCCGTTCAAAACACTATGGTAGTGTTTTGAACTTAGGTTGAAAACACTACTGTTAAGTTCAAAACACTACCCATACGTACGTTCAAAACACTACCCAAGTTCAAAACACTATCATGACAAGCTGACCCTGCTGCGTCGTTTGAAGCACGTATTAGTGTACGCTGATAGTGCTGCGGCGAGCGCGCTGTTGCGTATTAGTATACGCTGATGGTGCTGCGGTGAGGGCACCACATATTAGTATATGCTGATGGTGCTGTGGCGTGTGCGCCACTGGTATACGCTGATACTGACAGCACTGCGGGGTGTGCGCCATGTATTAGTATACGCTGATAGTGCTGCAACGTTTAACAATGTACTAGTAGACATAGTGCTGCGGCATTCAACAAATTAGTATACAGTGATCGTGCTGCGCGGTGGTTTAAACGGTAGAGCACGGGCATCGCGTGCGGAAGGTCGGGAGTTCGGTTTGCTGTCGAGTAAAACCAATGACTTTAAAATTGATATTTGTCGCTTTCCTAGCATGGCATTTGGCATTAATAGGATAGTCAGTACCCATCCTGATATGACCTTCCATGTTGCTAGGATGTAAAACAATAACCACTAAAAACAACCCCTACTGCCAGCCGATGACTTCGTGGCTGGGGAGTAGATGAATCTTCCAGCTTATTATACTCGTACCTTACTACATACTGCCCTGTAGTGTTTTGAACTTAAAGGTAGTGTTTTGAACTTGAGGATAGTGTTTTGAGCGTGGCCACAGTAGTGTTTTGAACCTACCTTCAGCCAGGTTGAAAACACTACCATAGTGTTTTGAACCCAGGTTGAAAACACTACCGTAGTGTTTTTGTGGGGTAGTGTTTTGAACTTACTACACCGGTACCGCCGTGCTGGGGTCTGAGTGATGGTCACAGCCCGCGTACCGTCCGGGGTTAGGTTGCTTATTCGGGCTCAAATGTCGGCGCCCCACGTGACCAGTCTGCGCGCGCACGTCTAGATTAGAGCCTGGCCGAGGTGCTCGGGGCGGAGAGGTGAGTCCGTCACCGTCCGTCTCGTTTCACTAGGATCAGTCGTGCACGCCCAACGACACTACAGGTGCTACTGCGACTTGTATGAGTGGTGTTTGGTCGACCAGGTAACATACGCCCACTCCTCTTCTCGTAAGCCTCAGAGGTAGTTCAACATTCTCACAAGTGTAGAAAATGTACTATATTATCACTACCCATCAAGTACATGTTGAAAATGTGGCTGGTTTGTTGGACTGCTTGAGTTTTTTGTTGCTGTTGCTTTTGGAGTGTTTCTCCTAAAGTCTCTCAATGAGATTATATTTGAGATATTGTCTACGGTTCCATTAGATAAAAGATTCACCTGGTACTTGTAGTACACGGGTGAAGACCAGCCTTATATAAATACGGGCTAAAATAGCATTAGTATGGAACAACAAGTAGAATGCCTGGCACCAGTGTCAAATGGTTACTTATATCAGAACAGAGTTGGTGAATGACAGAGAATGCAAAAAGACAAGATGGCGGCCAGAGAACGCCGTCGATTTCACTTTTAAATCTGATTAAACTAGATATTATATTATATTTTTCAACTCAAAGGTAGTGGGCTATCAATAAGACGTATGTAAAGAATAAATGTTGCTTCTTGTGAAATTAGGCTCTCAATTCATTGACCCGTTTTTTCGACAGCTTTTACATAGGGTTGGTTTGCACCCCTACTGCAGCAGTACGGGGTGAATCTTGTATCTACGGTTCAATAACTCATTCCTACACCAGGTGGTGCATGATTCCTTGTTTTCTCACAAGTGGTGAATAGCACCAACCTTTGCTAACCCTAGTGACCCAGTATACACTGTATGTTTTATAGAAGAGTAGTTAGACTGCCACTCATTCACGACCCGTTTAGGCATGTCACGTGGAACAGTTCTGAGAGCCTTTTGAATAAAGCCTAGGTCTAACACGCTGCAGACACATCAGGTTATACACATATTGCACGGAGGCAGTTCAAGCCCATCTGAGTTATATAAATATAAAAAAACCTTAATTATCATTAGTCCCCCCCCCCCATTCCCCCACTATGTAGTTCAGATTCATCACGTCGGGAAATTACACGATGAAATTGTTCTGTAAAATATTTTACATTAGATTAAATATCCTGTTCTGTACGAATTATGCCTGGCACACACCTCCTGTTTACGATTCACGCACTAAAACTGACTGCGCATCACGACCCCGACCCGTCCCGTATACGATCTAAAACTGCCCGATTCGTTTTTCGAATCCCTTGCGATTTCAGTTTTAACCCCTAAAACTGAGTTTTAAGTCGCGAATCGCAAGGCTCTGGTGTGCTAGGGGGTCGCACACCTAACGACTAAAACTCAAACTTATGCGCGAAACGGGCAGTTTTAGATCGTATACGGGAGGTGTGTACCGGGCTTAACACTCTGCCATGGGCTCTCCATCACAGCTTTGTATGCACACATTCTCTTACATAACTAAACATGTCTCACTGCAAAGATTAATACACACATAGGGAAAGAAAACATAACTATTAATTTTTAAATGGAACATCAGAGGGATTTAAAAAATCCTACATATGGTTACAAACCCAATACCTTAATCGCTGCACATCAGAATCAGTTCTTAAGTTTCATGTACTAGCACAGACTTGGTTAATGTAGTCTGTTCTCAGCCCACTGACCTAGTCTGCACTCATGAGGAGTAATGGCGACCGTTACGACCCTTTATGGCCCTAACACTCTCCATGCATATGTTTGGTTATATAAACAAGGGGGGGGGGGGGGAGAGGGAAACCAAACACAGACCTGCTAGAGAGCATTGGTCGGTGTACTTCTCGTCCCACCGGCCAACACCGGGCCCCTTTAAGGGCCAGCTTGAGGGTAGGCAGTCACAAATCAATCATCAACCTGAAATAGCATCGGACCTTACTAGGGAGAACAGATCCAAGTGATTTAATCTAGCCTCGATCAAGTGGCCAGGTGTGTTGGGAGGAAGGAGCGCGTGTGGAAACCCGAGGATTCTGGTCTTTGAAGGAAGGTGATGGCTGTTCCTGTCGATGACAGTGTAAGGACGTGCTATTTATTGGTTGTACGAATGAAACTGGTCTGTCAAACCTCAAAACTATATGTAGAATATAATTTATTATATATATATAAAGAGGCGGGGTTTTCCCTGCTTGTATTTAATCAATTATTTATTATGTTTATCTTATTTATTTCTTCACTTTATATTCACTGCGGGCCACTCTTTTGCCCCACCACTGCCGCCTGGCTCATTCACGCTTGAACTGCATTCATGCTAGCACTGTATTTGAGCTCTTAGGTGGGGGCTATTATTTTGCCTGGCCAAGGACCTTCGAAGTTCGAGCAAAAATAAAGAAGGTTCCCCACCACTACTCATGTGTGTCTCTCTCTCTATCCTTTACCGTAGCCCAATTTGATACAATTTCATCATAATTGTTATATATGTAGGTCATAGTTCGGTACTGACTATTGACATTGCACCCTGATGGCGACTTTATAGTGCTCCCCCACTGGGAGACCAGACCACCGACACCATGACCTGATAACCCACTCAGTCCCATCATCAAGTATCAATTTTGTTCGTCATTGGTTTGACTTGACCAAGATTCGAACTCCCGACCTTCCACAGGGGAAGTCTGTATTGTACCGAATCGGTCACCGCGTCCGGTCACTCAAAGTAGAACAATATCACAATGGTGTATAAACTATGCCAATGACAGACAATAGCATCACAATGAGATATAAATACCAGGATATGACAGTCACACCACTGTAGATGTGTTCTTATCATCTACAACCTGACAAACTGTTCGTGTAGTGTTTGACTTCTGTGTGTTAATTAGAATATACACTCCGGGTGCAGATGTACCCAACAATGACCCCCCCCCCCCTAAGTAGGCAGGCCACAACGCTGGAACAGGACGGTCCACAGACAGCCTGCTCATTAGAACGGTCCTAATGAGTGAGTACCTCACCAAGTAGGGCAGGCCACAACGTTGGAACAGGACGGTCCACAGACAGCATGCTCGGTTGAATGGTCCTAATGAGTGAGTACCTCACCAAGTAGGCAGGCCAAAAAGTTGGAACAGGACGGTCCACAGACAGCCTGCTCGGTGGAACGGTCCTAATGAGTGAGTACCTCACCAAGTAGGCAGGCCAAAAAGTTGGAACAGGACGGTCCACAGACAGCCTGCTCGGTAGAACGGTCCTAATGAGTAAGTACCTCACCAAGTAGGCAGGCCACAATGCTGGAACAGGATGGTCCACAGACAGCCTGCTCGGTAGAACGGTCCTAATGAGTGAGTACCTCACCAAGTAGGCAGGCCACAATGTTGGAACAGGAAGGTCCACAGACAGCCTGCTCAGTGGAACGGTCCTAATGAGTGAGTACCTCACCAAGGAGGCAGGTCACAACGTTGGAACAGGATGGTCCACAGACAGCCTGCTCGGTCGATTGGTCAGAATCAGTGAGTACCTCACCAAGTAGGCAGGCCACAATGTTGGAACAGGACGGTCCACAGACAGCCTGCTCGGTGGAACGGTCCTAATGAGTGAGTACCTCACCAAGGAGGCAGGCCACAATGCTGGAACAGGATGGTCCACAGACAGCCTGTTCAGTAGAATGGTCCTCATGAGTGAGTACCTCACCAAGTAGGCAGGCCACAATGCTGGAACAGGATGGTCCACAGACAGCCTGCTCGGTGGAACCGTCCTAATGAGTCATGGTCACCGGCTGCCCTACTTACACTGTCCCGATCATCACCTTGCTATCCGGACCGCACTCTGTCCACACCTCTCTCTATCTCCTCTCCACCAGCCTTGCTCCTCCTTGATATGTCTGAAAAGAGTTCCAGGAGGGGGGGCCCGCCGGCATTTCACTTTCTTCTCTTACTCTGTCTGTGTCTATGGCTCGCTGGTTGGTCGCCATAGAGCAGATAGACAAGGTCCTTTGACTCAACTCTCTCATTTCTCTTTCCTATACTCTACCCTTTTTTTCCCTCCCAGGCATACTCCTCCCCCTGACCAGGGCAGTTGTGTGCTTGGGTGGGGCCCTGTACCTTTACATTTTCTCTCGCTTTGTTCTCGTTGCTAGAACCACCGCTGCACCCATCTTTACCTGCCCTTCCTCGAAACCCTTGATGCTGTCGACTGGATACAAGTGCCAACTACCGCTCAACTACCGATGGACCGAAGAGATTCGGGGCCGCCTCAATGCTTCGCCGTTACAACGTTGTAAAGATGTCCCCAGCTTCTACAACACTCCCTACTGAAGTTAAGTATTCAACCAAAGATTGGGCCGATTTATCGGAGCATCTCTATTAATTTTGCAGTTCTGCAACCAGTAACCATCATAAGGTTACAAACCACCTTCATAACACCAGCCACCACCAACTTAATATCAACCCAGTCGGGCTCTACCTCTCCTTAGCACTATAGGAGTGCGCTACAGTTCAGTATTAATCGTAGTGACATATCCGCTGAAGTATGACTGTGTTACCGTACACTTCGCTTAATTGTTCAATTGTCATTCAAATACACCATACTATATGCAAACAGATGCTATTTTGGATGACTGGAGGACTAGTGCCTTCCCATAGACACAAGGTTATTAAAAAATATATATATTTCCAACAAAGTGCCAAATAAAGCTGCCCGGTCCTAATGAGTGTTTTGAAGCTACCCTGTGTAAGTATGTCCATAAACCCAGCAATCCGACAGTTTGTCCATCGATAGGGGTTGTTTAGCGGCCATGTGCATGAGCAGCCCCAATACAAAGTGTAGGAGTAACTAATGTATATGTAGCGGACCTGCGTACAAGTTCCACCTGCAAAAGCACTCAGGCATGTGTCATGCCTCTGATGGAATTCAGATGAAATCATGTGACCTGAACTGTAAACAGAGGTGTCAAGATACAATCTACAATGACAGATGGGCATTGATGGCTGCCGGAACATGGACCGACATTTTCACAATTAAGCACAAAGCACACACTGGGTGTTAACCCGGTGTGGCGGTTTCAGCCATGTCCCGTGCTCAGCCGTGTACCTATACTCAAACTCAAGGCATTGTCAATGGTCGTGAGTAATTTTCATACAGAAAATACAGAACAAGTGAAATATCTCTAAAAGCACACCACCTATTAACAAATCGCTTGGTACACATATAGAAAACATCTTCACCAAAAAGATTATATTAAATTTATAAGGTTAGGGTTCTTGATTTCTATTACTTTTGATTAAAACTAATGTTTTGCACTGCGCGTACCGTCAAACTCAAGGCATTGTCAATGGTGGTGAGCAATCTTCATACAGAAAATCCAGGAAAAGTGAAATATCTCTAAAACCACACCACCTAGAAACAAATCGCTTGGTACACATATAGAAAACATCTTTACCAAAAACATTGTATTAAATTTATAAGGTTAGTGACTTAAGACCATTGACAATGCCTTGAGTTTGAGTATAGGTACACGCGGCTGCGAGTGACTGGGATCGAAACACGGCTGAAACCAGCGCACACCGGCCCGCGACTCACTCTCCAGTGTACAGGTTGCAACTCCTGCGTGAACCACCCAATAATGACGCAGGTCGCCTTTTAAACGGTGCCACAAAGCTGGAGAATTCCTTCCACTGCAGTAACTGTGATCGTTTTTTTCCCCCCTCTTTTCTCCCCATTTCGGTTAAAATGCAAAAGTAATAAGGAAGGAACTTTTTATTATTTGAATTTTGATGAATGTATTCGCTCATTCGTCATGGCGCGCTTCATTACAACGGGGCGCCTAGACCTAGCTAATCTGTGTCCCTCGTGTGTGAGGCGAGCTCCCCCCCCCCCCCCCCCCCCCCCGCACTGTGTGCAGACCTAGGACAGCGGCAGATGGTCACTTACACCGCCCCCCCCCCCCCCCCCCCCCTCACACGTGCACCACGAACCCAACGTGACCGAAATAGGGCGCGGGCACCTCCATCTGTCTGTCACATCAGCCCTCCCCCCCTCGTTCCAGCTAGCCGGCAACGGACGTTATTAATACCGCTACCGAGGCCGCCTCGGAGAACAGCGGTGACGTCATCAACGACTGTCGAAACTGTTATAACTTAGTGAATGTGTGGACTTTTGACAGTTGAGCCCCAAACTGGTAGGGATGGCTGTATAGAACACCCACTCGTTAACGCCCTGGGGCCATATGCAGGAGTCGGTGGTATTCGGCGTTAGCGAGCCAAAACGGTGGTAGGCGGGAATTTCCCGGTTAGCTGCTAAAAATGGTATGCACGAGGCGGTGATAGGCCTAACACCAAAAGCTTAACCGGTGTTACCTTACCCCTGATAGATAGGAGGTATAGCGAGTTCATTAGGCCCAAATCTATTCAATGCTGTCATATTTAACAGAATTACATACGCAATAAGTGAAATTTCATGAAATTAACCCTAAATTCGAAGCAATATTAATGCTGCCGCCGCAATGGCGGCGATATTAATATTTATATTTTCGAATCGACGAACGAATGCAAGCAACAGCCGCCAGTATGGAAAGCGACATCGATGCGGCGGCGTCGATTTGTTTACTTTACGTTCGTCGATTCGAAAATATAAATATTAATATCGCCGCCGTTGCGGCGGCAGAATTAATATTGCTTCGAATTTAGGGTTAATTTCATCAAATTTCACTTATTGCGTATCTAATTCTGTTAAATATGATAGCATTTAATATATTTAAGCCTAATATATGGGTACAGATGCAGAGGGATTTCCCAAATCTATAAATAAATTCACGTTTAGCTATAATGTAAGTGTTACGCGCTCCTGCATACGGCTTGACCGCATTCCCCGGCTCGGAGATAGCTAAATGGTATCAGGCTGTAACACCAAACCCCGCTAACACTGACTCCTGCATATGGCCCCTGGTCGTGGTCCGACTGTGGCATTCCATGACGTCAGTTTAGTGAGCGGCAATGTGGGCGCACAAAGAACAATGTGCAATTAATGAAAACAAGAACAACAAATATTCAGAGCATGTTCATGATACTTGTTTACCACATACTATCTATCTGCTACTGAAATGCAGACAATCAAATAACTTATCAGCAGCTACTGTTTGGTAAGACAACACTAACACTACAGCTGGCCAGCATTGAAAACACCCAGGCTTACATGCTATGGACAGAATAAATACAGCCTCAATAAAAAACAACAACAAAAAAACAACAACAAAAAAACAACCCAAAAACAGCAGAGGGTGCTGAAATAAGCGTCTTCGGTAATGAGTGACCTGAGGACTCAATTATGTGCCGTACACATTCCTTAGAACACTTTCTGATCTGCATTGGGCGGGTCCCGAAATGCGCCACTCAGAGCGTCAGATCAGGGGTGGGGGTAACAATGCATGACAGGATGACAATGCATGACAGAACTAACTGCACGCACTAAATAACATAGGTTCTTAGCTTCATTCGATGAGCCTAGGTAAAATGTACACGATGTAAAAAGTTGTATAAAGGAGCCTACCTGCAACAACTTCAACGGCCCAATATCCGTACTTCTTAGCGTAATGGTTCTCACTCTCCATGGCCGTCTGCAGCACTTTCACAAAGAAGGCTATATGCTTATCCGAGGAGTTGATGATATCATTCTCACTTTCATTAATAATATACGATAACAACATGACGGTTTTGGACTTAATCACAAGTAGCGACGACTTTAAGTAATGCTGCAGAATTTTGACAGCTCCGGATTCACGAAATATCTCACGAGCGTCGCTGTGAAAGCGCACCAGGTTGCTGAGGATACCCAGGTAGCCCTTGACAATGTGTAGCTTGTTGGGGTCCTTCAGGTCGGCCACTCCGAGCCGTGTGTCCGTGAGGTCAGTCAGCAGCAGCTGGATCATCCCCCGCTTGATGCAATCCTCACACAGTGCGGGCGACTTCTCAGTCACATTCCACAGCAGGGTGATGGCGGCCCGGAAGTTCTTCATGAAGTCGGGCATGTTGCGGTAGCGGTCTGCGGCTGCACGCCCACGCCGGTCCGCCCCGGCATCGCCGCTGATGCTGCGGTCATCGTCGTCCTTGTCGTCGATGAAGGAGATGGAGTCCTTGTCCTTGCCGCTGTCAGTGCACAGCGACGCCGTCTCGGCTGCGTTGTCAGCGTTCTCGTCCTGTACGGCCTGCAGCAGCCCCAGGAAGTCGATGCTGTGGATGCTGCGGAAGACCTTGAGGAAGAGATTCAGTAAACCGTGGTCCACCATCTTCATGTACAGCTTGCGCTTGACGTGCATGTCCGAGTTGTAGCGCGATTGCTGTGCCAGGAAGCTGAGGTCGGGCCACACGTCCGCCTTGGTGAAGTCGTCCCGCCGCAGCAGCGAGGCGGCCTTCACCTCGATCTGCTGCACGATCTCCCCGACAGTCACCTTGCCTTTACCCGACTCGGGCGACGCGGAGACACTCACCATGGACGAGGTGGAGGAACCGGGCCACCCGTCGGTGGAGTGCCGACTAGCCCCTGACGTCCCCGGGACCTCGACGCGTGGTGACCGGGGTGGCGGGCCGTGGACAGTGGCCGGTGGGTGGTGCAGCAGTGCCACGGCAGAGTGCAAGTGTGCCGACGGCGGCTTGTTCGCCAGGTCGACGCCGTCCACCCGCAGCTTCCCATTCGGAACGAGGCCGGCGCCCGGCGTGTCCTTGACGCTGCCATTCTGCTTGGCGGCGCTCTTGTTGATGAGGACGGGGCTCGGCGTAATGCAGCGTGCCGACGACTTGCTGACCTTGGGACTGAGCGGGGCCGCCGACTTGGACTTGGGCAGGTCGGCACCTGCCGCACTCTTGTTGGACGCAGTCGCCATGGTGCCCTTCTTCTTTCTCATCGTCACAGCGCCGCAAGTCTGTCAGCACACATCACCTACCGAGACAAGGTACCACAGGTTACAACCTGCTGCTGGAAAAACACTGAAATATATCAGACCTACACTGAATGATTAATAGATAGAATGCGCATTTGTGGAATTCATGTACTCGCAACGTAATTTAAAGAGAAAGTAAATTGGTTCCATGTGAGTCTTAAAATCCAAAGGTAGTTTACATTTGTTATTACAGCTTTGATAATAAATTGTATTTTCTTGAACGAATTCTTGATTCTAGTTCCACAATTGGAATGATTGGCAAACTATTGATGGTATGTACGAATTCTCAACTACAGGATAAGGTATTGATGTTCACGGGAGGTCGGGGTGGTTTTTTGGGCGTTTTTTGGGATGAAAAAAATTGATTAAGCGGGGGGAATTTCTTCTGCGGTCAACAGTGGCCTTCTACCGATCCTTGCAGACAATTCAGGGTGGCCGAATGAGTAGAGCATCCGTCTCCTGTTTTGGGAGATCAGGAGACCCAAACCCATGAGTTTGTGGGTTCGAATCCTGGTCGAGTGAAACCAATGACTTAAACGTCAGTGTCAGGATAATGTGACTGAGTGGGATATCAGGTCGTGGTGCTGGCGGCCTGGTGTCCCAGTGGGGCAGCACTATAAATTCGCCATGAGTGCACACTGTCACAAGTCGGTACCCATCCTGATATGACCATAGATGTTGCTAGGACGTAAAACAACAACAAACAAACCGCTCCTTGCGATTTCTGAATAATGCCGAGCACTGGGCAAGGCAGCGACAAATCAGTTTAAGCCCAGTACACACATCCCATATAAAACCTAAAACTGCCCGTTTCGCGACTAAGTTTCAGTTTTCGTCAGTTTCAGTCTTTAGGTATGTGACCCCCTAACACACCTGAGCCTTGCGAGTGGCGACTTAAAACTCAGTTTTAGGGCTTATGACTGCAATCGCATAAGATTCGAAAAACGAATCGGGCCGTTCGAGAAACACTATATGTGAGCGCTCAGTTGTATCTTATACAGTATATGTGTGCTACCTGCCGATCGGTCCCATCCGGGGTTTTACTGGCAGCCAATCAAAGGGCTAGATATCATCATGTGACTTTGTCCATACACAACCAACAAAAATGGCGGAATGGACAGGTGAAGCGGAGGGAACGATGGTTGAAATGTGGCAAACTCGGCTATGTTTATATGATGTCTCCAGTGCTGAGGTTGGCGCATGCTGTCGCACAGAGAGTATTTTGCCATGCTATGCAGTCTTTGACCCGGCTGAGCAGCTCGTCAAAAAGCTCCGACGGCATCCTGCTGTAGTTGGTGAAGACTTGGGGCTCCTCCTCATGCAAGCCTGCCAGCAGGACATTGAAAGCCCCAAGTTTGTCACGTTGAGCAATGTGTGGACGAACCCACACATGCCGAGCTCTCCTCCGACGTCGCAGGTGACGTATGACAAGCACAGCAAGGCTGAGAGCAACTTTTCTCCTCTCTAGAGCTGAACGCGGCGCCATCTTGCCTTGCGGTTCCCAACTGTTAGGAGGTGCTCATGCTGGTGTAGTTCAGGCAAAATGACACCAGGTGCGTGGAGAGCAGTCGCGAAACGGACGGTATATGTGAGCGCCCCAGTCTTTAGCAGTCGGTATATGTGTGTTGTCCCTGATTTCAGTTTTAGTCGGGACACGGGACGGGGCGGTTTGTGACGGGTCGCGTCAGGCAGTCAGTTTTAGCGCGTGAATCGTATATGGGAGGTGTGTACCAGGCTTTAGGATTTGATCAGTCTTGGTCAGAGATAAAACTTTTAAAAGACACAATATCTCTTAAGGGAAGAAAACGACCAACTTATTTGACTATCCTGTCATCAATGTATGGTTATATAAATATAACTGTTTGCAGGAATAATAATAAAAAAGTATTCACGATAATGGTGTGAGACCGGAATGGATTGGCATGTGAGAAGTGACCAACAGATGACTGTGACAGGACCAGACTGGGCACGGGGCAGTGGCCAGTCACTGAGTGGAGCCAGCAAACAATATAATAGTGCTAGTCGTGGTTGTGAATCCCTCCTTACTCATTACAGGGTAACGGCCTCCCCCTTACAGCATGTAATCTGCCAATCTCACTGCCTACAACACAACACATATTGAGCCAACTCCTCTTAACAGATACGCTCACATCGTGTTCCACATCAAACTACCACCACATGGAGATGTGCACACAGACAGCAATGTGACATGTCTGCAACATTTAGAGGAAATAGTAATGGTGTTTATTAATATAATACTCAATAATACATATACGATATAGTCTATGCTCAAACACCAGGCGGTGGGTGTGGATTCCATAACAGCAAATACCTAGCTGAGATATTTAATTGTCATTGACTAAACCAATGTGTAGGTATTTGAGGGTAGACTGTATAAGTATGCAGACTTGTGAGGGTCATCAATATGCTGTGTGGCTTTGACCTGTGGTAGCGCTTAATATCGGTGGCTTGTGAGTTTTGATTTGAGCGAATATTAGAAGAACCATGTTCACAAATCGCTCTGGCCAGGTTGTCGCTGTGTTGACATGGGCCGTGTTCAGGGTGCGCCTTGGAGATGTCTCCGCGACGGCTTTTGGCCTATTTGCATTCAGGGTGCGTCTCGGAGACACCTCCCATTTCAGACAGGAGACAAAAAGCGCCTCGAAAATGGCCGCCGTATTCAGTGGTTTCAGCCAATCATAGCGCAGCTTTTCCATTGCAAATGGCTGCCGCCTATGGGGGCGGCCATTTTCAAGACAACAAACTGCTTTTGGCATTCAGGCTAGCAGCCATGCCACGAGAACTACACTGATCCTCATATGTGGTAGCAGTACCTGAGGCGCTTTCAGGGTGTCCCTCGGAGGTGTCTCGGAGAAATTCCTGACATCACGCTAGTCTGAACGGCAAGAGCAGTCGGTTGTCTCGAAAATGGCCGCCTCCATAGGGTGCATCCATTTGCAATAAAAAAGAAGAGCTCTGATTGGCTGAAACCACTGAATTTGGCGGCCATTTTTTAGGCACTTTTTGTCTCCAGTCTGAAAAGGGAGACGTATCCGAGACGATTCGGAGGTGTACCGTGAACGCAAATAGGCCAAAAAGGTGTCTCGGAGGCGTACCCTCAAAGCGGCCCTGGGGCCGGATGCATGGGCTGGTGCTACGCGTACCCGGAGCTACACGCTAGCTCTGGGATAGCTGTCCGAGGCTAGGATGGGGTCGGTGAAGTAGGTCAAACAGTATGCGCGGGTCTCCAAACCGGGGCGGATAGCTAACCGTGTACTTATTTATAGATTTGGGAATTCCCTCGATTCGACAATGTGAATAATGCCGCCAATGCGGCGGGAGTGTTAATAACGGTTCGATTTTAGGGTTAATTTGATTAAATTTTACTTATTGCATATGTAAATCTGTCAAATATGATCGCATTGAATAGATTTGCCTCAATATACTGCTGCCGATACGGCGGCCATGTTTAGTTGACTTTAGACAGTATGGATACCGACGTCGATGCGGCGGCGGCGATTTGTTTACTTTACATTCGTCGATTCGACAATATGAATAACGCTGCCAATGCGGCGGCGGTGTTAATATCGGTTCGAATTTAGGGTTAATGTGATCAAATTTCACTTATTGAGTATGTAATTCTGTTAAATATGATAGCATTGAATAGATTGAGACCCACACACGCACACTAACCGGCGCGGCTAGCAGTTAAACCTGACTTGAAATCAGGATAGCCTATCCTAGGCTACGGTCGGCGGCTAGCGCTGGCACCGGCTCATGCATACGGATTTTCCAACTTTAGCTGGGTGGAGCTACCCTAGCCGCGGTTAGAGCCCTAGCACCAGCCCATGCATACGGCGCCAGGGCCCGTATTCATGTGGAGGTGCCAAGGCCTTAACCGCGGCTAGGATAGCTCCACCCGGCTAACGGTGGAAAATTCTTATTCATGTGCCAGTGCCAGCGCTAACCGGCGACCGTGGCCTAGGCTAAGCTACCCCAGTTTCAAAACACGTTTAACTGCAAGCCGCGTCGGTTAGCGTGGCGGCCGCCGATATATTAGGCCCAAATCTATTAAATGATGTCATATTTAACAGAATTACATACGCCATAAGTGAAATTTAATCAAATTAACTCTAAAATCGAACCGTTATTAATGCTGCCGCTGCATTGGTGGCGTATTCATATTGTCAAATCGAGGGAATTCCCAAATCTATAACTAAACTCATGGTTAGCTATCCGTGGCGGCTTTGACATTGGTGAATACGACTTGACCTATTTCTCCAACCCGCCGCTAGCCGCTGATAGCTACCCCAGAGCTAGCATGTAGCACCGGCTACGCCCCGCACCACTACATGAATACGGGCCCTGGTGTCGCCCTGGGCCTGGTACATTACACTTTACGGGAGGTGTCCTTGGTAATCAGATTAGCACACGACATGTCTATGCTGCAGTTTGTACTCATATCTCATGGCATTCTGACATGCTAATCCGGTTCTCGAATCCTGGGCGTCACTGTTGATTCCGGTAACTGGCGTTGGACGGCACGTAGATGGGCAAAATTAACAGTAACACGGATGTCTGTGTAACTGGGGAAGGGGTGTGGTTGTTACTTTGTTGATGATATTGCACCTGCAGGCTGAGCACACTGTCCAACTGTGGCGACGCCGTGTTAATGGTTGAGGCTATCTACTAAACCCATTTCTTTTATTATTATTTGAACTCGGCGACTACGGTGGCTGTCGTTCCATTCACGGTGACTGTCTAACGACCTCAAGAGACAACTTTGACGGTAAACAGCCGGTCTGCTGGGCCTGCTCGTCATCGATTGTCTTGACATGCCACCAATCGTGATTGTTGTGATGGGTGACCCAGTCTCCCACTTTATCTGTACTATCAAGTGTGCGACCGCTACCTTTTTGGAATCTAATCCCATAATTGTTTCCGTCCAACAGTAGTTGTGTAGTTTATCTTATCTAGTTGCGCTCTCAATACATTGTACTTAACGAAAACGAAAACATAGCTGATCTGGTAAATCATTTGAATTCTATTGCACAGCAGACATGTTTAGCACATACCATAATCCTCTCTAGAAACTGATGTTGTCTGCAGACCGGCCGATGGATAACTATTTTGTAAACTTAAAGTTGCATAGTCCGATGGTTTTGAATTTCTATCATTTTCTGAGCTAGATATATTAGGTAGGTCGTTATAATGTACCTTACTTTCGTTTGAAGTAACTTTTATTTTAAATGGCTAACTTTTGAGATATTTGAAGTACAAACATGCCAAATTAATTTTGGCAAGCACGCCAAAACTGTGACACCATAGGCTTCTGCAGTAACAGATTCTATTAAATTGCATCAATATTCCCTTCTATGTAATGACAAATGTTTAATAAACGTACCAGTATTTAAGTTGGATGTGTAGAATCAAATCTAGGTAATTATTTTGGTTTTGAAAATTTGATATTTTCATCGGACTATGCAGCTTTAAGACGATAAACCAGACTGACGACAAACTGAGACAGTAATCGCCACTCTCTTCAGTTTGACCGCTGACCTCTCAGGCACCATTGGTTGATGTATACGGCCCCAAGGACTGACGTTTGTCTCTCCGAGTTGACTGTTATCAAGTACAATAAGCTGTGCTGTGTTGTTTGCCCATGACCCATGCCTGTATTGCTAGTCACACCCACCAGACCGCGAGCTGTGGAGGAGCATTAGGTGACTGTATTAAGGGCGCATTCCTTACACGCGAATGCGACAAAAAATCGAAACGCCTTGAAACCTATGAGCTACATTCCTAATAAGTGGTATGCAAATGCGAATGCGTTTTTCCAATCGGTCCATGTAGCGATCGGTGCGGCATGCGGTATGCGTCAAGCTGGGTGCGAATAGAAACCTGAGTCTGATGTGTCCATTAGTTTAACACCAGGAGAGGCGACTGAGCATTACGGAACGGTCTCACACAGGGGTGAGGAGGGAAACACATGGTGAGCTGGGCACCCGGGAGACATACTGTTAGGGGAAAGCTATAAATGCTACCATATGCACAGAAATATGAATACTTATCTATAATTTGGTTATAATAAAGGTAGGAACCCCCATGTGACGTACAAAAAGTTACATATATATATACATGCAATATTTGGTCATATACAGAGCAGTATGGAGAATAATTGTTTATTTTTATTTTTTAAATATAGCCAGTCGTGTGCCGCATACCGCGTGTAAGGAATCATGCCATTCACATACCGCATACCACGTGTAAGGAATCATGCCATTCGCATACCGCGTGTAAGGAATGCCCACTTAAGACAGCAGCCAGGTCATTTATCTTACACAGACAGGCCCTCTCAATGTAGGCCTACCGTACTTTGTGAAATAGAGTTGTAATTTATTTAAATATCCTTTGTTTGCTTGGGGCTTTACATCCTAGCAACAGTTTTTTTTAGCCCTATAGGTTTCTATGATTTTGTGGTGCCTCAAAGATGGATGTTTAAAGGATGTTAATAACGTAACGTAATTACCTGGCATCCTGGTCTTTGGCCATCACTTTCGCTATACTGTCCCAGAGATTAAACATCCTTTGAGCATCTTTATGTTCCGGACATCTTGGGTCATATAATATGGATTTAGGCATTTCTTCGCACCAACTCAATGAACCTTTCACAGTTGTCTCATCACTAACAGCACTCCTCGGCATTTTGAGATAGTTCTGTACTTTCTATTAGTTCTGTAGACTCCTACTGTCGTTTAGTTTCGATGCGGGTGCACTTTCTTAGGAAAAACCCCCAACCTGATATGGGAACCCCCCCCCCCCCCAACCGGGTGGGGGGCGTCATATAAAGCGCCTTGTCTAGTTCGGTTTACATTCGCCGTGTGGACGCCGTGTGGACGCGACTCTGAGGCAGATTAGGGCTGATTCTCCTCAAGTAAACCGTGTCGCAAGGTGGTCTAGATTAAGTGAACTAGCTTGAGTCGGCCCACCTTGCTTGTGTGGACGGTAGCGGTTTACTTGAAGCGGATTAAGCACGTCACACTATTAATATATTTTGATCTATGAACCGGCTAGACGTGTACAGATATTTTTTTCATGATTTATTTTTAGGTTTTCACTGGCCAACAGAAGTTTTGATCGTTCCAAAACAATACAATTCAGTCCATACATATCTAGGTCGAACCCACACTCTCTCGTGGCGACGTCGACTAACCGAAACTGGCGCTGGTTAGTCTGGACTTGCTCATGCGCAGATATCGATTTCCGCCTTAAACCGCTCCGTGTGTGGACACGACACTAGTTCGCTTCATATAATTCGCTTTGTCTAAATCGGCTTACAATTGCCTGTGTAAACACAGCTTTAGCTTAACTGTGGAGCTCGTGATAAGGTATGTAGGCATAACCCCCACCCCCACCAAGACTGGGAGTTCGAAACCAGGCCGAGTAAAATCAATGACGTACAACATTGACACTTGTCGCTACCTAGCCTGATGCTGACGTATTGATCTGCCAGTGGGGCAGTGCTATAAAATCACAATGATTGTGCACTGTCACAAGTCGATACCCGTCCTGATATGACCATGGATTGCTAAGATCTAAACCCCCAACAAACAAAAATGCCTCCCGCAGTCGATAGCCATTCTATCTCTGCCTACTTCCATTGAGATTGTTGTATGAACACTGACACCATATTATCTCATTTAAGCATAGCCCCTGCTCTAAAAACAGAAGTAATTATATATAGTACGGCATGTCATAGAATGATAGTCCATTTTGAACAATCGATCCCTATTTAATGTTGATAGGCACATGTCTGCCTCCCACCTTCCCTTCGACCTACTGCTCTAGTCTAAAGCCCTGTTCACACGGGCGATTTAATCCGCCTCATATGAAGTGCCTTGCCTAGTTCGCCTCACATTTTGCCGTGTGAACACGACGTGAGGCGGATTAGGGCTGAATCGATTCATATGATTCGCTTTATATAAGCCACCTAGCGAGGTGGTTTATATGAAGCGAACTAGCTTAGGTCGGCCCATCTCGCCCGTGTGAACGCAACCGACTTACTTGAGGCGGATTAAGGACGTCACACTATATAATATAATTTGGTCTATGAAACCGCTAGCTGTGCACAAATATTTTTTTCATCATTTATTTTTAGGGTTTCACTGCCCAGCAGAAGTTTTGACCGTTCCAAACCAATACGATTCAGTCAATACATATCTAGGTCGAACCCACACTCTCTCGTGCCGGCGTCGACGAACCCAAAATGGCGCTGGTTAGTCTGGACTTGCTCATGCGCAGATATCCACTTCCACCTTAAACCGATTCAAAGCACTGCCCGTGTGAACGCGAAACACTTTCAAACTAAATCGATTCATATGATTCGCCTTGTCTAACTCGCTTTATATTTTGCCTGTGTGAACACGGCTAAAGTCGTCTAGATTCTTAGACCAAGGCCCCATAGCTTCTACCACAGGAACACCATCTACACTAAAAACAGGCCCGGTGTTGCAGTTTCCGCGGCACACCAGTTTGTGAGGGACACATCCATTCAAATGCATTGTCAATGGCCGTGAGTGATCTTCATACAGAAAAAGTCAAATATCTCTCAAATTACACCACCTAGAAACAAACCGCTTGGTACGCATATAGAAAACATCTTTACCAAAAAGATATGATAGTTATACTAGACTTACTTGTCAGTTGAAGTATTACTGAGATTATTACGAATCTAGGAATACGAAGGTAAGGATCAGGGGAGAGGTCAAGCCCGCGCAGACCGGATCTGGCTTCAGTTTTCGTAGTTGGAGGGGAGCAAAAAAATCTAAAACCAGGATCAGTACCCTAACCTTTAGGAATCTGTTATTTAATTTTATGTTTATACTCGAGTAAATCATTGTTTATCCCTAATTTTAGGTGCAGGTGGGCGGGCCCCTGATCCTTACCTTCGTATTCGTAGATTCGTAAGAATCTCAGTAATACTTCAACTTACAAGTAAGTCTAGTATAACTATCATATTCTTACTTCATCTTCCGAATACCGGAAGTTAAGTATCCGGGGAGAGTCTTCGAAGCATGTTTTTTTGCGACCCGACTTATATCGTCTTGCTTCTTTTCTTCTTCTCCTCCCTCGTCTACTTCTTCCGTCCTTCTCTGTAATTATATGAGTATAGTGCTAGGCACTTTTTGTTATGTCATTTCTTTTACCGTCTGAGTGCGTATTGGGCCCCCTGTGGCCTTTTTTCCCTTTTCGGTATTCAACAATGCATGTTCACATAGTTTTTTATGTATATACCGTTATTTAACAAACCCTTTGTTTTGACATTTCACTCATGCTTTGTTTGTGGCATTGCTTCACTCTACATAGTTTATCGACAACCTTTTAACGCCAATGGTATCAACCCACCACCTTGTCTACAGTGTTCATTTTGCTCGTTCTACTTTGTCTACATTGACTATGTCATTTTGTGACTTGTTTCACTACTTTATTTTCTGGCCTTTCATTTGGTCAGGATTAGTCTGTGTTTCTCCCAGATCCTCGATCGACTTATTGTAGAAACGCGCAAAGCTTTTGCTGTCCCTCCAGCATGATGGCATTGAGATTTGCTCCCATCACCTGAGCTGAGGAAGCGGATACCCCTGTCATGCTGTGGCCCTTATACCAGGCAGTGTCTATTCCTAATAAGTTCAGGACGCTCAGCGTCCACCTCGCGAGCATTGCTCATGAGATCGGTCCGTGTGGCCCGATGTAGGACAGGAGTCCTTTGTTGTTTCTCATCTTTTCAGTTCTTACTAGGTACCTTTTGATCGTCCTAACCACACACAGTGTACCTTCGTCTTTGAACGCGTAGAACCTCGCCGAGTCCAATGGTTGGCCCAGTTGGTTGTGTTTTAGCAAAGTTTTCATTTTGAACACAATGGAATCCTCTTTGATTCTCATTCTGTCTATCGTTAAGTTAATGATCGTTTGTCCCCTCTGGGAGGACACCAATAGTAACAAGATAGTCAATTTATACAATAGTAGTTTCAAACTCATGGTCTTATTTTTAGGTAACTTTTTAATCCATCGTAGCACGATTTCCACACTCCAGGAACTGTTGTATCTGGGTTGTGGAGGCCTCTGTTTGTGGCAACCTTTACACAGCCATTTTAGTAGGTAATGTTCTCCTAATGTCCTTCCCCCCCGATCTTGGGAGTATCAGGCTTAATGCACAACTCGCCGCATTTATTGCCCTGTACCCAACCCCTGACTCAAAGTAGTTTCTCAGGTATTTCAGTACATTCACTATGGAGGGGTTTAATACTTTTACTCCCCTCTTGATCGCCCAGAGGGCCCAACAGTTAATATGTGTTAGATAGGTTTTTCTCGTTGAGTCCCTCCAGGTATGTTTGAAGAATTGCAAAGTTTTCTCATCAATGTCGTACCCGTCCAGTGTGTTTGCTACAAAAGTTTCCATTACTTCTTTTTAGGGCTTAATCTTATCCCTTTCCAACTGTTTGAAGTGTGCCCCTGCATACTCCACTGCTGGTGAGTAGGCTACCATCAACCCCACTACACCCGCTACTTGTCTTATTACGGGTGTTTTATTGTTAATTATCTCAAGGGCTGCTTCTCGGAATTTTGTTAGTTTATCTTCCGTTAGTTCAACTTCCATTCATAGGAATTTCAGGCGTTGTGTTGGTTCTAATACCGACTTCCCCTCATTTATTGTAAATCCTAACTTTTTAAATAGGCTCACAAGGTCTGAGATTGCTGTACGACTTTCACCCTCTTTCCGTCCCTCTGTGAAACAAATTTCGTCGTTTAGGATTTGGATCCTAGCTGCGGGCTCGTCCGCCAGCCCTGTGTAGAGCCTTGTCACCTCTCGTATGGTCTTGAGATGTTTTGGGGCCCCCATGGTTGGCCCCCATAGTAGTGGTGTATCATCCCCGCCATAGTCTCGCTTACTGTGATTCTCGACGTTACCGGACACTTAACTATTTTGTACTCCCGCCTGGGCTTAGGCTTGGTCGCCGTTGACACGGTTCCTGCTGTTGCTGGTGTTGTTGTCGTTGTAACGGCTGCCTCCACCGGCTGTGGTTTTGTCACTGGAGGTGCTTTGAATGAGCTGAACGGTTTAATCGTCTCGCTCGCCTCTGGGTTTTGTTTCTCACTAATCTGTGTTAGGCCATATTTCAATGCCAACACTTGTTCAGAGGTACTGAGGGAGTCTTCCTCTATGTCTTCCTCCTCCCAGTATTGATCATAATCCTCCTCATCTTCTTCGTGGTCTTGCCATGCGCTGTCCCCGCCGCCATGTTGACCTACTTTAGTGTCTCGCTCGGTCTGCTCAGCAGACTGCTGCTGCGACTCTTCCCGGGCGCTGTCCCGAATTTGCTCTGTCTCCAGCCTGTACTCTCTCGCCTCCTGTCTTAAAAGGGTGAGTTCTTCATACATCCTCTTAATTTCCGCCATTATTGGTTGTGGCGTAGAGGTTTGTGCTACTGGGGGCGCTTGCACTGAGTCAGGTGCCTTCGCCCTAGTTTTCGGCTTGGTTTCAGCCGCCAATTTCTTTCGCGGCTTGGCTTTAGAAACCCTGATGGGTTTTTCCGTTTCACTCTCCGATTCACTGATGCCATACAGTGAAATCGATGGCTGGAGCTCTACGGACATCATTTTTGCAATATTGAGTGTTGTTTGGGCGTATTAGCGACCACACCGTCTAGTAGCGCGCAATGCGTGTTCGAGCCGGCCAATAGCAGTGTCAGGAGCACGTGTTATCGCAGTCTTGTTTGTACGTCATTCTGTAACGACAGCGTGAGCAGAGCAGAGATTAGACAGTGTCGTAATCACACGTAACATACATTTAAGTATACGTTTCACACGCACAACCTGTAGTCATTATACTGTGCATATTATTGGATCAATATCTCTTAGTTTCACTTAAACTTACCTAAGTTTGTTTTCCTCCTCCTCCGATTCGCTGTTGCTCCATCGCTGCCGAGTTGCTAACTGAAGCCAGATCCAGTCTGCGTGGGCTTGACCTCTCCCCGCATACTTAACTTCCGGTATTCGGAAGATGAAGTAAGAATTATATTAAATTTATATGGTGAGGGTTCTTGATTTCTATTAATTTTGAATACAAC
This sequence comes from Branchipolynoe longqiensis, assembly GCA_030323885.1. Taxonomy (NCBI): domain Eukaryota; kingdom Metazoa; phylum Annelida; class Polychaeta; order Phyllodocida; family Polynoidae; genus Branchipolynoe; species Branchipolynoe longqiensis. The sequence continues at coordinate 24,158,945 of CM059199.1, forward strand.
TAATGTTTTGCACTGCGCGTACCGTCAAACTCAAGGCATTGCCAATGGTCGTGAGCAATCTGCATACAGAAAATACACTGTACAGCAAAAGTGAAATATCTCTAAAACCACACCACCTAGAAACAAATCGTTTGGTACACATATAGAAAACATCTTTACCAAAAACATTATATTAAATTTATAAGGTTAGTGACGATGTTCGATGTTGACGCATGCGCAGAAGCGATGGTTCCTCGCAAACTGGTGTGCCGCGGAAACTGCAACACCGCGAACCACGCGCTACACGGCACCCCAGCCGGCGCGGTGTAGGACGTTGAAAACACTACGCCGTTCAAAACACTACGGTAGTGTTTTGAACTTAGGTTGAAAACACTACTGTTAAGTTCAAAACACTACCCCTACATACGTTCAAAACACTACCCAAGTTCAAAGCACTATCATGACAAGCTGACCCTGCTGCGACGTTTGATACTTTGAAGCACATATTAGTATATGCTGATAGCGCTGCGGCGTGTGCAACTTGTTGCGGATTCCGAGGGACACCAGTTTGCGAGGGACACATCGCTTCTGCACATGCATCAAAATCGAACAGCATCGTCACTAACCTTATAAATTTAATATAATGTTTTTGGTAAAGATGTTTTCTATATGTGTACCAAACGATTTGTTTCTAGATGGTTCTACCACATATTAGTATACGCTGATAGCGCTGTGGCGTGTGCGCCACGTATTAGTATACGCTGATGGTGCTGCGGTGTGTGCACCACATATTAATATACGCTGATGGTGCTGCGGCGTCTGCACCACTAGTATACGCTGATGGCGCTGCGGCATCCATTCAAATGCATTATTAACGGCCGTGAGCAAATCTTCATACAGAAGAAGTCAAATATCTCCCAAATTACACCATCTAGAAACAAATCGCTCTTTACTATAAAGACTATATTAAATTTCTAAGGTTAGGGTTCTTGAATTCTATTAATTTTGAATAAAACTAACGTCTTGCACTGCGCGTACCGTCAAACTCAAGGCATTGTCAATGGTCGTGAGCAATGTTCATACAGAAAATGTCAAATTGTTTGGTGCACATATAGAAAAAATCTTTACCAAAAACATTATATTAAATTTATAAGGTTAATGACGATGCTGTTCGATTTTGACGCATGTGCAGAAGCGATGTGTCCCTTGCAAACTGGTGTCCCTCGGAATCCGCAACACCATGTATAGACCCCTTTCAATGTTTATAAACATCGTGTATGCAAGCGCAGCTCCAGAACGAAAGCACACTGCCATTGAGTTTGCCGGTACGCGCAATGCAAAACGTCAGTTTTATTCAAAATTAATAGAAATACAAAACCCTAACCATATAAATTTAATATAATCTTTTCGTTGAATAGGTTTTCTATATGTGTTCCAAGCAGTTTGTTTCTAGATGGTGTAGTTTTAGAGATATTTAACTTTTTCTGTATGGAGATTGCTCAAGGCCATTGACAATGCATTGAGTTTGCCGATACGCACAGTGCAAAACATCAATTTTATTCAAAATTAATAGAAATTCAGAACCCTAACCATAAAAATTTAATATAATCTATTCGTTGAATATGTTTTCTATATGTGTACCAAGTGGTTTGTGTCTAGGTATTGTTATTTTAGAGATATTTCACTTTTTCTGTATGAATAATGCTCATAGCCATTGAGTTTGCAGTGTGACACAATGTTGTCCTGCAGCCAAAATGCGTGCGCACTGACCTAGATACATATGCTGACGTCATATGAAATAGGTCTATAGGATAGTCAGTACCCATCCTGATATGACCTTCCATGTTGCTAGGATGTAAAACAATAACCACTAAAAACAACCCCTACTGCCCCACCTTACTACATACTGCCCTGTAGTGTTTTGAACTTAAAGGTAGTGTTTTGAGCATGGCCACAGTAGTGTTTTGAACCTACTTTCAGCGAGGTTGAAAACACTACCATAGTGTTTTGAACCTAGGTTCAAAATACTACCGTAGTGATTTTGTGGGGTAGTGTTTTGAACTTACTACACCGGCCCGTATGTGCTGCACGCCGCACTGTGCTCACTGCCGCAGCACACTCAATCATATTTCATAGGCAGTCACTGGGCAAATGGGGGCATTCTTAACTGTGGGATTGTGGGTGTAGGTCCTGGGGGAAAGTACGGTCTAACATGAGCAGCTGTGGTGTGGCTATGTTGGCTTACTCCGTGGGATGCTTGTTGGAGAGGTGCGGTGTGAGATGGTGGGTTACTCCGGGGTTGACATTGTGAAGGGCCGGGCGGTGGTCGCTGCCCCGTGCCGCGCCCCCTGCCGTACGGCCCGCCAACAACCGCCGCAAAGTCCGATCAGCAGAGTGCGCCTGGCCGGTCCCGAAGACGGCGAGAGGCCCGTCCAACTCGCCCGTCGTCCGCCACTAAACCGCCACTTCCGCACTCACCTTTTCGTCACAACAACTGCCACATACTCTCCCCGGTGGTGTTACGGAACTTGTAGGGAAGTTCAGAATGCGGGGCTGGTAGATTCGTGGGTTTGTACAAGTTTTGTGAGTACTTGGAAAGAGCGCCACTGTGACTGCCGATCCACCGCGGCCCACACTACAAGTTGGCCACCGCAGGTCGTTGGACACTGTTGTCATCCGGGCCACTCCAGCACAGGGCGCTGCGCCGAGCCGCATGTGTGTGTGTGGGGGGGGAGGTCTATGTGGGTGGAGGCACGGGGGTGGGGGGTGGAGGTGAGAGGCCAGGCCTGTGTTTGTGGTGAATGGGGGCGGGGGGGGGGGGGGGGGGGGGTGATGGCGTGCACAGGAGGAAAACACAAGAGTTGAAACATTATATAAATATGAACGCTCATGTTTGTGAACCATCAAAGTAATTAAGAATGCATGAACATTAAACACATATCTATGTGATGTCACTGGTCCACGTGTCTATATATATATATATATATATATATATATATATATATATATATATATATATATATATATATATGTGTGTGTGTGAGAGAGAGAGAGAAAAAGAGAGAGAGAGAGTTACAAGAAGGCATGAGTCGCATGTCACCATACAAGTTACAACCACTGAAAAGTAAATACTACAATATTAGATAAGCATAAATATATCTTTTAATTTTTTGTGAACCTTTGTTTGTGGCTAGAAGCCTAGTTTCCATGTGATGTGCGATATATTTGTACATATATGTTGAGAGGTAGAATAACCAATGCGAGCTTCCACTCCACAACATGGTGAGTTGCTCCCTGTGTGAACCTTTCACGTTTAGTAGGCGGTGTGATATATGCGTAATAGACGTCTAGACATCTAGACACTTCTGTAATATATGCAAATGAGATGATGTCACATGACTAAGTGTGCCGGAGGTCTATACCCCTGACGGGGAATAAAGCATTCAGTATCCAGAAGTCAAAGTGTTCAGACGTTGTACTTTCACATGGTGTCAGATGAGGAAGAATGCCTCCCGAGAATACACTGCCGGGTTTACCGCCTCCTGGTCAGCTTGTCCTCAGCAACAATGCCAGATCGAACTGGAAAACATGGATCAGAGCATATGACATATACGCAATTGCTGCAGGTGTCATTTTGAACGAGTGCAAAGCTGTATTTTCCTTCATGTTGCTGGCGAAGAAGCGCAAAAAGTTTTCGCCAACATGTCCATCGCGCTCGATGACCAAGACAAGATCGGACCGCTCACGGGGGCGTTTCACACGTATTGCGTAGGTAAAGGCAGTTTGATAATCACAAGGTACAAGTTTAATGCGCATAATCAAGCTTCGGAGACAATGGCCACGTATATCACGGTGTTGAGGGACGCGGTGAAAGACTGTGAGTATCGATCAGTGGAGGAATCACTGTTGCGTGATCATTTGGTAGCCGGTGTGAACAATGTGAATGTACGTAACAAACTCCTACAAATGGCTGATTTGATGTTGGAAAAGTGTGTGATTATGTGTGAAATGAGTGAGTTCAGTTCGGATCTGTTGGAGGACACCAAATCAGGTGTTGAAACTAAGGAGATTGATTTCTTGCGGAACTATGCTGCTGCGCGTACCGGTGCACCGGCGGTCCGGTCGTTTGCGCCGCCATCTTGGAAACCACCAGCTTGGAATTCGGGCGGCACCGGTGCAGGGGAGTTCAGGATTCACTGCCCGAACTGTGGTTATGATCACTGCCGGGGAGTCTGCCCGGCGAAAGGCAAGGCTTGCATTGCCTGTAAGAAGATCGGGCACTTCGGCAAGGTCTGCAGGAGCAGGCTGGGCAGGATCAACGAGGTTGCGGTTGAAGAGCCCGACCCTCTTAATGCTGAGCAAGACCCAGATCCGGCGGAGTTCAACGTGTTGGGGACGGATCTGTTCATTGGTGCCATGGACCACGGTGCCAAGCAAGATGCTGCATTGTGGTACGCGAACGTTCGGGTGAATGGTCGTCCGGTGAAGTTCAAGCTCGACACCGGGTCGGAGGCAAACGTGCTTCCCAGGAACATGTTCGACAGGATCGCATGGGGGTGTCTCACAAACACCAGGTGTTCGTTGGTGACGTTCTCAGGTCATCGGATCACTCCCGACGGTGAGGCAGCAAATTCAGGTTCCAAGTGGTACGGAACTGTCAGCATATTCTGGGGAAACAGGCTTGTGTGGCTTTGAACTTGTTGGCACGGGTCGATGAGGTGCACTCTGCTGTGCCGACGAACATTTCCAAGCCGACGAACAGTCCCAGCACCCAGGCTGAACAGCTGGTAAGCGAATACAAAGACGTATTTCAAGGTTTAGGGTTGATAAAAGCAAAGGCTGTCATTCATGTTGATAAATCTGTACAACCTGTAATAGATCCGCCTAGACAGATTCCGTTTGCAATTCAGGGTAAAGTTTATACTGAGCTCGATCGTATGGTAGAATTGGGGGTGATAGTTGAGCAGGATGAGCCTACTGAGTGGGTTAATTCTATAACTATCGTGAAAAAACCTAATAAGATAAGGGTTTGTCTGGATCTGACGAAGTTGAACAAAGCGATAAAGAGAGGGCCTTTCCCAACTAAAACAATTGACAAAATTATTGCCAGGATGGCAGATGCCAAATATTTTTCAGTTTTGGATGCAATGACAGGGTATTGGCAAATAGAGTTAGATGAAGAAAGTTTGCGTCTGTGCACGTTTAACATTCCGTGGGGCCGGTACAGGTACACCCTCCTGCCTTTTGCCATCAAAAAGAGCCGGTGACATTTTTATTCAGGAAATGCACCATGTCATGAGCGATCTACCCGGTATCGGGATAGTCACAGACGACATTTTGGTATATGGGTCAACGGTTGAGGAACACAACGAGAGGCTCAAGGCCGTGTTGGACCGAGCTAGGTCGGTAAATCTTAAGTTGAACGAGACAAAATCTTTGCTATGCAAGACTACAGTAAAGTATGTAGGTCATCAACTTACCCAACAGGGTGTGAAGCCTGATCCAGACAGAATACAAGTGCACAAGTTCATTCCTAACATGTCCGAGATTTCCAAACCACTGCGCACGCTCCTGGCGAAGGATGTAGCGTGGCACTGGAAGGTCGAGCAGCAGGGTGCTTTTGACAAGTTGAAGGAGAAGTTGAGAACTGCTCCTGTGTTATCGTACTATAATGTCAACAAACCCATTGTCATGCAGGTAGATGCCTGTCAATCAGGGCTGGGAGCTGTGTTGATGCAAGACAACAAACCAATCGCATTTGCATCTTGTGCGCTTAACTCAGCGCAGTGTGGCTATGCCACTATAGAAAAAGAAATGCTCGCCATATGTTTCGGTTGTCAGAGGTTTCATGATTATATCTTTGGTAAGGAAGTTCAGATTCAAACAGACCACAAACCGTTGGTGGTGATAATGCAGAAACCGGTTCACAAGCTTTCGGTCAAGATGCAGAGAATGCGGATGCGATTGCAAAATTACAATATTCAACTGTGTCATGTGATGGGTTCTTTGATGTTTCTTGCAGACACGTTGTCCAGAGCACATAGCGCGAAAGTAGGTCCTGATAGCCTGTTTGATAACACATTCTGCGTTGCTGCAGTGGATTTGCAGTCGTCAAGTTTGTTGAGTAAGATTGTCAAGGAATATGACAAAGATGTGTCCATGTCCATGTTAATAACACACATTGAAAATGGGTGGGACACTACACGCATACAGACGCCTCCGTGTCTGAGACAGTACATCCCACACAAAGACGAGTTGACAGTTGAGAACAATTTAGTCATGAAAGGCAATCTGGTGGTGGTCCCTCCGGGTCTGCGTAGTGAAATGATGGAGGCGTTGCATGAAACTCATTTAGGTGTGACTAAGTCCAAGCAGTTAGCACGGGACTGTATGTTTTGGCCAAACATAACCAAACAAATCGAGGATAGAGTCAATCGGTGTGACACTTGTCAGAACAACCGGAAGAGTTTGCATAATGAGCCATTGATAAATCTCCCGATCACCTGTCAGCCTTACGAAAAGGTAGGGGCGGACTTGTTTGAGTTAAATCATAATAATTACCTGATCACGGTAGATTATTACACAAAGTATCCAGAGGTGACCTTGTTGAGGGATACATCGTCTGTCACAGTCATTGAGGCGATGAAGGATAATTTCGATAGGTACGGTATTCCGGGTCAGGTGGTTTCGGATAACAGTCCACAGTTTAAGAGCCATGAGTACAGACAGTTTGCACAACATTATGGTTTTAAGACCATATATTCTAGCCCGCAGTATCCCCGTAGCAATGGCCAAGTGGAGAGGTTTGTGCAGACAGTGAAGGACATGTTAAAGAAGTGTGCGAATACAAATTCAGATTTTCAGTTAGCTTTGTTAAACTACAGGAACACTCCGTTGCCCGTCTTGAATGCATCCCCAGCTCAATTGCTCATGAGCAGGCGGCTGAGGGCGCGGTTGCCCTGGTCGGAAGATATTTTGGTACCCGAGATGCAAAGTTCGAAAAGAAATCAGACAGCGAAAAGACAGCAAAGTCAGTAAGTTTTTCACGATAAAAAGTGTGGCAAGGCTCATAAGCCTATGAGAACAGGCGACAAGGTTAAGTACAAGAATAGTGTCGGTGAGTGGAAGAAAGGAGTTATTTTGGGATGCACAGGCGTGTCAGGATGGGAGTATCAGATCCTGAACGAGTCGGGGAATATGTTGTACAGGAATCGGGTGCAAATTATCAGGGCGCCCGAAGGAAGGCAACCCGAGCCGGTCGGGCAGACGAGAAATGTGTCAGCGTCGCAGCCGGAGGTCAACGGTGGGGCTGGTCTAAGTAGGTCAGGTAGACTGATTAAGCCGGTGAGTAGGTTAGACCTATAGTGAGGGAGTGCGTGTGAATGTATACACATGAACACATGTGCATCTTAGAGTTAAGTTTCAGTTTCAGGTGCATTTACTGTGTGTTGGACTATAGTGCCAATATGGCATTTGGAGACTAAGCAGCCGGACATTTTGAGAGCTTGTGGTGTCTTAGGACACTTGGACATTTGATGGCGTATGTCGGTTAAGTTAAGTACGCATATATGTTTTATGTTGTTTAGCATTCATTGTAGTATCTATAGATGTACGCATTGTTTATGTTATTTTAAATCATTTTATGTTTTAGAAATACTTTGAAGGGGGGATGTTATATATGCGTCATAGATGTCTAGACGTCTAGAGATGTCTGTAAGATATGCAAATGAGATGACGTCACATGACTAAGTGTGCCGGAGGTCTAGACCCCTGACGGGGAATAAAGCATTCAGTATCCAGAAGTCAAAGTGTTCAGACGTTGGTTGTACTTTCCACAGGCAGTAGGCGTGCATAGTCGAGCTGTGGTAACTTCTGCTGCTGCTCGTGTTCTACAGCTGCAGGTGGGAACCGGTGTGGCAGTTTCAGCCGTGCACCAGTTTCAGCCGTGCGCGTACCGTCAAACTCAAGGCATTGTCAATGGTCGTGAGTCATTAACCTTATAAATTTAATATAATGTTTTTGGTAAAGATGTTTTCTATATGTGTACCAAGCGATTTGTTTCTAGGTGGTGTGGTTTTTAGAGATATTTCACTTTTCCTGGATTTTCTGTATGAAGATTGCTCACCACCATTGACAATGCCTTGAATTTGACGGTACGCGCAGTGCAAAACATTAGTTTTATTCAAATTTGATAGAAATCAAGAACCCTAACCTTAGAAATTTAATATGATGTTTTTGGTAAAGATGTTTTCTATATGCGTACCAAGCGATGGTGTGGTTTTAGAGATATTTCACTTTTTCTGTATTTTCTATATGAAGATTGCTTGAGCATTGACAATGCCTTGAGTTTGAGTATGCGCACGGCTGAGATTGGCGCACGGCTGAAACCCCTGTTGCGGATTCCCAGGGACACCAGTTTGCGAGGGACACATCGTTATAAATTTAATATAATGTTTTTGGTAAAGATCTTTTCTATATGTATACCAAACGATTTGGTTCTAGATGGTGTAATTTGAGAGATATTTGACTTCTTCTGTATTTTATGTATGAACATGGCTCACGACCATTGACAATGCCTTGAGTTTGACGGTACGCGCAGTGCAAAACATTAGTTTTATTCAAAATTAATAGAAATCAAGAACCCTAACCGTATCAATTTAATGTAGTCTTTATGGTAAAGATGTTTTCTATATGTCTACCAAGTGATTAATTTCTAGATGATGTAATTTGAGAGATATTTGACTTCTTCCGTATGAAGATTTGCTCACGGCTGTTAACAATGCATTTCAATGGAAGTGTCCCTGGCAAACTGGTGTCCCTCGGAATCCGCATCACTGCCACACCGGCCTCTCATTCCGGACACGGCGCCAGTCTGAAATCAGTTACATGAAGGGAGTCAAGCCGCACAAGCAAGCTGGGCACTATCTCAATACGAACCGCTGAGGGTTAAACCACTCATCGGCAGTGGTTGGATGATCATAGGTGGCGCCACCATTGCCAAGGGACGCGGTAGATAACGGCAGAGCGCCTAATGAGTCTATGCGTCACCTACAATTATCATTTCTTTCAGAAAAATATTAGTTACTCTTGCAGGCGTTTTGTGGATATCTAACCAAAACTGTGCTTGGAGAGAGGCTATTAACTTTTAATGGTAACTTCAGAACAGATTAAATGTTGGGCACAGCATTTCTGCAATACCAGAAAGTAGCAGGCATATAATTATTAAACCACTGAATTAAAAAATTTGTGCTGTTTTTGGTGGTGAATGATCATTTTTATTTAGCGAATAAAGGTATTTTTTTCAGCGCTGGGCATTGTAACAGTTGGATGCCTACATATACGACTCGACTCAATGAGTGCTTGTTAAGTACTGGTTTATTTACGGCCTTCCCGCCGTCATGACGTCACCCGGGGTTCCCTCTCACGTGGTGGGGTATCCCCCATCTATTTATATCACATCTCCCTTCTTTTTTCTTTTTTTTTTGATATGTGTGAGAACGTTACAAGTGTTTAACAGGTGACAGTTTTCTTTGGGGTTTCTTATCTAACTTATCATTAACATCATTTCGCAATGTTTCGGTATCAACTTATCATTAACAGGTGACATTCCTTTTTTTTTTTTTTTGTGTTAGTGTTTAACGTTGGTGTATAACAACCGGTGAATTCGGTAACATGTCTTATGTGTTAATTTTCTACGTTTGTTTTCGCATGTATTGACCTGTGCCTCAATACTAGGCTTACAGCTCTCTCATCGTTTATTAGTTATGTACAGATATACCCCTTGTCTAGCGGTTTGTCCGTCTTGACGTTCCGGCTGGGCGTACCACTCGACCGTACCGTGTTACGTAATGAGACTCGTCTGTAGCTGGAGCACATGATTGTCTTGCCGGAGCGCACACTGCATTGTTTATTTTTGCTTTTGCCTCACTTGGTTTTGCTATCTGATCTGGTACTTTGAACATGTATTTACGATTTCTCCTTAATATTCTGTTTCTTGTGTTCTGTATGTGATAATCTCTGTGGCCTGGTGTGTTGGTTTGGACTATTGTTCCTGGGCTCCATTGGCCCTCATTGTTCAGGTATTGTATGTTGTCATTTATTTTTAATTGCATGTGTTGTGCATCCGCCCGTTTGTCGTGATACATTTTCTGTGATCGCTGTACCTGGTCGAACTCTGCTGCTTTGTGTTCCTGCGTTCTTGGTTTCAAGTGATTATTTGTTGCTGGTAATTTGCATTTAAGTCTTCTGCTAAGCAGTAGTTGTGCAGGTGATGCGTGTATGTGGCTGAGAGGCGTATTTCTGTAATTTAGTAGTGCGACGTTGTAGTCCCTGCCCATTTTATCTGCCTTCTTTATTATGTGTTTGACTGTCTGCACGTAACGTTCTGCCAACCCGTTACTTTGGGCATGTAATGGGTTAGAAAATACTGCTTGGAAACCAAATTCTTTAGCGAAGTTTTTGTATTCTGCACTATGGAATTGTGGACCATTGTCCGAAACGACCGTTTCGGGTATGCCAAAACGGCAGAAGATTTGTTTTAGTGCTACAATTGTTGCTGCGCTGGTGGTCGAAACCAGTTCTGATACCTCTGGGTATTTTGAGTAGTAGTCTACTACGATGAGGAAGGTTTTATTTTGTATCTGGAATAAGTCGATACCGACTTTTTGGAATGGCAGATCTGGTGTTTGGTGGCATACCAGTGGTTCTGCGTGCAGTTTATTTCGTAGTGATTGGCAAATTACGCATCTTGCTACTGTATCTTGTATTTGTTTTGAAATTCCGGGCCAGAAAATATTGTCGCGAGCTAGTTCTTTGCACTTTATGATGCCTAGATGTGATTCGTGTATGATACCTAACATTTCTTGTTGCATTTTGGATGGTATAATCACCTGACTGTCTTTGAGTAGTATACCATCAGCATATGTGATAGTGTCTCTAAATGTGAAAAATGGTCGTGCCAATTGATGTATTTTTTCTTTAATTTCTGGCCAACCTTCTTGTGTGTGTCGAATCACCTCTAGGAGAACCTCATCTGTCTGAGTACTACTTGCGATGCGTTGGAGCATGTGTGGCGCCACGTCAAGCTGCGCTACAGCTAAGGTCGTGTCGAATAGGTCATTCGGGTGGATTGTGGTCGAGTGGGCGCGTGATAGGGCATCTGCAAAATACATATTTACCCCTTTAATGTACGTTAATACAATGTTGTAATTTTGTAGGCGGAGCCTCATCCTCTGCATCCTAGCAGACAGCATGTGTATAGGTTTGTTCATTATTGCAATTAAAGGCTTGTGATCTGTTTGTACGGTTATTTGTTTGCCAAAGATATATTGATGAAATTTCTTACAGCCGTAGCATATCGCCAGAAGCTCTTTTTCGATTACTGCGTAATTTGACTGAGCATGATCTAGGGACTTTGACGCCATAGCTACTGGACCTTCATTTTGGAATAATACTGCTCCCAGACCGGATTTCGATGCATCTACTTGTAGTGTTACGCTTTTCTTTACGTCATAGTACTGCAGAACTGGTGCTGTAATTAATAGTTTTTTTAACATTTCGAAAGCTTCTTTTTGCTCGTGTTGCCAGTGCCATTCAACGTTTTTTTCTAGTATTGTACGTAGTGGTTTAGCTGTTTCTGACATGTTTGGTATGACTTTCCCTACGTATCCGACCATGCCTAAGAACCTCTGTATTCCTGCTTTGTCTTTAGGCTCAGGCATGTCGATGATTGCCTGCACTCTTTCGTTGGTTGGCTTAACGCCTGACTGGGTCAGTGTATGTCCTACATAATTTACCTCCTTTTTGCATATTCTAGATTTTTCTGGATTGAATTTTAAGTTGACCTCTTGGGCCCTTTTGAACACCGCTTCTAATCTAGTATTGTGTTCTTCAACTGTTGACCCGTATACCAGTATGTCGTCTGTTACGACGTTCACTCCAGGTAGCCCGTATAAAATTTTGTTCATTTCTTGTACAAAAATGTCTCCGGCCGTTTTGATGCCGAAAGGTAATCTGGTGAAACGATACCGCCCCCATGGTGTGTTAAAGGTACATAATTTACTGCTTTTTAGATCTAGTTCTATTTGCCAGTAACCGCTGTTTGCGTCGATAACTGAGAAAAATTTTGCGTCTGATGTTCTAGCGATTACTTCCTCTATTGTCCTTGTAGGATAGGGGCTATTTAATATGGCTCTATTTAATTTAGTTGGGTCCAAACATATGCGTATTTTGTTAGGCTTCTTAACTATGGTTATAGAGTTAACCCAGGGGGTGGGATCTGTTTCTTCAACGATTACCCCTAGCCGGATCATTTTTTTTAGTTCTTCTTTTACATGATTTTCTATTGCGTGTGGTATGCGTCTAGGTGGGTCTACACAAGGGGTTACATCATTATCTATGTGTATTACAGCATCACTTTTGATTTTGCCTAACCCTTCGAAAATGTCTGAGTATTTATTTACCAGGCGCTGTGCACTTGGCTCGTCGGACTTGACTGTGGTTGGTTGCCGTGTGGTAGTCTCCCTTTTCTTTGATATTATGTTGACGCGTTGAATCAGCCCTAGCCTCGTGCAGGCTTCACTTCCTAGAATTGGGCATCCACTGCTTGTAATCTGGTATCGCATCATTTTACCGTCTGTAGCGATCTCTGCCTCCCCTTCCGGGCGAATTCGTTCGCCCGAGAACGTGATCAGGGTGCACTTGCTTGGCTTCAGTACGACGTTGCTGAGCTTGTTGTATACGCCTCTGGGTATTATGTTTGCTTGCGAGCCTGTATCCAGCTTAAATTTAACTTTCTGGGATCCTAGCGATATGGTAGTAAACCATAAGTTTGTGTCATGTTCATTTGGTTTTGATACGCATCCAACAAATAAATCGTAGTCATCATCAAGGTCATCTTGGGCGTCCGCTGGGGGTGTGTTGTGGTCATCTACCTGTAACATGTTTAGACTCGCCTGGTTTTGTTTCTTCGTTTTGCATACTTTCGAAAAATGTCCAATTAGTCGACACTTTGAGCATTGTTTGCCTTTTGCTGGGCATTGTCCGGGTGTGTGCATATATCCGCATCGTCCACACTGCGTACGTGTGCTCCCTGCTCTTGACAGCGGTCGTTGATTCGCCCACGCTGGCGTACGTGATGTGACAGTGGCTGGTGTATACGAACGTGTATTTACGGCATCTACATGTTCTAGTTCCACTGTTGAATTTTCTGAGAGTAGGTTTGATTGGTGTTCGCTGAGTCGGCATGTCTCAATGCATTGTTCTAATGTTAGATTTGCTGTTTGTAGCAGTCGGTCCCTTAGTTTGGAGTTTTTGACGCCGCATATTAAGCGGTCACATAACATGGAGTCAGCGAGATCTCCATATTCGCAGTGCGCAATGCGGTATTGTAACTCTCGAATGTATACATCCATCGTTTGTGTTGTTTGTTGTAGTGAATTAAACTTATACCGTATGACTGTTATGTTTGTCTTTCCTTTGCAGTACGTGCGGAAAGCTGCGATCAAAGGCTGAATCCTGTCTATTATGTTGGTGTCAACCTTCAATGTTCGGTATACTTTTTGGGCCTCTGCCCCGGCTACATGCAAAAACAGCCGCGCACTGTACCTTCTCCGGTTTGTTGTGTATCCCGGCTGCTGCTGCATAGAATTCGTACGAATCGTACCACTGTTCCCAGTTTAGGGATAGATTGTCCTCCAAATTTAGGGGTGCTGGCGGCTTTAGTCCTGTGAGCGCCATTTCGAGTTCCTTGTATCTGACACCATGTAACAGTTGGATGCCTACATATACGACTCGACTCAATGAGTGCTTGTTAAGTACTGGTTTATTTACGGCCTTCCCGCCGTCATGACGTCACCCGGGGTTCCCTCTCACGTGGTGGGGTATCCCCCATCTATTTATATCACAGGCATGGCCTCCCGGTCATCTTATGCTACATCCCTTCACATGTAGGCCTATAACATAGTCCAAAACTAACAAAGGTGTGTTACTATGAATAAAAGGGATATTGCTGTTACCCCACAGAAATTGTGGGATAACAGAGTGTACTTTATATATATATTTTAAAATATATACCTTCAGTGTCAAAGTTGTAATGTAGGCTAAAGGCACTCAACACTGTATGCTTACATGTAACTGCAACTGCAAGTCTTTATTTTCCTGGTACCCTGTCCATCTTCATTTTTCTATATCAGCTGTATATTATGACTATATGAGTAACATATATATTATGACTATATGAGTAACGTATATATGAGTAACATATATATGAGTAACATATATATTCAGACATTATATCTCTCGCCCTTTTTCTTAATTTAAAAATCAAAAGTATATTTATGACAAGGCCTGATTGCCTGCCTGTATGTCTGTTTGCCTGTATGTATGTTTGCCTGCCTGCATGTATGACTGAATGCCTGTTTGTCTGCCTGCTTGCCTGACTATATTAATGTCTATCCGCCTGTATGTTCACCTGCCTGCATGTATGCCTGTCTGTCTTACTGCTTGCCTGTATGTTTGCCTGCATATGTGACTGCCTGCCTATATGTTTGCCTGCATGTATGTATATATGAATGCCTGTGTGTCTGTATGTCTGCTTGCCTGTATGTCTGTCTGCTTGCCTGTATGTATGTCTGTATGCCTGCCTGTCTGTTTATTTGCCTCCCTCCCTGCCTCCCTCTCTCACTCCTTTCCTGTCTGTTTGTCTCCCTCCACCCACTTTTCCCCTCCCTCCTTCTCTCCCTCTGTCTGCAGGGCCTCACATGACACTGCTTTATCCATTCTGTTTGAGCCTGTCTTGCCTGGTGCTCAGCATTACTAGGATATGGTAAGGACTGGTTAGCTCCAGTATCAGGATAATGTGATCAGGTGACTAAAAACATTTTTAATTCATGTTATTGTATTATAACAGATACCATTGGAAAGGTGTGTTTGTTGGGGTTTTACATCCTAGCAATGTCTATGGTCATATCAGGACGGGTAGTCTACCGACTTGTAACATTGTGCACTGATGGCTACTTTTATAATGCTTCCCAACTGAGAGATCAGGCCGCTGGCACCACGACCCGATATCCCACTCAGTTACATTATCCTGACACTGAGCTAACCAGTCTTTGCCCTATTCTAGTAATGCAGAGTTCCAGGATATGTGGCAACGAGTATCAATTTTTGTACGTCATTGGTTTGACTTGCTTGGGATTCGAACTACTGACCTTCCACACGGGAAGCCTTCACTCTTCTGATTCGGCCACTGCGTCCAATTCCAGTGGAAAGAACTGTGATTTACTATTAAAATTTTGATTCTAGGACAAATATGAAGAAAGTTATTTCGTTTTGAAAGTTGACAATGCGGGTGAATTTTCGTCCTTTGTTAAAGTGGCGAGCTATACCTTGTCCGGGAAACAAACAAACTCAGTATAGTTCAGATTTGTGCCACAGGGTGGTGCATGCTTTGTACTTAACTTTTCCACTTGGTGGTGTACAGTGACCTAGATTGGTCATGTGACAGCTGTTGTTGTGAAAATGGCTGGGTCAGTGGAGAGAAGGGAGGGTAAAACTGAGGTATTTTCAATTTTCTTTAGAGTAGTTCAAACAGGAAATATATTTGCTTTAATGTAAAATATATGTTAGTGCAATTACATTGCATAATACATACATACACACCTTGTATATGTGATGCCCTATACACAAATAGCCTGAACTGAGACTACTAATGATACATACATACATACATACATACATTCTGTGACCAGTCCTTTAAGAAATTATACATTTAAAAATAGTCCTGCTTATTATACCTGAGACATTTATATGTATATCATTTTTTAATGTATTGCTGTGAGCTTTTGTTTCTTTTTTCATTAAGGGTGTGAGCTTTTGTTATGACCTGGCCAACCACTCCGGAGGGATGCCGTGTCATCTCCAACAACTTCTTGGAGAGGTGGAACTTCCCCCATACCTGAGGGGCACTTGATGGTAAGCATGTTGCCTGCCGGTGTCCCCCAAAGAGTGGATCCCTGTACTACAACTATAAGGGATTCTACTCCATAGTTCTCATGGCACTCGTTGATGTAGACTACAAGTTCATCTGGGCCGATGTTGGTGGTAAAGGCTCCGCATCAGAGGTGTAGGCGTTCAATGATTCTGAGCTGAAGGCCAGCACTGAAGATGGTACCATAGGTTTCCCGGAACCAGAGCCTATTGTGGTTGGCCAGAGGATGGTTCCATACTTCCTGATCGGTGACGATGCCTTCGGCCTACGCCCAACGATAATGAAGCTGTACAGCAGGAGGTGTATGGTGCATGAGGAACTCATCTTCAACTACAGGATTTCCCGAACTAGGAGAGTCATGGAGAATGCGTTCGGCATCTTGGCAAACCAATTTCAGGTTCTGATCAGCATGATGCAGTACCACCCCTCCACCGTGAAGCTCATCTTCACTGATTGCATGGTCATACACAACATGATGAGGATGTGATATTGCATGCTCAAGAATCAGCATCTAGACCGTCCAGAGAACGTCAATCGCAATTTCATCCCCAGAGCATGGAGACAGGGCGGAAAGCTGCGGGACATAGCAACACAATTACCTGGCCAGAACACTGGCTCCAGGGCAGGAAAGGGACAGCGGAATGTCCTCAAAGACTGGGTCAACTCACCAGCGGGAATATGATATTGAAGTGGGCGAGACTGCTCGCCTTGTGCATTTGCGCACGAGTGCCGAGTGACTCGCATCTAGAGATGTGTGCTACTTGGTTGCACGGGTGCGCAAATCACCAACATTTGCGCGGCCGCGGGTTCTCGGCCATGATGCATTGCTTGGATACGTCAAGCGCGACTTCCCAAGCAACGAGAGGAAGTCGGGCGTTCGGACCCAGACCCATCGGACGTGTTTTTGCACGCTCTGATGTTTTAGCCGATATTTAGGCCTTATTTGTTAAAATTCAAAACTTATTTAACGTAATTAACCAGGGGAAGGGATTCATCCATAATATTACAACCTGCTACTACGCCATCTTGTTAGTTTCGGTAAGAATAAATGGTCGTGAGCTCCTGGAAGGGTGAAATGGAACATTCCTTGCATTCTTTACTTTCCTCCAGTATTATTGTAGATTAACCTGATATTCGATTGCTTTATATGTAATTAAGGGCCTTATGCCTAAATAGGCCTTATGCAGTCGATTAACCCATCTGCGGGAATGTAATAACAGACATATTAACAGAATTAACGTAGTGTTACTTTTGGCTAAAAATAACGACATAGACTTAGGCGGATTAACTGTGACAGCAGCAGCAACACTAGCTTGACTGCTTAGTTCTGGATTAATTTAGTAACATTAATACAACCCAAACGGCGAGGGGACAGCCAGTTAGTAGAAATAACCTAATATAAATATCCTTTAGGCCGATAAATGCGTGTGATGGCAAAAGCGCAGTAATAAGACGACACTCTGGCTGGCCGCCTTTAGAGTACGGGGCGGACACCGACGGAGACTGACGACCTGCAGACGGGACGAGAGGCTGCGGCGGCCCGCGGCAGGCCCAAGGAAATACACAAGGAAACAATTACATAATATTAACACGAAGGCTCGCCTTAAGCGGGGGTGGAATAGCCCAACGGTTAAAATATGAATATATGAAGTGTGTGCACTGTGATATTTCTGTACTGTGGCGTTATCATTTCTGAAGTGTACAGTGTGATATGCAAAAATGTGATATGTACAAATGTACTGTGTGATATGTAATAAATGTGATATGTACAAATGTCATTTCTGAAATGTACTGTGTGATATGCAAAAATGTAAGATGTTCCGATATTATAGCTCGGTTAAATAAAAGATATTAATCTGTTATTGATATCAAACCTTAATGTATCTGTCAGTTATAATTGTGGGTGGGAAAAAAGGGGGGGCATTTGACACTGACAAATTTACATTTCAGTTATCAATTTGGTTGGGGGGATATTATTACTTTATTTGTAAGGGGGGCATTTAACACTGACAAATTTACATGCAGTTATATATTTGGGTGGGGAAGATAACTTTATGGGGAAGATTACTGTGATTAACACTGACATTTTAATATGGAATAAGACTAGAGTTGGCCCATATTAAGATCTCAGCTCCAGAAAACAGCCAGATCAAGAAAAACGTGTCATTGACATAATGTCAAACTCACTGAATATAGTACCGTTTGATATAGAATCCTGACAGCATTCAAAGTAACATACATCTCTAACAATGATGATATGAACATGATTCTATTAGCAACAGATCGGTAGGGTCCAGCAGAACTTATGGAGGGGTTCTGAAGCTTTTCTTGACTTTGTGACATTAATTTGGAATACTGTTAGGTGTTCAAACGGTTCTCTGACATATGCGGGACTAATAGCTGCTGCAGAAAAGATTACCTTTCATTTCATGTGATAGGTAGCACTTCAGTGTACATGTCCCTTCGGTGGATGAAAATGTGGCTTGTCAAATGATGCTCGATATCAGAACACAATATTGACATTATAGGATAGGCCCTACTCCTAAATACGTTCGGCCAATTGGGTATTCTTTTATTTGTGTGTGTTAATAAATGAATTCATTAGAGGACACATGAGGACCGAGCAAAACTTGGTTTGGTCGAGGGGTGTCCAGAGGTATGCACGACGGATCTATATGGCTAATGCAGTAATGGTGTCTCAAATAATGTATATAATGTAGATTCAATTCAACGTATAGTTGACCATACATATTTACTTTTCATGTTGCACCAATTAGCTATTATTGTTCAGAATGCATATATATATATATATGGTTACAACTATATTTAATCCATTTTATAATGGTTATTATATTTACTTGATCGTGGGTGTATTACCAAGTATATATATTTTTCTGTTTTTATAATACAAACGATCAAAAACAGAAAAATTAAATACTTTGGCCACATGATACGACACCAGGAATCACAGAGAAGAATACTGGAAGGGAAGATAGAAGGGAAAAGACCAAGAGGGAGAAGGAGAACAGCATGGATGGACAACATCACTGAGTGGACAGCAATGAGCTATGCGGAATGCGTGAGAGGAACGAATGACAGGAAGAGATGGAGGTCCATTGCAGCCAACCTTCTTCGAGAAGACGGCACCCATTGAATATATTTCATCGGGCCATGCAACTTTAAATGAAGAGACCTTGATAACAATGGTAAACCCATATTTTATTCATAACAAAAGTGCTGACAAGATCATAGATGTAGGCAGACACCAGTACATTTCACTCCATACTTGAGTATTCAAGCAATAGCGAACAACACATTCAAATTACAATATATGCCAACGCTTCCACAAGAACAAATTACGTTAGGTAATATCTGAGTGGTTTATACCTGATGAATTAATGAAGAAATTACTACCTTATGGGTTGCTGGTAACTATGTTTAATAAGAAAAAGACTGAACAATAGTTAGGACATTGTGAATATATATTAAATATTTGTGAACATATATTTAAAAGGATCTAACTTAAGGCTAAAAAGAACCTAAAGTTTGTCAGCATGAGTAAGGACATAGAGGACATACCAGTGAGAAAACACCTCAAAATAACAGTTTTCATTGACTTGAAAATAACCGGTGATTCCACATTACCTAAAACAAACTATTTTACTAAGGCCGTCACGTTTCTTATTTGAACAGTGCACTGTTTACTTACTTAAGTTACTACAAACTGGTAGGCCTATGAGTATCACACACAGGTATAAGTATATCTAGCACCGGCTAATCCAAAGGCACGCGTCAACATCATACTACATGGCTATTGACAATGGAGATTAAGTACCTGGCTTGTACCATCGTCATTATCACGCACTGTCAATATGTAAAGATCCACTGCAAAAACAGGGTAACAGCAAACACGTAACACTTTACACACAATATCATTTATATGGGATCTGGTACAAGGTGACAAATATATAGTATAGTTATATGAATCTTACCTGGGTACAGATGATGGATAACTTGTGTTTTCCCGAGGTACTAGCCTCGGATAGTTGTGGGTCAGGGAGAAGGAAGCACATCCGGGTCCAGCAATCTTTTAGTACTTTATAGGATAAAAAATGATCTTAACTACTTATGGATACTATTGTGTTTTCGTTTTGGTTCTAGCAAAACGTGATAGGGTAGGGTGGGCGTCTTCCACCCAGCGTGTGCAAGGATTCTTTTTACCGAGATTCTTAAAAGTCTTGCCTTGGAAACCATGGCTCCACATGTTGAGTGGGATGCGTAACATCCAGTATTGACTCCTGCCTTTTTAAGCACCTTGATGGTCCATCTTGCGAGTGTGTCTCGTGAGATAGCTAGGAGATAGATAGGCTAGTACCTCGGGAAAACACCAGTTATCCATCATCTGTACCCAGGTAAGATTCATATAACTATACTATTTTACCTCGGTACTACGCCTCTGGCTACTCGTAGCCCAGGGAGAATTTGACGTAATCTCATTTTTGTTTATCCTTTTATACATTAATGTAGTAACCAAACTATGTTGTTAGTGCAAAATATAAATTTTTGTTTCTCACCCGTCTTTAGTTGGTGAGTAGGCGAGTCGCCAGGCCACATGGTTTTTCTAGTCGTTTGTTGTAATGTTTTGCAAACGATCTAGCCGTCTTCCACCCAGTGTGTGCAAGGATTCTCTTTACCGAGATTCCTAAAGGTCTTGCCTTGGAAACCATGGCTCCATGCGTTTAGTGGGATACGTAGCATCCAGTATTGACTCCTGCCTGTTTAATCACCTTGATGGTCCATCTTGCGAGTGTGCCTCTCGAGATAGCTTTAATAAAGCTGATTAGTAGCTGTCTGGAATTCCTAATTCCTCATGACTTGGATATATATGCCCTACTGGCTGAAACTACACATATCCGTTTGTCCTCAGGAAAACTATTTACATGTACTGTGGACAATGTGTGATTTGACTTTAGTAATGTCTCTAAATCGAATGTTGCCTCATCCTTATCTATTTCTAATCCATCCAGTGAGAGTGCCACAATCGTTTGGTCCCGTCACTAGCAGTAACAGTACTGCAAACTTAAATCCTAGTTCCTTCATTGATAAATGTCTATTGCTTGGCCATGACTTCAATAATTTAAATACTATCGACAAATCCCAAAACCTATTACATTTGGGTTTGGGTGTTTTTGTTTCATACACCGATCTAATGAACCAGTGTACCAACTGATGTTTTCCAATCGTTTGTCCATCTATTCTTGGTAGAATAATTGAAAGCGCCCATCTTGCTGCATTAATTGCACCAAATCTTAATCCTTCATCTTCTAGGATTCTTAGAAATGTTAATATTTGGGCTATTGTAGGTTTTAATGGTTTGACTCCTTTTAGAAGGCAATGAAGTCCCCATTTCTTTAAATAACTTGTGTATAATTTCAATTTTCCTTTCCTCCAGGCATGTGAAATAAGTCTTTCTTTCGTAATTTTGTCTAAACCATATTGTTCTAAATGTTTTCTTAAAAAAGGAATGCCAAAAGGGGTGTTGTCGACACGTCTCCGTAAACTGCTAGTGGTCCCTGATGTTGTAGGTTGTTCCTTTCTCTTGGGAATCTGACCACATCTTTTGCTGCTGATGTTATTGCCGCTAGCCATGGTTGTGTTTCCCAGTACTGTGTGTGTGTCATCCATCTTGACCTTCCTGGCCACTGTAAATATGTAATATAATTTATTATTCCAAATTAATGAGAATGAGTCTACTCTCCAGGCTTCTGGCTCTGGATGCCAAGACACATATTTAGGTAACTTTTTGTTATTGCACGATGCGAATATGTGACAAATGTGGTAGAAAAATCTTTGATTCAGTGACCATTCTAGATGGTCGTGAAAATGTTGGCTTTTCTTGACTGCCTGGAATATGTGCTACTGTTAGCCATATCTCGTGTTTCTCTGCCCAGTCCCAAATGAGTTTAGTCATATAATTACATGGTTTGGAACGAGTCCCTCCCATATTACGAATGTAAGCCATAGCTGTCCTGTTATCTGTTAAAACCATTACATGATTTTTAGGGACGTGAATCAGACTATGGAGTGCTAGATAAATGGCTTTAAGTTCTAATACATTAATGTGATCGGAGATTTCATCTTCCATCCAACAACCACCTGTTGCCTGTTGGTCTCTTTGAGCCCCCCAGCCTTCTAATGAAGCGTCTGTTGTAACTGTAGTGTTGGGCTCTCCCATTATAATGGGGTTGGGCGATTTGTCAATGTGTAAAAGCCACCAAATAATATCATTTTGGCCGTCTGGCGAAATCATCATGGGCCACTCAAAGTTTCCTTTTGTGCATGCCAACGCCAAGTTCTTATCTATCTCTAGCAATTTAATATGAGCTTTGGCATAAAGAATAGCTGGTGCATATGCTATCATAATTCCTATCAATACTGCGACTTGTCGTATCTTTGGTTTGTTCAATTTTAATAATTGATTTGCTGTTGTTGTAAATTCATCAACTTTTTGTTCTGTTAATGAAATGGGCATTTCTGTGGTGTCAATAAAGAATCCCAGAAACTTTAACTTGTTTGTTGGTGTTAGTACTGATTTAGTTTCATGTATGTAGAACCCTAATTTTGTAAATGTTTCACATAATTTGTCTACTGCTCTCTGGCATTGTTGTTGTGTTTGTGCAACAACGAATGAATCATCAATATAAGGAAACATAATATGTCCTTCCCTAGCCATCTGGGAAAAGATTGGTTTAAGTAACCTTGTAAAAATGCATGGACAGCAAGCCAGTCCATTCGGCATGCACATGAACTCATAAAGTTTGCCGTTCCAACAAATTCTGAGATATTTCCGATCAAGTTTATAGATAGGTACTATATAGTATGCATCTTTAAGATCTACACTGGCTAGCCAGGAGCCTTGCGTTGCTAAGTCTCTTGCTGTGTCTAAGGAAAACATTTTTAAATGTTTGTATTCTACAAATTTGTTGAATAATGTTAGATCTAAAATTAGTCTTACATCTCCATTTGATTTGGGTCGCAAGAAAATATTAGATATGAATTCCCCAGCCACATGTAGTCCTGGTTCTATGATGCCTTTTTCACAGAATTTGAGGACTTGATTATCTAACGCTTCGCATTCTGAACCGTGAAATCGGTAAGGGAAAGGTATGCTATTTTGAATAGGTTCTTCTATCAAGGATAGTCTTACCCCTTCAGCTAGACTAAGGATAGTTAAATAATCCATAATGCTATTCCATTCCGGTAGGCAGTTATTGAGGTTACCAGCTTGAAATATGCCTACTGGTGTTTGCGTTGCCTGTTCCCATCGTTCCAGCTGAACGATTGCCTCTGGCCCCTTCCCCTAGCCTGGAAGCTGAAGCTTGTCCCGAACCGACCTCCTAGTTGGCCGGTTCGTCGGTTTAGAAAATCCTGCCTCATCTTCTTGAAGCGGTTAGGAATCGTGTCTGCTGACTTCTTGTCCGTTTCCATATGTTTGCCACACTTCGAACCTGTCTTCACATGTTTAAACAATCTTCGTCTTGTCCAGTGGTTTCCCCTTAATGGGCTTGGGGGCAAGGAATAAGGTATATTCCTTCCTGTCATTCCTGGCTACCTCCTTGCCTGCATCCGTGCAGACAGCCTTAAAAACGTTCTCAAAACGTCTGTATGAGAGGAAGTTGCTTGTCGCCATCAGCAAAGCAATCCCCCCATTCATATCATCGCACAGTGATGAAAACTTGTTCTCCACCATCATCCTATTGGCTATAAGCACAATGACCCTGAAGGCCGAGAGTACCCATTTGTGTACTGTATGCAGGACCGTCTCAAACTTTTTACGCTCCTAGCTGAGCTTGACTTCCGAATCCATTTCCTTAAAGGTGGATCCCTTTGATCCCCATGAATTTCTCGGCCATTTTGATAATCACTTTGGCCAGCTTAAATGTGTTGAAGTGCCCCTGAATCGTCTTCCTCATAATTATAGTTATGTGGACTTTCTTCCGCCTTTGCACCGTGAACCTTTTTGTCTCCTTGCCACAGGACTTCGCCTAATTCCCCGTTTGCTTGGTGTCTGAGTCTGAGCTCGTTGAAGACAAGTCTGACGAAGAGTCAGAGGAAGAGGATTTGTGTTTCCTCCTTTTCTTAGTCTTCTTCTTACTCTTCTTCATGAGTGGCTTCTTCTTCCGTGCCCTCGTGCACTCATCCCCTTCTGATGAGTGCTCTTTGTTCTTGTGTTTGCGTTTACGCACAGACACAACCACTTCCTCCTCTGACTCGTCCTTAGACAAGGCCTGATCCTCCGAGAGGTCCTCCCACTCAGACTCCTTCGAATCCAGTGTGACTTTGGATCTCTTTTTCTTTGTAGCCGCCACTCTAGAAGGAAGCATCTCCTCCATCTTCTGTTGAATAAGTCGTGCAACTTGCTCATCCAGGTCAGCTGGGCTGGGGCCGGTATTGTACCCCCACACCTCGTCGGAATCTCTTAGTCCTGGCGAGGGTGACCTTTGTACCCATACCGGCGGTGAACGGTCTTCATCTTCACTGAGCGCCTGAGATGCCTCTGCCTTACTCCGCTTTGTAGCCATGGCTCATAGACTGTGAGTAAAAACCAAAATCAATGGTTAGGCATTATTTAGGGCTGAATATCACACTAATAATTAGAGTATAATTATACTAGGTATATATTATAGCATTAAAACAATTTTTAACGCAGGCGTGTCGCTAATAGACTGTCGCAGGATGACGGTATGGTAAACCAACTGATCCAAATGAGGGCTAGGGACCAGTATAGTGGTAGCCTCCCACACACTAAGTACCTATAAACTTCTCCCACCTGTGGCTTTCTTCACCACCAAGTTGAAGAAAATACTATAGGATTCGGAGGTATGCCTTAATGAGAAAAACAATTGGGGAATCTTAACGAGACCCAAGAATAAATCCCAAGAAGTGGCTCCTGCCAAACATCTCTCTGTTCGGCAATGGGCGGCTTCAAATTAACCGAACTTGGAAGCATTGTTCTATCGATCATATGTAATACGATTAACTTAGCTGTAAAACAGTAATAACTTATCGAAAAGTTTAAAAAAACTTTGTATGTGACTGCTAACATGAACTGAACCAACGTATTGATTTTGAAAGATACTAACCGGGTCAGTTTTGTAGTTAATGTAGAAAAACTGCCAGAGCTGCTCACAAAAGTCCTCCTGCTGTGAGCTGATTATGCTAATTGCTGGACCCGGATGTGCTTCCTTCTCCCTGGGTTATGAGTAGCCTGAGGCGTAGTACAAAGGTAAAATATATAGATATCATAACCACAAAAAATGGCTTTTGAATAGACCCATTAAACTTCAAGATCAGCCCATTCTGATTTATGCAGATACTGCTGACATTGGTCGAACGTTGTGTTGTTTTCGTGCCGTTTTCTAATAAATTAGCTAATTACATGCAGGTCCTATTATCGTGCTATCTCTCATTACATAATATCAAATACAGTTATACAACACGGGTAGACCAAGCATTATTTGGCTGCCAAGAAGCTGCTAATAACGATCGGTTTTCCGCACCTACTCCGGACACTTGTATGTTGTAGACGGGTCCACACGCACGTGTCAGGTGCCCTGGTAAGGCTGGTGCAGGTCAATAACAAATATAATCTCAGTGGGCAGAGGTTCCATAACACCACACATTGGCAGTTACCCTTCATAGTACATCGGTTAAGGGCCACATATCGGAAGAATTGTGCACAATTTGACAAAGCATGAAAATTGGCATACAGATAGCTTAACATGTGTAGATTCATATAGGAGGGCGCGGACATCCGAGTACTTAGCGCATCATGCCCTAGCAACTATTCAAGGCAGTGAAAACAATGGCAGTCACAGCATTGAAGCGAATGTAAATAAAACAAAAAGCACAAATCTATTCACTGCTACAATCTAATTCGGTTATTTAGAACCATGAATATTCACTTGGCAGTTGAAATAATGTTATTTGGGAGTATAACTTACTCAATAACTGAACTTCGGTCAAATTAAACCACAAATCCAAGCGATACTAAAGCCGTGTTCACACGGGCAATGTAAATCGATTCGTAGAAAGCGACTTGCCTAGTTCGATGCACATTTCCCTGTGTGAACGGGTGTCAGTCGAATTAGGGCTGAATCGATTTCTGTGATCAGGATACTGTAAACCACCTCTCGAGGTAGTTTATGTGAGGTGATTTCTCTGATTCGATTTATTTTGCCCGTGTGGACGCACTGAGGCGGATTAAGCACCTCACACGCATGCGCAGTCGACACCTCAGTTTGTTGACTTTCCGGTCGATCAAAAGCGCATATTATATAATTTAGTCTATTAAACCGCTAGCTGTGCACAGATATTTTTTTCATCATTTATTTGTAGGGTTTCACTGCCCAGCAGAAGTTTTGACTGTTCCAAACCAATACGATTCAATCCATACATATCTAGGTCGAACCCACACTCTCTCGGCCGACGTCGACGAACCCAAACTGGCGCTGGTTAGTCTGGACTTGCTCATGCGCAGCATTCAATTTCCAGCCGAAGTACTGCCCGTGTGAACGGGCCGCTAATTCGCCTCACCTGATTCGATTTGCCTGATTCGCCTCACATTTTGCCCGTGTGAACACAGCTTTAGGCTGCCACTGCATCGGTGGCGTTATTGCGAATGTAAATAAAACAAAAAGCACAAATCTATTCACTGCTATGATCTAATTATTTTATTTAGAACCATGAACTCAGGAGTTGAAATAATGTTATTTAGGAGCATAACTTACTCAATAAGTGAAATTTGGCATTATAGCGAATGTAAATAAAACAAAAAGCACTGCTGTCATATGTTTGTTTTCACCACGTCAACCGGAAGTGACGCGCACGCGCGCCCACCTATAAGCCTAGGTACCCATTGCGATCACCATGGTAACTAGCCACCACCTTGAATTTCAAAATGGCCACCCTCAAAATACGATATTCGTCATATCTCATCTCCAAAGCAATGTAGAAACATGATGTTGATGTTTAACACAACATTTTCAGGGTTAAGGAATCCATTTATGTGATAATCAATATGCTCTGATTATTATTATATTGATTTTCAAGATGGCTGACATGATCAAATGAAGACATTTGTTAAATTCTGTCATGACAATAATAAGAACACCTGAAGACCTTAAAAAAGAGAAACAGTGGCTTGAACATATGCAAGCCTTCCTCAATGGGGCCCAACTTGGAGTGCATGACTATATCTCTTAGGCGTATCATATTAGCCAAAAGCAGTGCCACCCCTGTTCGAAGAAAATGCACACATGACTTGCATGGTCTCTCGTGCAATGAATATGGTGAAGCTTGCCATGCATCTGAATCCCCAGCAAGTGCCTGTAATTGCTGTGGATCAGCCACTTTATGCTGCTGCAAAACAAGTCCAGTGGTTCTGGCCAGAGACTCACAGTGAAGACAAATATGTTATAATGATGAGCAGCCTGCATATAGATATGAACCTCCTAAAGTTGTTGGATGATTGGCTGCAAGGGAGGGGCTGGAGTACAGCTCTGGTGCAAGCAACTATTATCATGTCAGACTGGCTGATTCAATGGTAGCTGGGTCACATGTCACCCACACAAGGAATGCAAACCAATTGACAGCAGCTGCTCTAAACATGTTACAGAATCGTAAATATCAGCAATCCCTGACACAGATGCTTTTGTTTGGAGAATGGTCATGCAATGCACTGAGCAACCTCAATTCAGTACTGGGAACTGACATTGCAGCTAGAACTTATGGAACTACAATTTGTGCAATCAATACAAGAGAGGAACTTCACAATGTATGTCCAATGCTTCAAGTTGTGCCTTGGCTCTTTGCACTTGATCACACAAATTGTTGCTGATGGCTCACGGTGCACATTAGCGATATGGTTAACCTACCCAATAACCGTCCAGAAATACGTAGGCACTTCAAGAAAGGTAATTTCCCTCTACAGAAAAGAAAGAATCTCTTCCCTGTATTGGACATCGACCAGTGCCATGAACAGGTACATAAACTGATTAAGGGAGATGGTGGTGCAGTTGGGCTGCCAGAATCCAAAGGCCTTTGAAAGGTAGATGGTTGCGGGACTGGAGATATCATGGGGCACCGTACACTGGTGTTCAAAATAAATTTGCCAAAGAAGTATACACTCTGGTGTCTGCATTTGATGACTTGCGAAACTCGTACCTGGAAGGTAGCGGTGATCTGCTTATAGATGTTGGTACACACAGTGTACAATATTGAGGAAATTGGGAAAGGACAATATTGTAGCTTTGTGGCAAGATGACTTTCACATAATAAGCAGGTGTGATACAGTGTCCAGCTTTCTTGGCAAAGGAAAGAAGTCTGCATGGATTGCTTGTCCTGTTGTCACTGCTGCCTTCAACACCCTCTCCTCGCAGCCAGAAGAGGTTGATCCATAGAGAGATTCATTATCATCCAGTACAGTAGAATATGCAACCTGAGCAGAGTTGATGAGGTGAGGAAGCAGCTTTTCACCCAGGGGTCTGCGAATATTGACTACATTCCTCCAACCAAAGCTGCTCTGCTTCAGCATGTAAAAATAGCAGTGTACCAAGCAGGTTATGTGTGGTTACAAGCTCTCGTACCAGCTCCAGATCTGCCCACTATGGGGATGGACTTGCTATGGGGATGGACTGCAACTGACTCGGGGAGGAAACCATTTTGGACTGACTGACCAGAAGCTTAAAAGTCCTGCTCTGAGCTGGTGCACCGTGGCTGCAACTGTTCAAGAAGGGATGCAGTTGCCAGTGCAAATGTTACAAGTCAGGTCTTCAATGCACTGAACTATGTAGTTGCATGGGGGCGTATGGTGACACCTGACTTTAACTGAGGTATTCTGAGGCTACCTGTCTGGACTACTGCAGTATTATTTGTAGATGTTTGTTTGTTGTCATTTTACGTGCTAGCAACATCTAAGGTCATATCAGGACGGGTACCGTCTTGTAACAGTGCACACTCATGGCGACTTTATAGTGCTGCCCCACCTGGAGACCAGGCCGGCAGCACCATGACCTGATATCCCACTCAGTCACATTATCCTGACACTGAGTCCTTGCCCTATCCTAATAATGCCGAGCGCATGGCTAGGAAGCGACAAGTATCAATTTTCAAGTCATTGGTTTCGCTCGATCTGGGTTCGAACCTACAATCCCATGGTCTACCAACACGGGAGATGGATGGTCTAACTCATTTTGCCATTCCGTCTTATTCGCAGATGAGTAATATATGTACTTCATTACAATTTAGGAATTATCAACTGTATGTGCATGGGTGTTGTTACTGTTGCATGTTAAATATGTTCTAAATAGTATGTTTAATTAGTTTTATTATATCAGATAATAAAAGGTCATACAATATTCCTCATAGCAATCAAAGGTTGCTGATAATGTATTTAATTATGGTTGATAGATACCGACAAATGTATACAAGTATTGCTTCAAATTGTCGCTCATCTTGAAAATCGATATAATAACAATCTGAGCATAGTAATTATCACATAAATGGATTCCTTGACCCTGAAAATGTTAGGTTAGACATCAACATAATGTTTCTAAGTTGCTGAGGAGCTGAGATATGAGGAATATTGTATTTTGATGGTGGCAATTTTCAAATTTAAGATGGCGGCAAGTTACCATGGTGATGGCAATGGGTACCTAGGCTTATATGAATCTACACATGTTAAGCTATCTGTATGCAAATTTTCATGCTTTTGTCAAATGTTGAACGATTTTTTCCTTAACTGCTGTACATACCAGAAATGTGTAGGACACACCAGAAATTTATGCAACACATTCCACGTGTCGCAAAAGAAACCCCACAACATGAAAACATGGTTACTCAGATCGTTGCTACATGTCATTTTCCCATCACCATGGTTATAGGTATTTAATTTAGGGCTATTACCACAAATTCTAGCCCACCACAAAGTTCTGAAACACTAATTAAACTCGCCCAACAGGGCCTATACTTCGCTGAGACAAAAAACCAACTCCGAATGTAATGTATGAATGACGTCGGGGTGGGGTTTCCTCATCACATGACCTAATATGGTTCCCCGCATTACCTAATATGGTTCCCCACAGACCGGGGAACCCCTTTAGGTTGGACTTGCACACTAGCCATTGTGAAACTTTCCCTCCACATATTCAGTTACACAAACTGAAAAGATGTGCTTGGAGACCATTTGTTAAATAATAGTTCCAATCTCAGCAGCCTATACCAGGTCCGTTTAATGTAGTTTGCTACACTAATGTAAATTAGCACACAATCGTTCGGACTAAATTTGAGTAATTTAAACACATTTTAAAAGATGGTACATCCGAGGCATTTTACAAACACTACTACTGATATATCGTTGAGATTAAATAGACAAAAGCGCCCTGAAAGAAATTGTATCCTTCACTCCACGATGGGAATGAGTCATGTGTACTATTCCTTTTTTTCCTTCTTTAAAAATAAAGAGACGCTTGCTAAAACTCAATTTGCAGATACATATAATCGTTTAATTGAAATATATAAATACTAATCTTCTGTGCCTACACAACATATTAGGAGAAATTAATGCATGTGTAATTCTGGTTTAACAAACAAACAAACAACAATAAAGAAAATGGAAATAAAATACTGTGCATTATTGAAAGTTTAAGTAGTGCTGGATCGTAGTTGGCAGCGGCAGGTCTTTGATACTTGATAGTCTGTGGCGGCCAAGGACAGTCCTTATCCGTAAACGACATTGCATCATTAATGGCATTGGAATATCTGAATATAGACAACAAAATTTACCTGTTACTTTCAGCATAGCCTCATAGTTTATTCACTACTCCTGAAGGGATATTAAGCAGGAGTGGAATGAAACAAAGATCTGGTCACCAGATTTTACCATGTACTCTTTAAATATATTTTTCGAGATAATTTAACCAAATATTCAAATTCTAGAACTATGAAGAACAGTTCACTTAGAACTACTGAAAATGACCATGGAATACTAATAATAGTGGGTTTAGACTGGATTGAAGCTCAAAAGGTCTATTCTGTGACATCATGCAAGGTGGTATTACATAGGTTATAAGGCAGAGACAAATAGATTCAAATTTACTGTTAGTCACAGTAGGCTTTGTGATACTTTCCTTTGGGAACTGTTATTACAATGAACTGCGTTTTTACAGCCCTTTTCTATAATTAGAGAACCAAAGATGTGTTGGTCATGTTACCGCTCCTTTAACCAAGTAGACAGTGCTGAATGAGTGTCAATAAGTGTTGGGGAAATCATACCTCATTTAGAATCCTAGACTTAGTAACTATCTTATTAGGAATCAAATTGGAGATAGTGACATCAGGTCACTACATTTAAGCCCTGTTCACACACACAATTTTAGGCAGAACTAGATAAGGCAAACTAGATGAGGCGAATTAGGCGTGAAAGTCTGTTGAGTACACACATCAGTACTTAGGGTGGTTTAAGGCGGAAGTCGATATCTGCGCATGAGCGCGTCCATACTAACCAGTGCCAGTTTCGGTTAGTCGACGTCACCACGAGAGTGTGTGGGTTTGACCTAGATATGTATCGACTGAATCATATTGTTTTGGAATGATCAAAACTTCTGCTGGGCAGTGAAAACCTAAAAATAAATCATGAAAAAATATCTGTGCACAGCTAGCCGGTTCATAGACCAAATTATATAATATGCGCTTTTGATCAACCGGAAAATCAACAAACTCAGCGCTCGACTGCGCATGTGTGTGACGTGCTTAAGCCGCCTCAAGTAAACCGCTATCGTCCACACAAGCAAGATGGGCCGACTTAAGCTAGTTCGCTTCATATAAACCACCTCGCGACGTGGTGTACTTGAGGCAAACTAGATGAGTTGACTTAGCCCTAATTTGCTTCAGCCTCGCGTCCACACGGCCAATGTGAGTCGACTTAGATGAAGCGAACTAGTTGAGGCGATTTAAGGCCTGTGTGTGAACGGGGCTTAAGATTCTGGTGGGAATAAAAATTGGCCTAGTGATACATTCCATGAGTAGTGATGATGCGGCACTGGTCGCGTCTCACTTTAAAGTAGGGGTGCGTGATGTGACAGTTCCAGAAACTCACAATAAAGGCTGCTGATGAAGGCAGCACACTGGTTAGCAGTCATCATCTCATGCGGCAGGCGCCCTTTGTCGTCCCGCACGTACAAGTTACACCCGAAGGCGTACAGTTCCTCGGCATAGACGAGCGGCACATCGTGGCGGATCGCCGCGTGGTACAGCGACTGGGAAGCACCTGGTGAAGGCACCAACTCAGGCTTACATCTGTGGGCTAACCCATCAGCTATATCTATTAGGTACAGCAGACATCATTACTGGTGTATGGCTATATTTTGTATAGACCTGTATTTATTTTTTTAACTTTTTTTATTATCGTTGACTGTGCTAAGATATGACAGATTTTGTTTTTACTGTTTTACGAAAAACCTATCCATGCCTGATGATTGAGATAGATAAATGAACAAATATAAAAATAAAATCATGATTATATTTACGTAATAGATGGACAAATGCCTAAAATTGTCCAAACATTTATTTAGTATGTGTGAATTTTTCGAATTTGTGAATTTTTCTTCTTTAAATTAAAAAAATATATATCTACACCTCTTAGCAAATAAAATGTCTGTGTACATAATTGGAAGACAAATGCCATGGCCCGGACAAACGATATATTCAGGTAAATAAATATTTACCCCCCCCCCATCTCCCAGAAATAGCTTGAGTTGACTTGCTAGGTCCTATCTCTCTGCGTGTCCTGCCCAATATAGACGTTCTCTGTGGCGGAGTGGTTAGAGTGTCTGACTTTTTTCTAGGTCAGACTCCTAATCTGAGGGTTGGCATTTCGATTCCCCTTGTCTCCAGCTCTGCCAATTTGGATTTCCACCGCTGTGTATAACTTACAGCGTCATCAAAGGCCGGTTGCTCTCATACCATGTCTATGTGGTGTGGGAGGTTAAAAATCCCTTGGGTCGGTAAAAGTGTAGGCTCGGGCTTTCTCTCGACCAGCAGTGGAATGAGGAAGACCAGTCGTCTATGACTGAAATTTCCCCTGCTTAAACAACTAATGGACCAAAAATATAGACACCATTTATGGGGCAGGACTGTTGCTGTCTAGATTGGTTTGTCCCACTTGACAGAGTGAGTACGGCATTAGTTATCGTAGGGTAGAGGCCACGGTTACAAGAGTCAGGACCGGGATGACGCACCTAGGTGTCGCTGACCGCCTGCCGCCGGGCACGCATGCGCGTCGGGGTCGGCGCCTGCGCGCAGCAGGTAGCAGAAGCAGGCCAGCTTCCTGTAGGCGATGGTGATGTAGAGCGGGGTGCTGAAGAACGTGCCCAGGCTGATCTGCGACCGGTTAAGGTCGGCTCCGGACGTCACCAGCTCCTGTACGAAGCGGAGTAGCATTACACATGGCATTGTGGACGACACACTAGTGCACACTATTCTACCGCCTCCTTCTAAAGCCGGAGCAGGTTCAAAACAGGAAACACTGACCAAGCATTTCTGTATAAGAGTGAGTATACACATTCGATTTTCTAAACTGTGGCGTTCTCTGTGGTGGAGTGATTAGAGTGTCTGACTTTTTTCTAGGTCAGACTCCTAATCTGAGGGTCGGCAGTTCAATTCCCCATGCCCCCAGCTCTGCCAATTTGGATTTCCACCGCTGTGTATAACTTATAGCGTCATCAAAGGCCGGTTGCTCTCATACCATGTCTATATGGTGTGGGAGGTTAAAAATCCCTTGGGTCGGTAAAAGTGTAGGCTCGGGCTTTCTATCGACCAGCAGTGAAATGAGGAAGACCAGTCGTCTATGACTGAAAATTCCCCTGCTTAAACAACTAATGGACCAAAAAAAAAAAAAGGAAAAAAAAGTGC
Organism: Branchipolynoe longqiensis; assembly: GCA_030323885.1. Lineage (NCBI taxonomy): Eukaryota > Metazoa > Annelida > Polychaeta > Phyllodocida > Polynoidae > Branchipolynoe > Branchipolynoe longqiensis. The sequence goes on from CM059199.1 coordinate 24,192,882, forward strand.
ACAATTAAACAGACTAGATGGACACACTTAGTAGACAGCGGATGCTACTATCACACTGCCCTATAACTTGGAGTGTCAATGGTATTGCCAAGCAGTGCTTTCATACTCACATGACACATCTCCAGTTGACAAATCCGCATAATTTCACTAATCCATGCTTATTTAACTACAATACACAGTCTGTGCTGAGTGTGTGGCGGGTTCCCGTTGTTCTGTGACGGGCTGTACAGTTTGTACTGACCGTGATCACGTCGAGGCGGCCGTCCATGGCGCCCGTGTAGATAGGCGTGCACAGACTGCGGGGGTCGCCGTCAGGGTGCGCGCCGGCCCGCAGCAGGAGCCGCATGCACGGCACGAAGTGGCCCTTAGCCGCCACGTACAGCGCCGTCTGCGTCTTGATGTCGCTGAGGTCGGGGTCGGCGCCGTGCTGCAGCAGCACCTCCACCACGGCGGCATGGCCCCCTGAACACCAAGGGCAACACTGCTACACCAGTAGCAAAACTTCCAAAAGATCTAACGCTTTCTACCACGGTAAACACAATGAACAAAATAACAACAATACGGTGTTTATTTCAGATTATGAATTAAAGATTCCGCACTGTATAATTTAATTTTAGACCAACTTTTCCTACAAACAAATTGTAATGCCTATTTTAAAAAGCTTTAAAAACTTCTTTTTTAAACGGTAAACACTCTTTAACGAATGCACACAGGCTCTTCTTCCGCTGCATAAACCATTACCGGATGTCTTAGAGATACATTTGCAGATGAATCGGTAATTATGACAGGCTACGTTAACAAAATAAGAACTTACAAGTGGCCAAATGGAAAATAAGCACCGAATTTAAAAAAAGATTGAAGATGATGCCTAAAACAAAAGAGAGAGAAGAAAGACACGGGATTCAACTCTGCCCGACTTGAAAGAAACCTTACATGATGATAGTTAGGTCTGACATTGAAGATGTTTATCATGAACTACAAACTAAATTGCCAATTATTACTGGTTTATTTCTTGGCGAATTGCCGCCTACCAGTTGCAGCTAAGCGGAGTGGCGAGCAGCCGAGACGGTTTCGCTGGTTAATGGCTGTGACCTCGGCGTGCCGGAGTAGCGCTGTGACGCGCCCCAGGTCGCCCGTGTGCGACGCCTCGTGCAGAGGGGTGTCAACCTGGTCCCGGAACTGCTGGATCTCAGCAGACACTAGCGAATTCATCTACTCTTATTTTGGGATAAAGGAGGGAAAAGATTACGATTAAAAATTACACATAAAACAATTGTATTTTCTATTAGTAAGTCTAAAAATAAAAAGTTGAAGGGATTTACTGAATAGATCCCATCAGTTAAGCTGGAAAGTACCCGAATAGAGTGCCCAGATTCTGCCGATAAATGTCATTAGCTTAACTGGTGGGGTGTAATACACGTGAAGAGAGCGGCCGTGAAATTCCAGAAGAAAAATACAATATAGTTGTAATATATATATAAGATAAGTTGTAATATATATATAAGAGCTTGATGCCTGTTGTGATCAAAAATATCTGAATATAATCAGGCATTTTATAATTTTTCCATGCATTCTTTACAGAGATTTGGCATGTGAAATCACAGGCATTTGGGGAAAGTACCCAAAAAGACTGGTTCCAGATTCTGCCGATAGATGTCACTAGCTTAACTTGTGGGCTATTGCGCATTCTGTAAAGTAAACTTCAGGGAAAAGCAGATATCTATTTTTTTAAATATTTTGTTTAACCCTTTGGCAAATTGCAGGTATAACCTGCCATCCAACTATTTAACTTTACTAAGTTTGGTCATTTGTTTATTTTTAGACCAGAACATAAAATAACAATAAAGTAGTAGGAGATCGAAAAGTTGAAGCATATGCGAATTACTTATTGGCTGTAATACATTTATTTAATTTTTTTTAAATTGAATTGCAAATAAAATCAAGAAATTGATAGATCTAATCGGAATGGTAAGGTCAGAGACATTTAATATCTAATATAAAATTGGTCACTAACCACACATGAACTGCACTCACTTTCAATTGATCTGCCATGATGTCTCCTAGAAGAACAGGCTCATCCATTACTACTTCAATGTAGCGAACTGAAAGGAAACAGAACGTCTGGTATCGCCTGGAGGCTCGGGCTGATACTTTCACGCCTTTACAAAAACGACACAGGAGGAGAGAAAAAATGTCATTGCAACTCATCACTTAAAATAAGCAATATGTTCAGGAATATATGTTTCAAATAAAAATAACCGAATTTAATTTATTCCATGTTAGCTTTCACGTTCGCCATAATGCATCAGATGCTGGCGTAGTCGCGCTTTTCACATGGTGTCGAATATTGATTGGTGATCGTCGTGTCGGCAGTAAAGGTCATACTCACGTCGGTGTCGAAGGCAATGAAATCTCTTATTTCATTTACAACATATCTGAGCTACAATTTAAAGGTTGGAATGCTATGGTTATTTAAATTATTCCATTAAATGTTAAATGGTCACTTCAAACCTGACCCCACAAGTTACATTGAATTGACTCCCACAGAAACATTGTAGGTATTGGGAGACTCAATTTCTCCTTTTAGATCTAAAACATATATCGGAATTTTTATATTTTAAAGTCGCCGGTGTCGCAGTTTGAGCGCCCTGCCAATTTCAGCTGACTGCATACACTCAAACTCAAGGCATTGTCAATGGTCGTGAGCAATCTTCATACAGAAAATACAGAAGAAGTGAAATATCTCTAAAACCACACTACCTATTAACAAATCGCTTAGTACACATATAGAAAACATTAAATTTATATGGTTAAGGTTCTTGATTTCTATTTATTTTGAATAAAACTAATGTTTTGCACTGCGCGTACCGTCAAACTCAAGGCATTGTCAATGGTCGTGAGCAATCTTCATACAGAAAATACAGGAAAAGTGAAATATCTTTAAAAGCACACCACCTAGAAACAAATCGCTTGGTACACATATAGAAAACATCTTTACCAAAAACATTATATTAAATTCATAAGGTTAGTGACGATGCTGTTAGATTTTGATGCATGCGCATGAAACTGACAGTCAGCTGAAACTGGCAGGGCGCTCAAACTGCGACACAGGGTATACCTCACCCAGATACAAATGAATCCAGCATCAAAAGCTCTCCAAACATACCTTTGCTTAGTTTGCTCATTTCATGCAACTGAACATGTGGGAGGAGAGTTGAGGTGAACGACATCATAGGTGGGATCCCCTCGTCACATGACCTAGAGGGTTTCCCCACACACAGGGGAAGCCATGGCAACCACCAAGATGGGAGCCACAGAAAGCTCTCAATTCAACTTTTAAAGTGTATTAATCTACTTGATTTAATCAATTATTCACACAAAAAGTAGCTGGTTATGAGAAATACACATTTGAACTTTATATTTAGCATTTTAGATTGCAAATTCTAACATTTTTCTCTATATGGTTGTCTAAAAGCCTTGTCAGTGCTGCTGGACTAACTACAACACAACAGGAGGAACCAAATTTAGCACTCTCCCCCCCCCCCGATGTATACAGTTATATAAACTGAAAACCTGCAAAGGTATGCTTGGAGAGCATTTGTCGATGTATGGTTTGTATCTCAGCAGCCTATACCTGGTCCGTTTAATATTGTCCACAAGCATAGAAAATGGATTAGTTTCGGCAGTCATTGCGCACAAGTCTTGGAAGCAAATTCCTGTTGTCACATTAGAAATGTTCTGCAATATTCTAGGTTTATGTCTAGACGCTACTGTAGAAGTTTGTTCCCTGTGTTTACATTGCAAGTCAGGACGTCGCAGAACATCACAGTTAAATATATATATAATAACAATAAGGATTTTATTATTTATAATAAAGGGTTCGGTCAAATGGTAAGTGTAGGCCTTCGTATTGATCCATATAGAACGACCATTGTTATATTTACAACAGAAACAAACAGGTGTAGCAGAAAATCGCAAACCCTGTAAATCGCAAATGCTCATTTGTGATTTACTAGGAAATCGCAAACCCCCATACCATATATGGGCATGGGGGGTTTGCGATTTCTCAGGAAATCACATATCCCCCCAGGACATCGCAAACCCCCCCATGTTTGGCAGTCTTAAAGCAAGTACATGTGCTTTGTGCAGGTTTGTTTTGCTTTTAAAATTCCCACAATGCACTGTGACGCTGGAATTACGAACTGGTCTAATGTAAATATTGTATTTATGTAAGCATGATTAAGCCACATTTATTTTTATATAAGGGGGATCCCTCACTAGATGGATTAATTGATTATTTTTAATTTCATGCCTGTCACAGCAAGGGCCATATTCACTGCGATCACTCACAAGAAGGATAGGGGAACAGGCCAATTTGTGTCAAAGATACTAGACTATATCATTAAGAAAAGCCAGTACAACTATTACAGTTTTCAGAGCATGTGCGGTCGGAATTACGAACTGGACTATCGCAAAGATGTTTTCATTAGGATTAATCCATCTTGATCCTCCTTGAATCCATTTTATCCCCCTAGATCTGGTAGAAGTTCAAAATCAAACGTAGCTGCCATGCTTGGGGTGATAAATGCTACAAAGCATGAGGGGTTTGCAATTTCCAGAGGGGGGTTTGTGATTTCCTAGTAAATCGCAAACCCCGGGGTGTGCAATTTCTAGGGGTTTGCGATTTCCTGCCACACCAGAACTACACCATCGCGCAAGGCATTTTGAACAACCCTGACAAACTCAGATAAACTATAATTCTTAACGCCAATTGCGCGATTCATCATGGGATGCATCGAAGGAAAACAAACTAGTGTGAAGCACATGTGTCATATGATCGCTCAGTCTAAAGCCGTGTTCACACACACAAATTTAGGCCGAACTAGATAAGGCGAACTAGATGAGGCGAACTAGTGTCGTGTCCACACACGGGGCGCTTAAGGCGGAAATTGATATCTGCGCATGAGCAAGTCCATACTAACCAGCGCCAGTTTCGGTTAGTCGACGTCACCATGAGAGAGTGTGGGTTCAACCTAGATATGTATAGACTGAGTCGTATTGTTTTGGAACGGTCAAAACTTCTGCTGGGCAGTGAAAACCTAAAAATAAATGATGAAAAAAATATCTGTGCACAGCTAGCAGTTTCATAGAGCAAATTTACCAGAAAGTCAACAAACTCAGGTCTCGACTGTGACGTCCTTAATCCGCCTCATCTAAACCGCTACCGTCCACACATGCAATATGGGCCGACTTAAGCTAGTTCGGTTCATCTGGACTACCCTGCGACGTGGTTTACTTGAAGCGAACTAGATGAGGCGAATCAGCCCTAATCTGCCTCAGCGTCGCGTCCACACGGCGAATGTGAGCCAAACTAGACAAGGCGAACTAGTTGAGGCGACTTAACGCCCGTGTGTGAACACGGCTTAAGTTTATTTTCGAACATCGAGGGTAGCTGTGGAATCTGTTAGTTTATTACAACATATTTTAGCTAGCTTAACGTTAGAATATAATTTTTTTTTTACTGAGGTCTTATGGTAGAGAATTTGATATCTTAACTAAATCAAGTATAATAGGAGGGCGCGTCTTCACGTCACTTCCGGTTGACAACGAGATCCGCCATATTGATGCGGTGAAAAAAATCTGATGACAGCAGTGCTTTTACATTCGCAATAACGCTGCCGATGTGGAGGCGGCCTTAGTATCGCTTGGATCGGTTAGCGGGCGAAACTGACAATGTATGTGCACGGGTTAGGCCCTCGAGGGTTAACGCGGCCTGCACTAACCCCAACTTTTAGGTGGTTTATCGTCGGTGTTACGCGTAGACTGAAGATGGATGTGTGTCTCTGTGTCTGTGTCTCTGTGTGTGTCTCTTTGTCTGTGTGTGTGTCTCTGTATGTGTTTCTGTGTGTGTGTGTGTGTGTGTGTCTCTGTATGTCTCTGTGTCTGTGTGTGTATGTGTGTGTATCTCTGTGTCTGTGTGTGTGTCTGTGTGTGTGTCTCTGTGTGTCTCTGTATGTTTCTGTGTGTGTGTGTCTGTGTGTGTGTGTCTCTGTATGTGTCTCTGTGTCTGGGTGTGTCTGTGTGTGTCTGTGTGTGTATCTCTATGTGTGTGTGTGTGGCTGTGTGTGTGTCTCTGTGTGTGTCTCTGTCTGTGTGTCTCTGTGTGTGTCTCTGTGTGTGTGTCTCTGTGTCTGTGGGTGTCTCTGTGCCTATGTGTGTGTCTCTGTGTGTGTCTCTGTGTGTGTCTCTGTATCTGTATGTGTGTCTCTGTGTGTGTCTCTGTGTGTGTCTCCGTGTGTGTGTCTCTGTGTCTTTGTATCTCTGTTGCTGTGTGTGTCTCTGTGTCAGAGACACACACACACAGACACAGAAACACACACACACAGACACAAACAGAGACACACACACATACACACAGACACACACACAGACTCACAGAGACAGAGACACACACACAGAAACACAGAGACACACATAGAGACACACACACAGACACAGACACACAGACACAGAGACACACACACACACACAGAAACACACACAGACACACATACATAGACAGACACACACAGGCACACATAAACACACACAGACACAAAAACACAGAGACACAGAGTCACACACACACAGACACACACACAGACACACAGAACCACGGAGACACACACAGACACACACACAGACACACACACAGACACACACACAGACAAAGAGACACACACATACACATACACAGACACACACATACAGACACAGACACATACAGAAACACACAGACACACAACCAACAACCAACCAACAACCAACCAACCAACAACCAACTAACAACCAACCAATCAACCAAGCCCTGTCCCGTCACGGGAATGAGGAGGGGGTGGGGGGAGGAGACACAGAGACACACACACAGAAACACACACACAGACACACAGAAACACGGAGACACACACAGAGACACATACAGACACACATACATAGACAGACACACACATGCACACATAAAACCACACAGACACACAAAAACACAGAGTCACACACACACACAGAACCACGGAGACACACACAGACACACACACACAGACACAGACAAAGAGACACACACATACACACACAGACACATACAGATACATACACACACAGACACACAACCAACAACCAACCAACCAACAACCAACCAACCAACAACCAACCAACTAACAACCAACCAACCAACCAAGCCCTGTCCCGTCACGGGAATGGGGAGGGGGTGGGGGGGAGGAGACACAGAGATACACACACAGAGATACACACACAGAGACACACAGAAACAAACAGAGACACACACAGACACACAGAAACACAGAGACACACACACACATATACACACAGAGACACACACACACAGAGACACACACAGACACAGAGTCACACACACAGAGACACACACACAGTCACACACACACAGACAAACACACAGAGACACACACACAGAGACACACACACCAACCAACCAACCAACCAACCCCTGTCTCGTCACGGGAATGGGGAGGGGTGGGGGAGGAAGGGGGTGGGGGGGGGAGGAAGGGGGTGGTCCCTCCCGACTCCTACGACGCTCGCCAGGTACATTCCCAGCGGGGTTCCCCAACATCTATAATAAACTCACAGGGTAGCTAACAAGTGTGCGCTTGGCACACATACATTTCACGTGACCCATATACCAACACTGACCATAGCTACCCCGCCGGCCGCCCTTACCACCGGCGCAGATAACCCGTGGCTCATACATTTAGCCCCAGATGTCCGCACCCTCCTAGAGAGGCAGTGTAATGACGTCACGAGGCAACTTTCGGTGGCCATATTGGATGACATACAGAAGGCTTTCAACTGCCTACACTGTGGTTATTTACTGATTTGTTGGTTTATTTGTCACTGTTTTGAGCAGTTTACCCTCAGAAGTTGTTGCTAAAGTGCTGTAAGTAAAGACACTGGATGTCAACTGCCCAGAACCTCCCATAACACAAGAAAACTCTGTTTTGCTGCATCTGCATGCATTCACAACATGGCTAGGGAGGGTGCTTGTAATCCAAGATGGCATCCCGCTGACCGCTGATTGCTAAGTAATGACGTCATGTGCACTCTCTCTATTGGTTTTAATGGCCCTTTCCACATAACGCAACATCATCCTATTCATATAAGTAGCCTATATTGAAGAACAGCCACAGAGTCAGAGGCGGGTCACGTGTTTACAGGACACAAATTGAACCACTTCAAAATTACGCCTAAATTAATTTGGCTATAATTTATGTATGTATGTATGTATGGGTGTATGTATGTATGTATGTATGTATGTATGTATGTATGTATGTATGTATGTATGTATGTATGTATGTACGTACGTACGTACGTACGTATGTATGTATGTATGTACGTACGTATGTATGTGTATGAATGCAAAAGTGTTCAATTACAAAAAAATATATATATATAAATCAAATGAATACGGGCCTACAGAAGTTTTGGGTTTTAAAAGTTTTACATTTGTTTCTTTGTGCTTCGTTCATTCTCCTTTTCTTCATCCAAGTAAATAAAACCAACGAACACGTAAGCCTACATTCGATTTGCTTTCATTTTCATACGTATGAACTTGTTTAGAAGCATGATGTTCACTAGATGAAAGATTCTCATCAGACCACGGAACAGTTGTGAAGAGTAGGGTTGCGGGAATAACTAGATATTAACGTGAAAACTATCTCTGTCATGTATTATCGCCTGTATAAACAATACCAATCATCGAGAAGAAGAATCATGTCTGTGGTCCGTCGGGGAGCAAGACCTTAGACCTCAGTATTAAATAACTCAAATAAAATATCGTTTCCATATCGGATTTTATACAACATACACATCAATCTACACATAAAGAGATAAACCATAGCGCAATAAATAAATACCTGTCTCGTTTTTGATTACCCGTTTGAGTGTTTAGACCACAGCTTGGTACTTGGTAGTAACTCGACATTTCGGAAGGTGTGGCGCCGCCTTTTGTATTGTATTCAAACTAACCAGTCAGCCTTTCTGGACTGGACCAAAATACCCCAGTCACACTACTTCTTCCAGACACTTGATATCCGGTGTCGCGGTTTCAGTTCTCAACCAGTTTCAGTTCTCAACTGTCGCTTCTGTGCATGCGTGGATTCGAGTGACAACTTTGCTTTTGCTGTTGATGTGTGTGTTTGGTGATTTCTAATGTGTAAATCACTCTGAAACCGCTGTTGAGTTTAGTGAACTGATAGAATCCCCTATCCAAATACGTCAGGCCACGATTTGAAACTGGTTCATTTTTTATGCATGCGCAGACGGCGCTGTTGGATTTAGACGCATGCGCAGAAGCGATGTTGAGAACTGAAACTGGTTGAGAACTGAAACCGCGACACCGGGCCGCACTTCGTCCACACCTCCTCTTCTCTCTGCTGTGCCTCACTCCTCCTTGATTATATCTGAAAAGAGTTCCAGGAGGGGGAACCATCCAGCATTTCACTTTCTACCGCTTACTCCACCCATGTCTCCGGCTTGCCGACTGGTCACCACAGAGCAAGGAGACACAGCCTTTTGACTCAACTCTCATTTCTCTTTCCTCTATTCTACCCTTTTATTTTTTTTCTCCTGGGCTTATCTTGCCCCTGATCAAGGGAGTTAAATTGTTTGCTTGGGTGGAGCCCTTTTCCTTTGGCAAACTTACCATAGCAGTATATATTGATTTTTAAAAAGCATTTGAGGCTATAGATTATAAAATCCTGTTGCAGAAGGTTGTCAAGAGTGGGTTGGGTTAAAAAACGGTAGCCTTTCTGACAAATTATCTTTCCAATCGAAAGCAAAGTATCAAACTAAATGGCATTGAGTCAACCTTAAGACAAGTAAAAACTGGAGTACCACAGGGATCAACACTGGGCCCCCTTCTATTCCTTCTGTTCATAAACGACTTACCTCAAGTATTGAGGCAAACAAAATGCATTTTATTTGCTGATGAAGCAGTCCAACTGGTATCAAACAGTAACTTAGCAAAAGCAGCAGAATTGACAAATGACAATTTGGCTAGAATAGATATATGGTGCAAAGAAAACAAATTAACTCTCAATATAATCAAACCTGAATATGTTATCTATGGCACCAAGAACAAGAAGGACAAAGCCCCAGAAGTCCAAATAAAGATTGGGAATGAACAGTAAGGGAGGTAGAGACCTACAAATATTTGGGAACTGAACTGGATGGAACTCTAAATGGGAATAAACAACTAACTAGATTAAATCAGTCACTGGCAAGGAAACTGAACACCTTCAGAAAAATCATGGGTTTTATAAGTGAAAAAACAGCTCTTCTTATGTACAAAACAATGATCATCCCAAGAATTGATTATAATGACCTAATATATGAACTACTCACAAAACAGCAACAAGCAAAGCTTCAAACAGTACAAAATAGTGCACTCAGGACAGTTTACAATGGCCAAAATCTACACACAGAAGCTGGAATGGACAAACTAGACACAAGGCGCAAAAGGCATCTCTTAGGACTCATGTACAATAGAGCCCAAGACACAATATGTATACCGACATAAGTATTCACAATACTAGGGCAGCAGATGGCAACCTTTTGAAAATTCCCTATCCAAGGACTAACAAACTCAAAAGAGCACCTATTTATCAGGGAAGCCAACTCTGGAACAAACTCTCTGCCAAAACCAGGAATGCAACAACCTACCTGCAATTTAAATCTAGATTAAAGGTTGAGTACCCGACATAGACATTTAATAAACCTACCTGGATAGACCACAAACATTGAGAACTGAAATAAATACATAGTCCCAAACCACTCCCTTCCCTCTCCCTCTCTGAAATCCCCCCTGGCAAAAAGAGTAAAAGAAATAACAACTACCAAAGTATACCCACCAGCCTATAACACCTGACTAAACCAATAAAACATATACTACTGACAAAGCTATAGTTGACCCAAGACAATTTAAATGAGTCGTGCAACCATTATTTGCATAATCCAAAATCCACGACTACCTGTATCAGCAAGTCATGCCCATTATATTAATGTCTCCTCACAGGTATGATCATCAAATCACTGATATAGTCTAAAGGTAAATGGCTATTCTCCAGTCTACATGTGCAAAATAAGATCCCCACTATATTTGTAATGCCTAATTTTAACCTACTACTGTCTATATTGTTCATACCATCGCATCGTCTCATCCATAAATAGTTCATATGCACTATAATTGTTAAGGCCGGAAGACCAGCGCCTCAGTGCTGAAAAAAGATGTTATTCAACTGGAATAAAAATTTGAACAACAAAAATGCTACACCCCTGCCACATCTCTTTACTGGTGCTTCTGGCGCTTCAGTGCTAGTGGCGACACCTGTGGAGTAGGACGGGAAACTCAGCTCGGTGAAAAAGAGTTTTCAGTGGCGTTGCGAGCTGGACTGCGGGTACTGTTTCACCCTTGGTGCACGAGGAAAATGTCAACATCAACTCAGACCCCGCTTTCCAAAACTGACTGTGAGATATGCGACTTGATACAGAGAGATATTGAGGAAACTAAGACATCAGGCAAAGCAAAACCTAAATTAACAACGACTGGTAAAGTTTTGTTGGGGATTGCGGGTGCTACTTTCGCTGCGGTGACTGCAGTCACCACTCCGTTTTTGTTACCAGCAGCCCGCAAGGTCTGTTTGCCATACGTTCCTGCCACAACACGACAGGTTAAGAATGTGCTGGCATTACTACACAACAGAAAGGGGACACTTATAGATCTCGGCAGTGGAGATGGAAGAATTGTAAGTGTATTTGTAACATTTGAACAATTAATCATAACCATATAAATCTCCCCCCCCCCCCGCCTCCCCCAACAAAATGACAATTTTTTTAGAAAAAGTATACTATATATATACAATATTATATTTACCTCCAAGGCCAGAGACATATTATAGTTAATTTATCTAGGCTTACTGGAATTAATCTACTTATCAGTTCAAAAGTTGAGGGTAAATATTATAGTTATACGAATCTTAAGACTTTTTATTTTTTATTTTTTGGTCCATTGGTTGTTTAAGCAGGGGAAATTTCAGTCATAAGCCGTGTTTACACGGGGAATTGTGAAACGATCTAGACAAAGCGATTTATATGAGGCGTTTTTGAGGCGCGTTTACACGGACAGAGTTTAAAAGGTGTTTTGGCACCGGGAACCAGCAGCCTGTGGTGCGCCTGTAGCCGGCGAGCACTGCTATGTGTTTAGTTTACACTCGTCGATTCGACTCAGATGTAGCTGCTACGTTAATATCGCTTGGAATTTAAGGTTAATTTAATTAAATTTCATTATTTGAGTATGAAATTCTGTTAAATATGATCGCATTCACTAGATTTCGGCCTAATCGGGCCCTAACACTGCCGGGAACCAGCTGAATCGCTTCATCTATACTACCTCGCGAGGTGGTATAGATGAACCGTTTCATATGAATCGATTCAGCCCTAAAACGCCTCAGAGTCGCGTTTACACAGCAAATGTGAGTCGATCTAGGCAAGGCGTTTTATATGAGGCGTTTTAAATCGCCCGTGTAAACAGGGCTATAGACGACTGGTCTTCCTCATTCCACTGCTGGTCGATAGAAAGCCCGAGCCTACTACACTTTTACCGACCCGAGGGATTTTTAACCTCCCACACCACATAGACATGGTATGAGAGCAACCGGCCTTTGATGACGCCGTAAGTTATACACAGCGGTGGAAATCCAAATTGGCAGAGCTGGGGGCACGGGGAATCGAACTGCTGACCCTCAGATTAGGAGTCTGACCTAGAAAAAACTCAGACACTCTAACCACTCCGCCACTTAACCTGGGTACAGATATTTACCTCCACGGCCATAGACATATATAGTTAATTTATCTAGGCCTACTGGAATTAATCTACTTATCAGTTCAAAAGTTGAGGGTAAATAGTATAGTTATGCGAATCTTACCTGGGTACAGATGATGGATAATTGTTGTTTTCCCAATGTACAAGCCTCGGATAGTCATGGGATAGGGAGAAGGAAGCACATCAGGGTCTAGATAAAAGATTCACCCCGTACTTCCTGTACAGGGGTGAAAACCAGCCTTATATAAAAACGGTCGAAAAATTGGGCTAATGAAATGAGTCTTTATGAGAGCCTAATTTCACAATCTAAGAAGCAACATTTATTCTTTGTATGTGTCTTTATGTTTACCCGCTACTTTTGGGTTGGAAAATATAATAAACCATATACTTAAATACAATTTAAAAGTGAAATCGACGGCATTCTCTGGCCGCCATCTTGTCTTTTTGCATTCTCTCCCATTTCACCAACTCTGTTCTGATATAAGTAACCATTTGACACTGGTGCCAGGCATTCTACTTCTTGTTCCATACTAATGCTATTTTCGCCCGTATTTATATAAGGCTGGTCTTCACCCGTGTACTACAAGTACCAGGTGAATCTGTTATCTAATCAGGCGAAACTCTTCCAGTTTCGTCTCCAACAGCCGCGTTAGTCTCGCCTCTAAATCAGAAGGGGCGGCTGTTGGCACCTCTGTCCCACTGAACTCTTCTGAGAGAACGTGCTCCGGTGACGGGGGCACAGTCACTACGGGCGACGAGTCATAGTCATCCGTCAGTCGAACTGCAGCTCCAGGCTTACTCCGCTTTGTAGCCATCGGAATTCTGTAACAATCGAAAGGAAGTTACTATAAAACGAATAAAATTGACTAAATGTCACAACAGGTTAAGGACAACCATAATTTGTGCATCTAGTGGTGTTAGATAACGTATTTAAACCGTTTCAACACAGGCGTGAGCAAGCCTATGTGTAATGTAGGTGAATGGTATCGAAACCAAAACCAAATGAGGGGTAGGGACTAGTGTATTGGTAGCCTCCCACACTCTGTTCCATACGCTTCTCCCTCCTGTGGCTACTGCGCCAACAAGTTGGAGAAACTGCTACGAAACTTGGAGGTATTCCTAAAAAAGTGTGGGGAATCCATAAAAGAGACCCAGGATTAAATCCTAACGAGAATCCATAAAAGATACCGAGGATAAATCCCAATGAGATGTGGCTCCAACCACATCGCTCTCCGTTTGGCAACGGGCGGCTTGTGGAACAAAGGAAAAAATGTCGCTTTGTTCTATCGATGTTTCACAACCGTAAAACACCCATAAAAGTAACAAAAAAAAGGTGCTATAAGGTATTATAACCAAACTGCACCTGTTTCAAACAAATACTTACAGTCAGTATGTTGTCGTAGATCAAAATATGCCGGAGCAACTCATCGAACGTCCTCCCGTTGTGATTGATTATGCTAATTGCTGGACCAGGATGTGTTTCCTTCTCCCTCGGCTACGAGTAGCCTGAGGCTTAGTACCGAGGTAAAATATAACAAGGTATGTGAAAAATATATGTTTATTCTTAGTGTCTTAGATTAAGAATTTATGTACTCATTTCATTTACATACAATTTCTCCACTTTTTCTAATGAGTTGTTCTTCACCCCTACTCAGGCTACTGCAATACAGGGTGAATCTTTTATCTATAGTAGGGGTAGATGTAAATAAAAGATTCACCCCCTACTTGCAGTACAGAGGTGAATATCAACCCTATTTAAAAGCTGGCGAAAAAATGGGGAAATGAAATGAGAGCCTAAATTGACAATCTAAGAAGCAAAATATATTCTTCACTGAACTGGATGTATTTACCTGCACTTTTGAGCTTTATACGATGATTAAATGCATTAGATGTATGACATATCCATGTCTGGGTCGACATATCCACATGTCAGGCATTTTGGTAGAGTCCAAGTTAGGTCATTTTCATTGGCTGAGGTAGTCAAGTGGTGGGTTCTTCTTCAGTGCTGGTCCTAATTTATATCACAAACAAAACTATACTGACTAGCAGGGAACAACATGCCCCATATCCAGGCAACCTTGTGGACTGTGGCCCCCAAATCTGTCATGGGTGATTTCCTCCCCCTGCCTGCTCCAGTGACCAGTGCCTTTTAGGTAAAACATCATAGCCATCAATGTGTTATTCCATGTAGTGGATGTTGTATCACTTGTGGGGATTAGGCTATCTGGTAGTATACTGAACTTCCGATCGCTGTGTAATAATGGTTCTCCCTAACAATGTTCTCCTGTTGTCTTATTGTCAATGTTCTCAATGTTATAAATCATGTCAATTGTCAGTGATGGGTGCTGCTGTGTGTCCTGGGTAAAAGGATCATTGCCATCAACGCGTTGTTGCATGTCGGGATGGTTGTGTCGCTTGTAGAGGTAGAGGTAGAGGTTGGGTTATATGGAAGTATACTGAACTAATGATCAGAAGTTGAGATTTAATTTTCCTTTTACTACCATCTACAGTATTACCATGTATAGAAAACAGCTCTGAGTGCCTAGTACTATGGACATTACTGCATGAGAGCACCATGCACACACAAAACACACCAAGTATGCACATGATATGAGATACAAGAGCATAAATATAATTTAAAAAGTTAAGATACAAATTCCCAGCCCAGATAAACAAATAAATATGTCAATACAACAGTCACCAATATTTACACACATGGGGGTTGGCGGGTCCTTGGGTGTGGGTGGGGGGGGTTGTGTGCACGGGAGAGCGATTGCGAGGACCCAGGTTTGGTGGTTGATTGGCCACCTAGTTTTACTGCACTTCCTCTGACAGAACTGAAGGGCCAACCAGGCTTCAAGATTGGCCATCTAAACATACAAAGTCTCCCCAACAAGATTGACCAGCTAAGGATAGACCTACCTGAGTCAGGCTTTGATATCTTCACAATATCAGAAACATGGCTCAACAGTCACATGGAAGATAGACTAGCCAGTGTACCAGGCTACTAATTCATGAGAGCCTCGCCTCCAGATGGCAATCTAAATGAAGTAATTGACCTTCTAAACGAATCCATGAGACAAATAACCGACATGGACAAATATGAGATACTCATACCAGCAGACTTTAATGTGGATTACAATGAAAAGAAACAGACTCTGTGGGGAACAATCAAACAATTTGCTGCAGATCATGAGCTCCAGCAAATGATACACAAACCAACCAGGATAACCAGAACATTTTGTAAAAATATACGGATTTTTGGTAAAGAATTATATATTGGCAGAGAGCATTATTATTCTTGGGCTTTGGAGTGGGGAGAAGGTTATGTAATCTAAAAGCAATGGTGCCCCCATGCACATGATGACATGATATAAACTATGTGAGATATATGTTCATGCATGATGCCTAAAGTTAATGAAGAGATGTTCTTATATATGAAGCAGTTCAAGGTTGATGAAATGTTCCTCTATGTATTCATAAAGAATGCAATTGGAGAAAAAGGACATTTTTGGTATATACATATATATCTAATTGTAACTGTATACAACTACCTGTCCCTACCGGACCCAGGGCCACAAGCACACCAGCCATACCACATTCCTTAGAGCCACACCATGCAGGCTGGTTTGGGCAGCAACTCCCCCATATTAGGGCATTGCACTGACCAGTCTGATGGGGAGTGTCTGATTGGCTGGCTGTGGGAGATCCGGTCACCTGACCCCCTTTGGCCTATCATGACCTCACAAGTCTCATTCTAATTAATTATTCAAGAAACTTCTCCAGACACTCTGGAGAAGGATCACTCTACTCCTGGCTCTTGAGTGAGACAGACCTACTCTGAAGCAGGAACCCCAGACACTCTGTCTGATGCTAGCCAAATTCACCTATTCAAATTGAGTGTATATACAGCCCTAGGACTCCTGTCCCATGGGCTGTAGGCACTGCTTTCAGTATACAGGCTAAGTTGGTAATGAGACATAGTGTGGACAGTAGAAGGTGAGGGGTTAGGTTGATAGGTCACTGGTAGGTGAGCAGGAGTTGGTGTCATTAAAGCACAACACCGTCACTGTCTATCTGTCAGGGATGAAAGATCTCCGTGGTTTCGCGGATTTCCGGGATTGTTTATATTCACAGATTAATGTTAAACAAAATTCCAAAAAGTGGGATGTATATGACACCAGTTGGGTGGTCCAAATCCCTTTCTTATATGACCTTAGATGTAGCTAAAACATCGAATCTAAACAAGAAAGTGTTTGGTATGGCCAATAATGGTATCACAACAAGGCTAGTTGAAACCTGACTTCCGGTATTTTTCCACGATTCCCTGACAATGCTAAACCTATAGGACAATATCCACATTTCCGCTTTTTATCCCGGAGACTACTTTCATCCCTGATCTGTGTGACTTGTCTTCCTTTCTTCCTTAGTATTGGTTAGTGTTGGTTAATCAGTTGGTACTATTGGTTTAGTATGACTGCATCACAGGTGATATGAAGGGGAAGAGTTTTGTAGTAGCATGGGATGCTCAACGCGGCCGAGCAACCCTCATGTTATTATAATCTGACAAAACAATAGACCTAGCATTCACCAATATTAAGCACTGTGCCAATGCAGGAGTTATCAATTATGAAGGAATGACAAGAGATCTGCCACCTACTGGGTGTAATGAACGTGTGGACACCTTGAGCTGCGTTATGGAACTCTTTATTTATCTTACGTCATCCCAGCATGCCCCCATACATGACGTCATGGTTACGTCATGGTTACCGATGACACAGATACATAACATCTCCTTTCCATGGAAACACTTATTCCAATGATGTATTACCTCATACCGATATTGAGAAATGTAACAGAACAAGAACGTCTTAAATCTAATACATACTTAACCTAGCCTAATATATAAATCCTTTAATTATTTGTGTGGCATTATGGTATCAATACTACAACACTTGCTAACATCCATATAGTGCACACCACATCAAAGACAACGTAATACTGGAAACGTGCGAAGGATATGATATTAATACTAATAATACAATATACTACAAACACTTAACATATGTGATCGACATTATATTCATCGCTCTTTTATGGCAATAACATTTATCCCAATAGGATAATCAATCTTGAGTTAACTTAAAGTCTACTTATGCAAGAAAACCCAATCTTTCTGGTCGGTGAATATGCCGACTGTAATGTGTCTGATATGTCTGCTTTATGCTATTCCTATCTTCCTGTGTGTTGGAAATATTTTCTTTATTTACTTTTAACCGAGCCTATTTATCCTTGTTCATATTATTTTTATTGGGAGGGGCACATTTAAATATGAACTTTCGGTTACGGCGCCCGACCGTATTGTCATTGTTCACGATTCTATAGTCTGTGGGTCCAGGCATATTACTTTGTACGATTTTACCAGCCCTCCATTCATTCTTGTGTGCTCAGTGTCAGGATAATGTGACTGAGTGGGATACCAGGTCATGGTGCCGGCGGCCTGGTTTCCCAGTGGGACAGCACTATAAAGTCGCCATGAGTGCGCACTGTCACAAGTCGGTACCCGTCCTGATATGACCTTAGATGTTGCTAGGACGTAAAACAACAACAAACAAACAAACTTCTTGTGATCCTTATATTTTAGGATATCACCTGCCTGAAGCTTCTTTAATGGTTTTCCAGCTCGTTTATCAAAATATCGTTTTTGATTTAATTGAACCTGTTTCAATAATGCCAATTTAGATGGTTGCAGTCGGGGTCTAAGACGAACATCTAACATAGGCATTCGGGTTCTTAATCTGCGAGACATTAGCAATTCTGATGGAGACGCCCCGATACCTTGCAATGTTGTGTTCCGGTAATTCAATAGGCCTAAATACATATCACCATCACTGGTTGTTGACTTTTGTAATATACTTTTGACCGTTTGCACAAACCGTTCAGCCTGTCCATTGCTTTGTGAATGCATTGGGTTAATATATATAGGTTCAAAGCCATATTTGTTAGAGAAACTGTTATATTCAATACTTTTGAATTGAGGCCCATTATCGGACACAACATACCTTGGTATACCGTATCTAGCAAATGTCTGTTTCAGTGCAACGATAACAGCCTTGCTTGTAGTCTCATGCATATGTATAACCTCCGGGAATTTTGTATAATAATCAACAATGATCAAATAATTTAAACCATTTACCTGACATAAGTCAACCCCTATCTTGTAAAATGGGATGTCTACTATCGGGTGATTTATCATAGGTTCATTATGGGGTGCATTTCTGAACTCTTGACAAATCTGACATCTGGCAATTTTGTCTTCTATTTGAGCGTTCATTCCTGGCCAGAAAACAGTTCCCCTCGCTAATTGTTTACACTTGATGATCCCTAAATGCGATTCATGGAGCTTATCTAACACATCTGGTTGCAATGTCTTAGGAATAACAATTTGCAAACCTTTAAACACTAAACCATCAGAGTAAGTTATGTCTCTACTGTAAGTGTAGAACGGCCTAATACTTGGGGATACCTTTTTGTTATTATCCGGCCAACCATTCATAGTCAAACCTATTATTTCCTGTAATGTTTTGTCCATCTTGGTTGCTGATACAACCTGTTGCACTATATCCTTATCAACATCCACCGATGCCACCGAAATGTCTTTATCGAAGAGGTCATTTGGCTCTATGCTAGATGTGTGCGCCCTTGATAATGTATCTGCAAAATAAAGGGTTGACCCCTTAGTGTAAACTACTTTTAAATTATAATTTTGCAACCCCATCCGCATGCGCTGCATCCGTGCCGATAGTTCATGTATAGGCTTCATCATAATAGATTCTAATGGTTTGTGATCTGTTTGAACAATTATACTATTACCGTAAATATATTCATGAAACCTTTTACATCCAAAACATGGCAAGAAGTTCCTTCTCTATAATGGCATAACTGACTTGACAATCATCTAAAGCCTTTGAAGCCATTGCAACTGGTTGGTCATTTTGGAAAAGAGTCGCCCCTAACCCATACTTGGATGCATCTACTTGCAATGTTATTTGTTCCCTACAATCAAAATACCTTAGGATAGGTGCATCCCTTAACAATTGCTTCAGTTTCTTAAACGCTGCTATCTGCGGATCATCCCAATGCCAAGCTACATTTTTCTTTATGACTGTCCGTAAAGGTTTAGTTACTTGTGCCATGTTATTTATGAATTTGCTGACATAACCAATCATGCCTAAGAATCTTTGTACAGCAGGTTTGTCAGTTGGATCCGGCATGTCTATAATCGCCTGTATGCGTTCTTCAGTCGGTCTTAATCCGTCAGCAGTAATTAAATGTCCTACATAATTAACACTGGTTTGGCAAATCTTTAACTTTTTTGGGTTTAGTTTAAGGTTCATCTCCCTGGCACGGGATAACACCGCTTCTAGGCGTTCATTGTGTTCATGTATGGTTTTGCCATGCACCAAGATATCGTCTGAAATTACATGAACCCCTTTTATATCTTGTAACATGTCATTCATCTCTTTTATGAAAATGTCACCTGCTGTTTTGATACCAAACGGCAACCTGGTGTAATGGAATCTGCCCCATGGGGTATTAAAGGTACACAGTTTTGAACTATTTTGATCCAGATCTACCTGCCAGTAACCGCTATTAGCATCTAATACGGAGAAAAATTTGGATCCGTGTATTTGAGACACGACCTCCTCAACTATACGTATCGGATATGGGCCACGTAGTATAGCCTTGTTTAATTTTGTTGGGTCTAAACAAATCCTAATCTTGCCTGGCTTCCTTACAATGGTTATAGAGCTGACCCATGGGGTAGGTTCCTCCTCCCTAACAATTACACCCAAGTTTAACATACGGTCTAGTTCTCGCCTAACATCCTCTGTAATAGACAGAGGTATCCTACATGTAGGGTCAATGACAGGAGGTACAGATGCATCAACATGTATAATAGCATTTACTTTTATCAGGCCCAGACCAACAAATACATCCGAATATTTATTTACCATGTCGTGTGCCTTAGATCCATCCAATTTGTCTTGAACATCAACACGAGCGATCAGTCCTAAATCAACACACGTTACTTTTCCCAGGATAGCGCTCCCTGCATCTGTCACTTGAAACTTTAGTCGCTTCCCATTGACGTCTAGGTGTATTTCTCCCGATGGTATTATGCGATCACCGTTGTATGTTACGAGATGACACTTGGAAGGATTCAAAACAACGTTCACCAGCTTGCGGTACACATCCAACGGTAGAATGTTCGCCTCCGAACCCGTATCCATCTTGAAAGACACTTCAACATCGCCAATGGTCACCGTCGTGTACCACAATCCAGGTCCCTTCTTTGCGTTGCTGTACACCGCCCTGACGAACAAATCATAAACTTGACCTACATCCTCTGGCACGTCGTCATGGTTACTAGGGTCAACATGTACTTCATTAACCGGCACAGCATTTGTCACTCGCGCCTGAACCAGGACAGCGTCCTCTTACCTAGAATTTAAAAACTCACTAAGAGTACATCGGATTGGGCAGGCCTTTATGCAGTTGCAGTAAAGTATGTTCCATGGCATCACCATAGCGTAAGTGGCAGACCACCGAACCCTCAGCCTCAGTTTCTTCCCCCCCCCCCCCCCCCACTTTTTAAATTTGTTGCTGTTCCTCTGTTATCTCCAGTCAACCATATACGATGACAGAGACAGTCCAGGTAAAAATGTAAAATTTAAGACCTAATTGATTGGTCCCACTGCTTCACTGGTCAAAGCTGGTCCAGTGTATTATTAATAACCCCACCCCAACAACATAATTCATAAACTCACATAACTAACTACATTAGAGTTACACTAGAATTTTCCTAACAAACCAACATTTATATACCGCTTGCCTAACTGCAACTGAACATTAAGACTTACTACAAGTTTACTAACTGAATACAGAAGATAACTTCTGCTTACATTCTAAATACTATGTAAATACTCACATTGATCTGACTAATATTGATCTAGTTATATGACACTACTGTACCATATTGTTATGGAACGTTTGGGTTTCAGAATTTCATTGCGTTACATGGTTCAAATTGTGTATTCAACAGGTATTGTACACCTTATTCTATATACCTTTTGTGTAAATAACCCTGAATTGAAAAATGGCTGGAAGACCAGTGCTTCGGCACTGACAAGACTTATTCAGCAGAATAAACATATTTACCACAAAAAAAAAAAAGTGTCGGTGGTGAATCCCATACCTAACTGAGTCAGAGTTATCCAAGGTAGACATAGTTACTCATGGAGCCCTATTCCTGTAACAAGTAAGATTTTTGTCAAACGACAGCAAAAAATGATCTCAAATATATTGTACCGGTATTATAATATTTGGTTCGTTAAGTTGCTTAATCTAATGGTTTCAAGTTTGGATCATATTCTTTTAAATAAATATATTAGGTTGATCAGTTGCTAGTTTTATTTTAAAGGGTTAACTTTGGAAACATTTGCTAGACATTGTGGGTTTCAGCAGTGACATGTTCTATTAAATCGACTTAATATTTCGTCTATGTGCCAGTAGCTTGTTGTGTTGAGTTAATAGGTATACAACATAGCTAAGTTGGACATGTAGGATCAAATCTAAGTTAATGCTTTGATTTAAACAAATGGCTGCTTTCATGGGATAATAGTTTAATAGGTGACTTTGAACTGGTGGTATTGTTACTTGATGTGCTGAGGTGTAACAATCCAAATGTGCTACAAATCTATAAGACTGTCTATGCTGACTGACTAACCAAAGGCTGGTGCTGTGTCCCGCAGGTGATTGAAGCAGCCCGCGCAGGCTTCAAGGCAGAGGGTGTCGAGTTGAACCCTTGGCTGGTCTGGTACTCACGTCTGTCAGCCCTCCGACATGGGCTGTGGGACAGGACGTCCTTCTACACACGAGACCTCTGGAAGGTAGGGCAATAGCGGATACACTCTATTTGAGCAGCAAAGTTTTACCAACAAGGGACAAGGCACAGGTGAAAGGAAGGTGCTAAAACCAAAAGTCAGGGACAATACTGTTAGAACTATGGTTAACAATTTAACACCGCAGCCGACCCACCTGGTTACAGTCCCGAAGAGTACGGATGTGTTAGGCCAAGTCATCCACTTTAGGCATGCTAACTAGGGAGAGGGCACAAGTGAAAGGAAAGCTGCAAACAAAACAAACAAACTAATTCTGGGAACATGTCCTCATCCACAAGTCTATTACCATCTCACTAGATGTACATACTAGGCTACGATATTAGTTATATGATAGGAAGTTATACCCCCCCAAAAAAACAAAAAACTAACATAGATACTAACTACTTAAATAAATGCTGGTGGATGTCCCGGATACCAACCCGGAACCCGGGCATACACCATAACATTCCTCACCGCTGTTCAGCATTGAAAACAAGCACCCTCCTGGGAGCTTACATGCTATAGGCAGGATAAATACCATATTAATAAAATTAAAAAACAACCCTTTCTTATGCAATTTCTTTGAAGTGTCAGCGCTTCCAGAATTAAGGAGTTAGGTTAGAATGGTCCCTGAACGAAGAAATCTGAAAGGACATGTGGCATTTTTGGTACTTCTAAAATATAGCTGCTTGCCTTTACCACCAAAATTTGTGTCATGGGGTCCAGCGCCAGAGGTTCGGTGAACTGATACGTTTCATTTCTGTTGGAAAGGTTTATCTATTGCTTTCCACCATTCAGATTAATCTCAAAGGAGATCCAAGAGATATGGACCCCATTGGCTATGTAAACCATGGTACTACAAAAGGAACAGCAAGCAGAAAGCCCCAAGTATTATTATTATTATTATTATTATTATTATTATTATTATTATTATTATTATTATTATTATTATTATCCTCTTCTTTGATGCAGGCTTGTGGTAGCCTATACAAAGCTCGTAACTCTCAGCTCTAGTGGTAGGCAGCCTCAAAATCATACAGGAATGTTTCTCTGTCCAGCGCATTCTTGAATTGATTTATGGTAGCCGCTTCCACCGCTTCTTCCAGTAGCTCAGTCCACATGTTTATCACTCGCTGTGAAAAGAAGGCCCCTCTGAGTGAGCTGTTATACCTTGGCTTGAAAAGCTTCTTGGAGTGACCTCTGGTACGGCTTCCCTGTATGCGTCTGAATAGCAAGGCCTCATCCACATTATACTCAGCATTCAGGAATTTCCACGTGTTGATCATGTCCCCATGAAATACATTAGGCTTGGTAACTTGAGTATCCTGAGTCTGTCTGGATAACTAAGGTCCTTCAGTTGTGGCACTAGCTTGGTTAACCTTCTCTGAACAGCTTCAATGGATTTAATATCCTTCTTCAACGTTGGGTGCCATATAGTGATGCCATACTCTAGTATTGGCCGTACTTGGCTCTTGTACAAAGTGATAAGCATCTTTTTGTCCAAGTATTTGAAGGTTCTGCGAATCATTCCCACAATCTTATT
Source organism: Branchipolynoe longqiensis (assembly GCA_030323885.1). NCBI lineage: Eukaryota > Metazoa > Annelida > Polychaeta > Phyllodocida > Polynoidae > Branchipolynoe > Branchipolynoe longqiensis. The sequence goes on from CM059199.1 coordinate 24,217,258, forward strand.
AGCTTTGGATATGGTTTGTTGTATGTGCTGGGAGAAACTTAGCCTATTGTCTACAAATATTCCTAAATCTTTCTCTACCTCACTCTCTTCGAGATTTAGTGGCTGGCCAGTAGAATTATCATGCATAACATATGTATAGACTGGGTGGTGTCTCCCTATTCGCATAACCTGGCATTTATTTGGATGGAACTCCATCTGCCACTGCTTGGCCCAGTTCTCCATTTCCAGCAGGTCCTTTTGTAGATCAGCACAGTTTTCCGTGGAATTCACAGTTCTGTAAATCTTTGCGTCATCTGCAAATAATTTTATCCCACATGATACGATCTCTGGCAGGTCATTGATGAAAATGCTGGTGCCCAGTACGCTCCATTGAGGTATCCCACTGAGAACCTCTTTGAAGGAAGATGTACTACCATTTACTACGACTTGCAGTTTCCTTCCAGACTTTGGATCCATCTCAGAGTATTTCCTTCGATGCCATAGTTTTGTAACTTGGTAGCTAACCTCTGGTGGGGGACAGTATCGAATGCCTTGATGAAATCTAAGTATATAGTATCTAGTGATTCCCCCCTATTCCACATGCTTTAGTGGAGTTGATTTGTAATAAAAGTTTAAAACTTTGCGAAGTACTAGAGTTGATCATATATAGGTTTATATATGAAGTATATTCACGAAAGATAGGAGGCAAAAAAAAGAGACTGTTTATAATTCCTTTTAAACAACAACCAATAATTAACTGTTGAAGCTATCAAATCTCACCCTTGGCCTTGACTTCTGGTGCCCATGAGAATTGTAGTGATCCTTCAACTTAGGTTAGTGTAACTAAGGAAATTAACATATGAAGTATGTGTAGTGTTGTATTATCACTGGACCCAGAATATACTTTATGAAGGTGTAATTAGGCCAAGTCATCCACTTTAGGCATGCTCACCTGATGGGTGACCGAATTGCTAATACCCCAGTCACACGAGGCCTGCGTTTGCTAACGATTGATTCGCGACGTCAAAATGTCCTCCTTGCGCCCTCCTTACGCCCTGATTGAGTGCTGTCGCCGCGAGGACGCCGACCTCCCGGCGTCCATTTCGGGAATTTTGGACGCAAGGAGGTTGCTGCTGCTGCACGTGCAACCTCCTTACGTCCTGTTCCGGCGGCGCCATTCAAAATGGTTGGCGCCGCCCTGGTTTGGTGCCAACTCATGCGATGCTGCAGTCACCATGTGTCGGCGCCGACATGGCGCCTACAACATATTTGAATCAATGTATCGAATGGAACGCTGGGTGGTTGGCGTCCTTTTGGGCGTAGGGAGGTTGGCGGCAAACGCTGCCTCTCGTGTGACTGGGGTATAAGAGTACAAGTAAGAGTGCTGGCTGGCTTCCTGTGCAGAAGGTCATGTGTTTGAAATCCGCCAAGACAAACCGATGACTTACAAAATCTAGACTTGATGCTACCTAGCCTTGTGCTGAGCAGTTCTAGGTAGGGAAAGGACCGTTTTGCTCAGTATCAGGATAATATCACTGAGTGGGATATCTGGATTTATTTGACTAATAGATCGCATTAATCAGGACTGCAAATATAGCGAAATTAGAAGACGCTTCTGTAGTCTTGTGGTTAAGGTATTGGTTCTATACACCGCATGTAGTGGGTTCAAATCCCAGTGGTTTAGCATTGTTGTGATGTATTAATTTTATGTTACTATAATTAATTCTCCAGTCTTTTTTTATTTTGATTGCAGAGAAATTATGGAATGAATTCATCATTATTGTTCCAGGATTTATTTTGGGTCTAATATAAAATATTTGCTAACAGTTTCAGTTCCATATTTCGTAGTATAATTTTCAGTAATCTAGATCAAAAACGCATGTAGGGGAAAAAACACCTAATAATAGTTAGAAAAGAAATCACACACAAAAAGAAAAGAAGCACTGGGGTTTGAACTGAGGAGTAACCTTTCCATTTACAATCCCAGAACTATGCACACATAGTTGATGGTATAAACAGACAAATCATGCAGAGTTCTGTTGAAGAGCATGTATTGCAGTACAGATCTCGTCTTAGTGCCCAATACCGAGCGACATACAAAACTATCTTCTGTGGAAATTGGTCGTATTGTCTGTTGATAGGTTGTTTTAGTTATATTTTAGTACTGTCTTAAATAAATTAACCGGTTAATTATTATTTTCTTTCAGATGGATTTGTCTAAATATGATAACATAATCGTATTTGGCGTTGACCAAATGGTAAGCAATGTACATTCATAAACAACTAACATACTCATTTACAAACCTTTAAGAATTATACAATCTAAATTGTTATATTCTTATTTTTGTAGTTTACATTTGTGTGTGCTTGTACTTGTAGTATACGTGTTTGGAATTATATATTTAACTTTGGTTCATTTCTTATGAAGAAGTATCACGTATGAATAGTTCTGCAGCCCATGAGTTTACTGTCACCGACACGTTGTATATGGACGAGATCAGGGTTCCGAGTGCGCATGCGCTGAAAACGGCGTTGTGAGCAAAGCAAAGACATACAGCCATTGAGTTTGCCGATACACGTAGAGCAAAACTTCCATTTTATTCAAAATTAATAGAAATACATAACAATTTGGCACCAACATGGACAGAAGGATGCAATATAATAATATATTGAATATGTTTAAGACACAACTCTCCATAATTAAGCATTTTGAGCTAAGAAACATACAATTTCAGTCACTTTCCAGGCTGATGTTTACATCACCATTGGCTAGCCATAACTAAGTAATTCTTGTTCTAAATATTAAAATGTCAAATGTGTCAACAAAAACTTGTTTCAAAGAAATATATAACCAATATCTGATTAACCCTACTCATTTTCTATTTCTACATATGTCATTAACCATAGGATATAAATAAAATAAGTAAAACTGACTCTGGGTATGGCTCTAACACTAGTCTTGCCCAGATTTGTCTAAATCTAAATGCACATGGCATAAGATGTACTGATTATATTGATGTAAATGCAATGCTGGATAAAAGATTAATATCTTAATTTAATTATATATATATTTTAAGTTAGTGTTCTATGTTTCAAACAAGAGCTGAAACTAGCACATTTCATAACTGCCACCAGTGTATTAGCATGTGCCATGTGCTTCTTGTGGGTTTGGTTTGCTCTGACACATCCCACAATGCACCGTGCGGCAGGAACGGTGATGTAGTCTAATGACTTGCCTGCTTGCTGTTGGTGCAGATGCCCGCGTTGGAGCGGAAGCTGCGCACAGAGCTGCGCGCCGGTGGTCACGTGGTGGCCTGTCGATTCAGGTTCCCCAACATGACACCAGCCAGCTGTATAGAGGCAGGCATCGACACCGTTTGGCTCTACACTAATGACAGTTTAAACCAAAAACACGACAGGTAGTGTGTGTATACACAGATGTGCAATGGTGTATGAATGTGTGTACCTAATGTTATAAGACATTTATAAATATTTACGTGAGTGTAGGTTTCACTTGAGAATTAACTGCTACCCGCTGCATGCACATAGAACTGAACTCGTAATTACCGCCACATTATTATTAGCCTGGTCTCGACTATTTCTGTATACAGCAGTGCCACTATGTGGCCGCACATTGCTTAGACCAACTGTTCGGATGAACCTGAAATGTTGCAAAGTAATATGTTTAATTTAGATTCGGAAAACCGGAATTTAGGCAACACGCAGCCACCCTCTCGCTACGTGCTCGGGGCACCAAACAAAGCAAGGCTCCTTTATTTCAGCTACTCGTAGCACATGAAAGATTCATATTTTATGTGTGTTTTAATTTATTACATGAAGTGAATTTATTTCTTACCCTAATGTAGCAACATATTTCCTTAACTTGTGTTATATAAATGCAAGTGTACCATGCCATAATGTAACGCTATGTAATAAACTTAATGAAAAGCTTCACCCGTGTCCTCGTCTGAACAGGGGGTATGAGAGGGGGTGGCCTTGTCATCACTTCAACAGGTTTCGGTAGTGGCCAAATTTGGACCACATCTTGGTTGTGAAAGTGATTATGATATATACGATAGCAATACATGCACCAGCTTGTAACAATGCACACTCGTATCATAACGGTGCCTCCCTACTTGGATACCATGTTGCTGACACCTGCCCAATCCGCCTATCCCCGAGTTATTCACTGTTTTTTGAGAACAGTTTATGAAAGGAATCCCCAAAAGCCCAAATTTAATAGGTTTTGGGATGTGTCAATGGTATTCGAATTGTTTAAGAAATGGCCTAGTCATTTTCTTTTGAATATAAAACAGTTAGGATTTTAGCTAGCAGTATTGTTACTGTTAGTCACTGGACACAGGGGACAAACTTTTGTAGCATTGTCCCTGGACGGTTTAGAAATAGATCGCAAGGAAGCGACGTTTGATTTACAGCAATTATTAAAATCAAACCGCACAGGGGATCCATTATCCACAGTGCATTTAAACAGTTCCCCGCATGACCGACAATGTTGTGTAGTGTCTGCCATATGGATATATTTATTCAAGACAACTGTTAGTGAGTTTTATTAAACCACACAAGGCTATCTCGAGAGACACACTCGCAAGATGGACTATTACAGTGGTTAAGGCCGCAGGCATTGATACGCAACGCTATGCATCCCATTCGACAAGAGGGGCAATGGTCTCGAAAGCACGACAGCTTGGAATCTCTCTGAAGAGAATCCTGGCACATGCATGCTGGAAGACAGCTAGATCGTTTGCTAAACATTACAACAAACGACTTCTCTAAGCGGCCTAGCAACACGCTTGCTCACCAGTTAACAAGACAGGTGAGAAGATTACAGGGATACATGGTTTTCGGATTAACTATGAAGTTACTTAAAAGTCTCCCTAGGCTATAGACTAGCCTGAGGCTTAATACCGAGGTAAAATAGTATAGTTATACGAGTCTTACCTGGGTATAGATGATGGATAACTGTTGTTTTCCCCGAGGTATAAGCCTCGGATAGTCATGGGCTAGGGCCCACCCACCCAACCCTACCACGACTATTATGATGGCTTGTACCAAGACAAGAACATCAAAGTATCCATTGTATTTTTAATCATTTTTATCCTCAATTAGCAGGTAAAGATTGCTGAACCCGGATGTGCTTCCTTCTCCCTAGCCCATGACTATCTGAGGTTTATACCTCGGGAAAACAACAGTTATCCATCATCTATACCCAGGTAAGACTTGTATAACTATACTATATATGGGTCAGGATCACGAAAAGAGGCCAATTGTTGGAAGTTGTCGGCGTCGAGCATGGATGTCGGCGTCGATCAGTAAAATTATAATTTAACATTGACATAATTTAATATGAAACAAAGAAATGCACTACACTTTTAAGAATTATCCTAGAAACAAATAAGGTTGTTGTATTTTCTCGACCTTTACATTCAGGATAAATTTAAGGACTTTCCAACACCTCTGTCAATGCTAAATTATAATTATACCGATTCCATACATAGCCCACGTTACTGACATACCTTACATCTTCCCCCTTCAGAAAACGATCACATGGGACGAGGACTGCCTGTTCAATAAACAATGTTTATCAGATATATTCTGTTCTCCCATCTTTTCTTTTATAACAGCAAAAGAAAAGAGAAAAAAAAAGGAGATACAAACGAACACAGACAGAAAAGGAAAAAAAACAACAATCAAATGCCATCAATAACATCTCCGACATCGATATCGACACACATGTGTCTACTTTTTTACAACCTTCTTTCATTAACCTTTTTAATTTATACCAGTCAGTTTCTTGTCACCTGACCTAACACATTTCACGTATTTTGTGCCAGTTGCACGTACAATATAAACAATATAAACATTGACCTACTCCCCTAACCTCTCTACTGGCCTACTGATTCGACCTGACCTTGTGACATAAGTGTTGTTAGCAGTTGGCCCTGTCGCGTGAGGCGCGTCGGCCTGTTGTGATTGGATTTGCGTGCGATCGGCCATGCGCAATGCCTCGTTCATGTTTGTTTCTGCTTTGAAGATTTGAACTCGGTTTCGACGTAATTTCTTTTGACCACCATTCAATATTTCATAGTATCTGCCAGATGGGTTGTTTGTTTTTGTTATGGTCCCTTCCGCCCAATGATTATCGAGTGTTCTGAACCTGATTTTGTCTCCCATGTGAAGGGGCTGGTGCTCTGTTTTTGCGTGTTTCTGTTTCATTTGGTTCCGTCTGATTTCCAGCAGTTTTGATCTCTGTGCCTTTGGTTTCAGATTCTTATTGCTGACAGGTAGCTTTGACCGCAGCCGTCTATTCATTAGTAAATGCGCCAGTGAGGCGTCAATTCCGGTTAACAGGGTGTTTCGGTAGTTCAACAGAGCTATGTTTACATCGGTTCCTTCCATGATTGATTTTTTTATCATGGTTTTTATTGTTTGTACGTACCGTTCGCTTTGCCCGTTGCTTTGGGCATGCATGGGGTTTGAATATGTTGGTTTAAACCCGTACTCTACTGCAAATTGCCTGTATTCATTGCTTGTGAACTGAGGCCTGTTGTCTGTTACTATTATTTTACATATTCCATATGTGCCGAACATTTGTTTCAGGGTTCTGATCGTGTTTGCTCATTAATTCCATGATTTCTGGGAATTTAGAATAGTAATCAATGAAGAGGATAAAGTGTCTTTCACAAATTTGGAAGAAATCAATGCCGATTATGTTGTATGGTAACTCAGGGATGTCATGATTCACCAATGGCTCTGCATGCGGTTTATTTCTAAATGATTGACACGTTGGGCAGCTGGATATTTTATCTTCGATTTGAGCGTTTATTCCTGGCCAAAAAACATAATCCCTTGCCAATTGTTTAGATTTAATTATCCCTAAATGGGCCTCATGAATTTTGTTTATCATGTCCGGTTGTAGTTTTTCAGGTATTATTATGCGATAATTTTTTCGTAATATGTTACCGCTTGTGGTGATATCATTTTTGTATGTGAAGAAAGGTTTTTACATCTTCTCTGATGTTTTTGTTTGTTTCTGGCCACCCTATTCGTGTGAGGCGTGCTACTTTTAAGGTTTCATCGTTTTGGGTTGTTTTTGCAATACTCGTCAGGTCATCTTCAAAGATGTCCAAGGCAGCTATACTGATGTCCCTGTCAAATAGGTTGTTCGGCCCTGTTGCTGTTGAGTGGGCCCGCGACAGGGCATCTGCAAAGTACATGTGAACACCCTTTTTCTATACAAAGTCGAGGTTACAATTTTGAAGGCGCATGCGCATTCGTTGCATCCTAGCAGACGACTTCCAAATTGGTTTGTTCATGATCACAATCAGTGGTTTGTGATCCGTTTCAATCAATGTGTTTTTTCCAAATATAGTCATGGAACTTTTGGCAACCGAAACAGATTGCCAAAAGCTCCTTTTCTATTACTGCATACGCGCTTTGTGCGTCATTTAGTGCCTTCGAGGTCATCGCAATTGGGCGATCATTTTGGAACATTGTTGCTCCCAATCCAGACTTGGACGCGTCCACTTGGATGGTAGTTCGCTCTTTTACATTGTAATATTTGAGCACAGGCCGTCTTGTCAGTGCAGTTTTTAACCTCACAAATGCTTGTTTTTGATCGATATCCCAGTGCCATGCGACTTCACGTTTTAACAATATTCTTAAAGGTTTTGAAATTTCGGCTAGATTTGGGATAAATTTCTAAACATACCCCACCATACCCAAAAACCGCTGGATGTCCGCTTTGTTTGTTGGTGTTGGCATTTCATTGATTGCTTGTATTCGCTCAGCACTGGGTTTCAGACCATGTTCTGTAAGAGTGTGCCACACATAACTGACTTCTTTCTTACAGATTTTAGACTTTTTGGGGTTTAGCCTTAGGTTGACCTCTCTTGCTCTCTTTAACACTACCTCTAATCTAGCGTTATGTTCTTCTAGGGACTTTCCATATACTAGGATGTCATCTGCCATGACATTTACAACTGGCAGATCGCATAGTATTATATTCATTTGTTCAATGAAAATATCGCCTGCCGTTTTGATTCCGAAGGGCAGGCGCGTGTAGCGGTATCTGCCCCACGGAGTGTTGAACGTGCAAATATGAGAACTTTGTTCATCTAAGACTATCTGCCAGTACCCACTGTTGGCATCAAGTACGGTGAAAAACTTGGCCCCGCGAGTTTTGACAATTACCTAGTGGGATATGCCCTACGCAACACTGCTTTGTTTAGTTTTGTGGGGTCCAGACAAACTCGGAGCTTTCCTGGCTTCCTGACAATCGTTATTGAGCTGATCCATTCGGTCGGCTCTTCCTAAAGCGGTCATTCTATCAATTTCTAGCTTTACCTCATTTTCTATTGCACTAGGAATACGTCGAGGAGGGTCAACAACTGGTGGAACATTTGGATCTATATGAATTTTTGCATTAACTTTAATTATGCCCAGTCCATTGAAAACATCAACATAAGTATTTACCAGATCATTTGCTTTTTCGTCTTCCTTGCCTTCTTTGCTGACCGCGTTCACTCTGTTGAGGAGGTTTAACATCACGCACGCCTTTTTTCCCGAGTATCGGGCTTCCCGTTGAAGTAACTTGGAATCACAGTACACAGTTGTTGATGTTGATGTCGGCTTCTCCTTCCGGGTAGATATGGTTCCCAGCAAACGTGATCAACCGACATCGGGATGGCTTCATCGAGGTGTTGTGGATTTTGTCGAAAATCGCTTTCGGCAATATATTCGCTTGTGACCCACTGTCCAGTTTGAAACGAATGTCAGTTTTGCCAACACATATGTCAGCATACCACAAATCTTCATCATTCTCCCTGTCGTCAATTTCCCCGACAAATAGGTCTGCATCTTCCTCCTCATATGGTCTCCTCGCTTCCTCGGGCTTATTGTGCTCATCCACGTCAAGCTCATTCACAGGGGCCGTTTCCTGTTTGCTCCGACACACTTTTATGAAATGTCCGATTTTATGACAACCGGCACATTCCTTCCCTTTCGCAGGGCACTGGCCTTTGTTGTGGTTGTATCCACATCGGGGACACTCGTACCGTGGTGTATCCGAGCGCACCCCGCCCCCTCGACTGGGTGTTTGACCTCGTGCTGACCCCGTGTTAACCGGTATGGTAGGCGTTGCCCGGCGGCGTCCATACTTGTTTACCGCATCAACTTGGCTGTCTTTTGTGGTGTCTACTTCCCCTATCGCGCCCTGGTGTTCGCTCAAGCGACACATCTCTATACATTGTTCAAGCGTCAGCTTAGGTGTTTGTAGGAGTCTATTCCTCAATTCCTTGTCCTTTATCCCACAGACTAACCGGTCACACAACAGTGAGGCTTCCAGGTCTCTCGTATTCACAGAAAGCAATCCGGCTTTGTAGCTCCCTAATGTAGGCGTCCATACATTCCACGGTTTGATTTAACGAGTGAAATTTGTACCGCATAACGGTGAGGTTTTCCTTTCCTTCGCAGTACGTCCGAAATAACTGAATTAACGGGCCCATTTTTTCCTTGTCGCTGCTTTCAATAGTGGCATTCCTGTAGACTTTTTGTGCCTCGGGTCCAGCTACGTGCAAAAAGTATTAAATACTGCACCTTTTCCGCTTTTGACGTGACTCCCGTCGCTCCGGTGTATATCTCATACGAGATTAACCACGCTCGCCAGTTCATGGCCATATGGTTGTCTAAGACTAGTGGTGCTGGTGGTTTAAGTCCGGATAATGCCATGTTTTCTGTGTCTCCATCTTCGTTTTCACTATCTGACACCATGCAATGAAAGGATGTGGACACGTTGAGCTCGAGTGTAAGACTGGTTTATTTCCTTCTCACGTGCCGGCGTCCCGTGCCTGGTCACATGACCAGCACCCCCGGTCTCGCATTCCATATATAGCCCACGTTACTGACATACCTTATGTGTTCTTCCAAAGTACATCTAGCTGTGATGTTGATTCCTCTTCTGCTATGTGAACCAGTGGTCAATAGATGAGGGGGATCAATTCATGGAGGAATCTGGAAGTACTGAATACAGCCCAATACAAATACCACGGTTAACTTGCCAAAGTATTTAATTCACAATCTGTTTGAAGTTTAGAAATAAATGTATTTGCCATAGGTATTGCATAATTTTCCAAGCTGGGGCATTAATTTGGATATTTGGCAGCCATATTGGGATTTTGGAATTAAATTATTAATCAGATCAAATTGTAACCTACTCCAAGTGAATCCTTGTGACAAAAAGCCCCAGTGTAGAAATTAAAATCACTCAAATATGTCTTTTGAGAGCAAAGATATGGGGAATTATCTAAATTTGGTGGCCATCTTATGCAAATTAGACAAAATTCCGCAACACAGATTTCTTAGGACTTTTAGTATGGTGTTCTACGAGACCTCATAAAAATGCACTGTGGCAAAAAAAATTCTGTTGCAATTTGTTCCAAGCCTAAAATGGGCTGATTTCCTGGACTAATCGATGTATTCCAAGATATTAGAAAAATAAAGTGTTTGGTAACACATAACACAACAGCCACATGTTAGATTCTTGTAAGGTATCAATGTGCTCTAGAGGTGTCGCTAAATAAAACAAACCTCTTTTGTCTTTGCTAAAGCCTAGTACACACCTCCCGTATAGGATTCGCGCACTAAAACCGGCGACTCGACCCGACCCGCTTAAAACTGAAAACGGGCCAATTCGTTTTTCGAATCGCGAATCGCAATCGTAATCGGCCGGTTTTAGCCCTAAAACTGAGGTTTTATGCGCGAATCGTAATTGCTAGGTGTGCGCAGGGAGCGCACACCTTGCAATTTTTGTGTGCGAAACGGGCAGTTTTAGATCGTATACGGTAGGTGGGTGCGCACAAACGGTAGGTGTGTACCAGCCATTAGAACACATGTGAACATATGTAAATCAAGGCTTTTTTAATCCTGTTTTTGATAGGAATTCAAGACTATTTTTGTTTGGATTTAGTCCAAAATCGCCATTCCAAATGGCGATTTCAGACTAATTTACATCAGAGGGGACAGTTTAATGGAATTCAAGGCTTTTCACGACTAATTACCCAACATCGGTTAAATTCAAGGCTTTTCCAAGACCTTGAAATGGGGGAAATGAAATTCAAGACTTTCCAGTCCCTTAACAGATCCTGTAAGAAGCAGTGTGCTGACAAAAAGCACAATGTGGAAAACCGCAAGTTAGGTAAAAGCGGGAGGGACCTTCACTGGTGATCATCTGCTATACAAACGTTGACTATGGTTGTTACAGTAAATTGATTCTCCAGCCTCCTGTCTCCAGGTTGCTATTTAGAATGGATCAGTACTGACAGATGAAAACTCACTCTAGATCGAAATTTAAACTTTTCTCAAATTAAATGTATGTGTTTGATATTGAACATCCCTCAGCATGTAAGGGACACAATGGGTTCATGTCTCTACACCATGTTAACTATTGTCATGATATCTTGATATTATATAAATCAGTTAGACATTGTCCCTATAATCTTTTGAAATCCGCAAGGAGGCTTATAGGTGATTGGTTTCCTTCTTAGAGAACATTAATCAAATTCTTCGCACACAGATCCACAGGAAGTGATGGAAATCTTTCCTGAAACACACATTTTATGTGAGACCCCTAATGGTTAAACTGAGAACTAATGGTTCCCTTTGAAAATACTGACATTCCATAGGGCTTCAACACTGTGTCACCAGAATTACTCAAGTGCACAAGCTTGAGAGCACAAGCTTGAGTGCACAATTTGGCCGAGTACTGTTCCAGTCTCAGTGGCCAATACCGACTTCCTTTAAGCAAATTCAAATGGGGACAAAGAATACCTGAAGAGTTCCGGATTTCAATATGGCTATGCGTTTTAACACAACAGATTTTTTTTTTTTTTAATCACAGGGGTATTGATAAGTCAAGGTAGAACATTTTAAAATACGCATCTTGTTTATTGATAGAAATACACTTCAACAGTCACACGCTCACAGATATTTTTACCAGTACACCTGGGTTCACAATGTGCCTCTACAATATATCAGTCTATAGCACCTCCCATTAAAGAGAGAAGAGTGTATATATGTATACATGTATATACATATACACACATATATATATATAGTTTAAGAAACAATGTTAACATCTATTAATGACAAATCTAGCCAAAAATATGTCCATTACTAAATACCTGTCATAGGGTAATATTAATTCGTACAAACGCATGTATATTGTACCTTCCGTCAAATGTTAACACGTTGAATAAATACCATCTATGAAAAACCCAGGCAGTCATGCCTTTATACCAGCCCTCGAAACATATCATCAGAGCTACTATCAAATGAAGATATAAAAAAGACAACTGCCATATTCTTCCTTTGACTCCTTTCCATGAGATAACTTGTGGGGATCGATATCATTTCTAATGGCTACAATGCAAGCCTATAAATATATGAATAAAGTGAGACGGCCAGGTAGCGCCCAGCAGGTAGCCTATTGTGCGCCGTGTATACTGGTACACGTTCCCGGGGTGGGGCGGACTCTGTAAGCACTGAGACGCCCAGCCTCCCGTACCCGAGGTCTACACGACAACAGAACCGATTCACACTGGAGGCGCATCCTTACATTTTAGATACTCTTTAACACACTACTGTCATGAATGGTAGAAACCGCACAATGCACGTACTACTGCAGAACGAATATAATCAGTAACCAAGGCGTATTAAGTCCCAATACCTTATCAAATGAACACCTCTATAAACTCTAGAGGATTTCAGATGGTGAAGCAACTGCTGCAAATCTATTTTCAGACAATTTCCTCCAAACTATGTCACGATGAACGACGATTATGTAAGTAAATAAGCTCATTCTACGATAGGTGATAACTTAAATGACACCCTACAAGTGTTATTGTGAACACCAGTGAACGGACAGAAAGCACAAGCTACACCTATACTATTTGAGCAGTTCAAGAAGAATTAACAAACTCTTCAATTCAAACTTCTCAGCAATGAAATGTGGCACTTTAGGTTCCACTAACGTGGATATCAAATTAAAGCTCTCAGCAAACTGTTCCAACTGCAGTATTCCGCTAACAATGCGTTCAGCTGTGAGTGCTGCTGGTTTGGCTATGTCCGGGCCTCGTCCGCAGACTGCCCGGTGTGTCTACACGCAGTCTGACCGGCCCGGCCCAGCACGGCCCAGCCCTCACCCGCCCGCCGCGAGTCGCTCTCACCAGCTCGTGAGCGACGCACGAAGCTCAACTTGTCACAATTTGTTCCTTGAAATTTGCTTCTGTATGTGTGCAAGTTGATCACCACTTTGCCTGCATTCTGAACAGCAGGGCGGGACGAGTGAGCCCTAACTTCACCCGATTCACCCTGAGGAAGCCTACCCTCAGGTCGCCAGTCGCCTCGACTAATTTGCCTCTATAGTCAACACTCAATAATCAAATTGCTCGCTTCCGAAAGACAGTTTCTGAGCTAATATTTTCAAATTACTTGAGATTGGCTATTCGCAACTCGCCAATTGACACGTGCTACTTAACATAGTCTCAGCTCAGCACTTCAAACCATAATGATTTTGAAATGATAGTAAGCAAACATAACCATTAATAGTAATGTCAAGATATAGCTGGGTAGGTAGACAACATTACTACAGATGCCATTCTAAATGGGAGAAGTGTTTAGAATCCCTGGGGGTAGGAACGGTAACCACCCTAGATCTATGCCTTGCCCCCAAGTGAAAAGTGATGAAAACTTTGCGTAACTCCTTGATATAACGATATTAATTGGTACCAAGTAAGGCAGGTGCACATTGAGCAAGCAGTAATTGTATGATATATGTGATATAAATGCGTCAAATCAGACATCCGTTATACTCAATTAATGCAAGAAGTATATGTGCACAATACATGACAATATAATTATACTCATTATAGAAGACATGAACTATGTGACTGCTTCTCACTGGACATTAGTAAGGGATTGACGCATCCACACTGGGCTATGGTAATGACATCCAATGGTGTAACCTGGGCCGCGTTCAGGGTACGCCTCAGAGACGTCTCCGTGATGTCTTTTTGGCCTATTTGCATTCAGAGTGCGACTTGGAGTCGCCTCGGCAAAAAGTGCCTCCAGATTCAGTGGCCACCGCATTCAGTGCTTTCAGCCAATCAGAACTGTTCTTTTCAATTGCAATTGGGTGCACCCTATGGAGGACACCATTTTAGAGGCACCTGACAGCTAAAGTCATTCAGACTAGCGCAACATCCAGAATATCTCCTAGGTGCCTCTGAGGCGTACCTTCAACACGGCCCAGCATGCAACCAGAGCTAAGCAGTATGCGGTCCTAGCTAGCCAGTCTGCACTCAGGGCTAACACCCCTGCACTGAGAACTAATGAGCCTGCCTACAGTCAGAGTTAACCAGTCTGCACAGGGCTAACACACGCGCACTCAGAACTAATCAGCCTGCCTGCAGTCAGAGTTAACCAGTCTTTGCATAGGGCTAACACACCTGCACTCAGAACTAACCAGCCTGCCTGCAGTCAGAGTTAACCAGTCTGCACTCAGAACTAACCAGCCTGCCTGCAGTCAGAGTTAACCAGTCTGCACTCAGAACTGACCAGCCTGCCTGCAGTCAGAGTTAACCAGTCTGCACATAGGGCTAACACACCTGCACTCAGAACTAACCAGCCTGCCTGCAGTCAGAGTTAACCAGTCTGCACTCAGAACTAACCAGAATGCCTGCAGTCAGAGTTAACCAGTCTGCACTCAGAACTAACCAGAATGCCTGCAGTCAGAGTTAACCAGTCTGCACTCAGTACTAACCAGCCTGCCTGCAGTCAGCCATAACCAGTCTGCACTCAGAACTAACCAGCCTGCCTGCAGTCAGAGTTAAACAAGTTAACCAGTCTGCACATAGGGCTAACACACCTGCACTCAGAACTAACCAGCCTACCTTTAGTCAGAGTTAACCAGTCTGCACTCAGAACTAACCAGCCTGCCTGCAGTCAGAGTTAACCAGTCTGCACATAGGGCTAACACACCTGCACTCAGAACTAACCAGCCTACCTTTAGTCAGAGTTAACCAGTCTGCACTCAGAACTAACCAGCCTGCCTGCAGTCAGAGTTAACCAGTCTGCACTCAGAACTAACCAGCCTGCCTGCAGTCAGAGTTAACCAGTCTGCACTCAGAACTAACCAGCTGGCCTGCAGTCAGAGTTAACCAGTCTGCAGTCAGAACTAACCAGCCTGCCTGCAGTCAGAGTTAACCAGTCTGCACTCAGAACTAACCAGCCTGCCTGCAGTCAGAGTTAACCAGTCTCCACTCAGAACTAACCAGCATGCCTGCAGTCAGACTTAACCAGTCTGCACTCAGAACTAACCAGCCTGTCTGCAGTCAGAGTTAACCAGTCTTCGCATAGGGCTAACACACCTGCACTCAGAACTAACCAGCCTGCCTGCAGTCAGAGTTAACCAGTCTGCACTCAGAACTAACCAGCTGGCCTGCAGTCAGAGTTAACCAGTCTGCAGTCAGAACTAACCAGCCTGCCTGCAGTCAGAGTTAACCAGTATGCACTCAGAACTAACCAGCATGCCTGCAGTCAGACTTAACCAGTCTGCACTCAGAACTAACCAGCATGCCTGCAGTCAGAGTTAACCAGTCTGCACTCAGAACTAACCACAATGCCTGCAGTCAGAGTTAACCAGTCTGCACTCAGAACTAACCAGCCTGCCTGCAGTCAGAGTTAACCAGTCTGCACTCAGAACTAACCAGCTGGCCTGCAGTCAGAGTTAACCAGTCTGCAGTCAGAACTAACCAGCCTGCCTGCAGTCAGAGTTAACCAGTCTGCACTCAGAACTAACCAGCCTGCCTGCAGTCAGAGTTAACCAGTCTCCACTCAGAACTAACCAGCATGCCTGCAGTCAGACTTAACCAGTCTGCACTCAGAACTAACCAGCCTGTCTGCAGTCAGAGTTAACCAGTCTTCGCATAGGGCTAACACACCTGCACTCAGAACTAACCAGCCTGCCTGCAGTCAGAGTTAACCAGTCTGCACTCAGAACTAACCAGCTGGCCTGCAGTCAGAGTTAACCAGTCTGCAGTCAGAACTAACCAGCCTGCCTGCAGTCAGAGTTAACCAGTCTGCACTCAGAACTAACCAGCATGCCTGCAGTCAGACTTAACCAGTCTGCACTCAGAACTAACCAGCATGCCTGCAGTCAGAGTTAACCAGTCTGCACTCAGAACTAACCACAATGCCTGCAGTCAGAGTTAACCAGTCTGCACTCAGAACTAACCAGCCTGCCTGCAGTCAGAGTTAACCAGTCTGCACTCAGAACTAATCAGCCTGCCTGCAGTCAGAGTTAACCAGTCTGCACTCAGAACTAACCAGCATGCCTGCAGTCAGAGTTAACCAGTCTGCACTCAGAACTAACCAGCCTGCCTGCAGTCAGAGTTAACCAGTCTGCACTCAGAACTAACCAGAATGCCTGCAGTCAGAGTTAACCAGTCTGCACTCAGAACTAACCAGCCTGCCTGCAGTCAGAGTTAACCAGTCTGCACTCAGAACTAATCAGCCTGCCTGCAGTCAGAGTTAACCAGTCTGCACTCAGAACTAACCAGCCTGCCTGCAGTCAGAGTTAACCAGTCTGCACTCAGAACTAATCAGCCTGCCTGCAGTCAGAGTTAACCAGTCTGCACTCAGAACTAACCAGCATGCCTGCAGTCAGAGTTAACTAACTTACAATCAAGAGTTAACCAACCTGTACTCAAATCTAACTAGTCTGCACTCAGAGCTACCTGGCAAATGGTGCCAGGTAAGCAGTCGCTACTCGTGTGTGAGCGTGCCACGGCCTGTGCCGGGTGAACCTGCATGTATGCAGACAACTGCGGCTTGATG
The DNA here is from genome assembly GCA_030323885.1 of Branchipolynoe longqiensis. Lineage (NCBI taxonomy): Eukaryota > Metazoa > Annelida > Polychaeta > Phyllodocida > Polynoidae > Branchipolynoe > Branchipolynoe longqiensis. The sequence continues at coordinate 24,234,148 of CM059199.1, forward strand.
CACTGAGGCACCAGCATGTTTAGTCGTCACCTCGGGGAGCAGGCCTCAGACAGGACCCAGAACAATCATGATATTTAGCACCAAAACGATGGTTACAGCGGCAATCACCAACAAATACAATCAATCTTAGGTGACAAAATGAGAATCAACATTCAACACCATATTGTCTCACTCTTATAAAAAGCACAAAACACACCCAGGCTTTGTTCACCTCATACAAACGATTCATACAATAGCATTCTGATACATAACATATACCCATGATTTTAACTCCGCAGTTCTTTAAAAGCATCCCAATGTACACCTGAATTTTGAATATACGAATCCTTAGTGTTTCCTTGAAGGTGAGATTAACTTTCAAGGCGACACTTCTGCCATGTGTTTGCTGCAAATGTATGATAATGGATGGTAGAACAAGAAGCAAACACTCAATTCACAAAATCACCAGTATCGCATCCAGAACTTGCAGCCCCACTTAGACTGCCCATTAGAACTTAGAATTTAGAGCCATCGGGATATGTCCACCAGATACCCACATACATCGTTAAAGTCGCCGGTTATACCTCACCCAGATACAAATGAATCCAGCATCAAAAGCTCTCCAAACATACCTTTGCTTAGTTTGTTCAGTTCATGCCACTGAACATGTGGGAGGAGAGTTGAGGTCTGTGATGTATGAATGACATCATAGGTGGGATTCCCTCATCACTTGACCTAGAGGGGTTCCCCACACACAGGGGAAGCCATGGCAACCACCAAGATGGCAGCCACAGAAAGCTCTCAATTCAACTTTTAAAGTCTATTAATCTACATTATCAGGTGCTATCAGAAGGCACGTGCCACTAAGAAAATTCACAATCAGGAAACAACCTCCTTAGTACTCCAGGGATATTACCACTGACAGAAATTAAGCATGGAATGTCTACTTCAATAATAAGACATTAGAAAATTGGGAAAAATACACTATCGCTAGGAATGCCGCAAATGACATTGTCAGTGGACACAAAGAGACTTTTGAGGACAAAATTGTCCAAGACATTAAAAATAACCCAACAGATTTCTGGAGTTATGCTTCACATAAATCAAAAAATGGCAATGGCATACCAGTTCTAGCCAATAGTGACGACAAACTAATAGTAGATGATGAAGGCAAAGCTGAACTACTCAATGAGTTCTTCGTCAGTGTGTTTACCAATGAAAATACGGCTATCCCACCCTCTCCAGATTCAGGAGTCACAGAATTCATCAGTGACGTTGATATAACAGACGGTAAAGTAGAAAAATTAATTGAAAAACTAAATGTCTCCAAGGCACCTGGGCCAGATGGGATCCATGCAAAAATCATCAAGCAAATTGAGCAAATTGGACCTGAGCAAATTGGACCTATTTTGACATCTCTATTCCGTAAAAGCCTATTTGAAAGGAAAATACCCAAACAATGGAAAGATGCTGATGTCAAACCCCTGCATAAAAAGGGACCAAAACACGGATTCACTGGAGGCAAATCGTGCCTGACACACCTACTAGAAGTGATGGAAATTTGGACTGACTGGCTGGATCATGGCCTGGAATGGGACACCATCTATCTGGACTTCTCCAAAGCCTTTGATAGTGTGCCTCACAAAAGACTATTAAATAAAATCAAAGCTCTGGGAATATCTGGATCAATTTCTGAATGGATACAGGACTTCCTGTCTGAGAGAAAGCAAAGGGTAGTCGTAGGTAATAAAAAATCTTCCTTTAAGAATGTCACCTCAGGAATACCTCAGGGGACCAATATTATTTATATTTATAAATGACCTGCAAGGCAGTGTCTCATCAAACCTAAAAATATTTGCAGATGACACAAAAGTCTTTCCAACCATAAAAGATGTAAGAGATAAAAATCTCTTGCAGGAGGATATTCTGAAACTCGCACAATGGTCCGAGAAATGGCAATTGCCCTTCAATGAAAAGAAGTGCAAAATTATTCATTACGGGAAAAATAATCCTCATTATGCCTATAATATGAAGAACACTGTCCTGCAACAAGACAGCCATGAAAAGGACTTGGGCGTAACCTTCGACTCCCAACTCTCCTTTCAGAAACACATGAGGACTATCGTCTCAAATGCTAACCAGAGAGTAGGAATAATTAAAAGAACTTTCCATCGCCTCAACAAGAACAATTTTCTCATTCTATTTAAGTCTCTTGTTAGGCCAATTTTGGAATACTGTCCACAAATTTGGAGCCCAATTTTTCGAAAAGATATTCTGGAGATCCAACCGGTTCAGAGACGTGCAACCAAATTAGTTGCAGTTATAAAGGACTTACCCTATGAACAACGGCTTAGAGAATTGAAACTTCCTACCCTTTCCTACAGAAGGAAAAGAAGTGACATAATTGAAGTATTTAGAATTATGATAAAATAGATATGAACCAATTTTTCACCTTGAATAAAAGAGAAGGCAGTCGGGGCCATACTCTCAAACTAGTAAAACCCAGAGCCATTTCAAAGTTAAGGCAACACAGTTTCTCAAACAGGATCATAAATATATGGGACAGTCTCCCACAAAATGTTATTGATGCCGAGTCAATAAATTCATTCAAGAACAAATTAGAAAACGCATGGGCTGATGATCCAGGGAAATTTGACCCCTTATTCACCACATGCTACTAATTATTCCTTGTGTTGCATATTTACTTGCACTCAAGCAAAAATGAGAGACAAATAAGTGTTCACACTTCCTGTCTACCATTCACTAATCAATTATTCACACAAAAAGTAGCTGGTTATGATAAATAAACATTTGAACTTTATATTTATCATTTTAGATTGCAATTTCTAACATTTTTTTCTCTATATGGTTGTCTAAAAGTGTCAGTGATGCTGGAATAAATAAAACACAACAGAAGCAGCCAATGTCAGCACTCTCCCCCCACATATGTAGTTGCATAAACTGAAAACTGGCAAACATATGCTTGGAGAGCATTTGTCGGAGTACGGGTAGTGTCTCAGCGACCTATATCTGGTCCCTTTAACCTCTGCCATCGCCAGCGTCACCCCGAGGACATGGCCGGGTTCACCGTACACGACACACCGGTAACCACCCATGTTCAGTAAATAAAGACGTTGTTGTGTCCAATCGTCAACACTCACACACACACACACTCATACCATTGATATGACATGGTACATCAATCGATGTACAACAATTATAAAATATAAACAAGAACCAATGCAATTCAGCAGTCCAACCAGCAGGTTCTACGTTAACGGCACAAGTGGTGCACCAATACAAGCGTAGCCTTAAGCACAGTGCGGCCTGTAGCCCAGGGTCGACACTCTGGACTAGGTGCTTCCACCTACCTGTGAGATGTGTAGACGGACATCTGGGCGGCAACAGACAGAATATTTGAGTCAATACAGCTGTAACTAATTAAGTGGATCTAACTCTACAGCATCGATGTAACAATTTCCACAAAATTGGCAGAATACAACTATTTTAACCGGGTAAATTAATATCGTTAACGTGTATCAAATGCAAGGTCGGTAAAAATGGGGGCAAATCGACGTGCATAATCATTAGCAGCCGCACCTTGATAACAATGTCTAAACAACATGCCCCTCATGGCCTTCTACAGTCACCTGCAGTCCAGTGGGCCTACCTTCCCTACAGTCTCCTGCAGTCCTACCTTCCCGACAGTCAAGCGAATGTCCTTACTGGCCTCACTTTGCACCGACCAAGGCTGGGCGCAAACAGGAACCACAAGGTGCATGGCACCAGGGTCATGTGACTAGCACATGCCTGGTTAACATAGAGTCCTAGGTTATAAAAACAATATGCACGAGCATACAACAGGAACCACAATAGCACTTAACAGCTTGTAAACATATTCATAAAATCTATGAGCAAAGTGTCGAGAATTGTAATTTCAAAACAAAGTGTCGAGAATTGTAATTTCAAAACAAAATAAATGGCACGGTCACATTTCTAACAGCATTGAACCCATATTCAATAGCTATAAATATTAGCTACTGTTGTTTTCGTAACCTGGGATAATTTATTACGAAATAACATTTGATTTATGGGCATAGCATACATGCATCTGACACAAGTTACGGCCATGCAATAATAAGTGCGTGGGTTGGTGTGTGCCTGTGCAGTAATCATACCAGAGAGGAGAGTATTCGCAACACACCGGGTCGACACAAACCAGGATAGCTGTAACCACGCAGATCGCTCAGCGCTCTAAACGTTCGTTTCAATGACATTAGGTCAAGTGATAGCAGGGTTTGGTCAGAGGACTCAGCCCTGCTAATTTGATAATGTAATCTGATTTGTCGCGGTCATTAGTAGTCATGGATATAGACCCCTTTCAATGTTTATAAACATTGTGTATGCGCGCGCACTATGGCTGCAGAACGAAGGCACACTGCCATTAAGTTTGCCAAAACGCGCAGTATTCAAAATTAATAGAAAAGCAAAACCCTACCCGTATAAATTTAATATAATTTGTTTGTTTAACATATCTGTTTGTGTGCGAAGTGGTTTGTTTCTAGATGGTGTGGTTTTAGAGATATTTCACTTTTTCTGGAGGAAGATTGCTGACGGTCACTGACAATACATTGAGTTTGCCGGTATGCGCAGTGCAAAACATCAATTTTATTCAAAATTAATAGAAATGCAGAACCCTAACCGTATAAATTTATTATAATCTGTTTGTTGAACATGTTATCTGTTTGTGTGCCAGGCAGTTTGTTTCTAGGTGGTGATATTTAACTTTTTCTGTAGGAAGATTGCTCAGCCATTGAGTTTGCAGTGTGTCCGTGTTGTCCTGCAGCCAAGCTGCACGCGCACTGACCTAAATACCTATGCTGATGTCATATGAAATAGGCTTATAGGGAACATTTCTTTTATATTAGATCCAACATCTTCATTAATTCTGATTTTCAAAGACAATAGCCAGAACAAAGTCAAACTCTACCCTTAGAGAGTCGTCTGATTGTTTGTTTGTTGGAGTTTTAAGTCCTGGCAACATCTAAGGTCATATCAGACAGAGTCGCCCAATGGTGTTCTCGTAGTTCCCGAGGTTCTTTGGGTTTCGCACATCAGACATCGGGCACATACTCTGGGTGCCCGCCCTCTGAAGGCCCACACTTGCGTTGCATGCCCTCTGGGTGAATGCTCTTTGGGCACCCGGCCTCTGGGTGCACGCCCTCTGGATGCCCGCCCTCTGGGGGACACCGTCATGATGCTCAGTACATTCGGTGTTGTGTGGGCGAGTAGTCAGATGAACGTTATGTGGTGGCCATACTAGTCTATAGACCTAATTCATGTGACATCAGGATATGTATTTAGGTCAGTGTACGTGCAGCTTGGCTGCAGGACACCACAGGGTCACACTGCAAACTCAATGGCCGTGAACAATCTTCATACAGAAAATGTGAAATATCTCTAAAACCACACCACTTAGAAACAGACCGCTTGGCAGACATATAGAAAACAAATTCACCAAAAAGATCATATTAAATTTATAAGGTTAGGGCTCTGCATTTCTATTAATTTTGAATAAAACTGACGTTTTGCACTGCGCATACCGGCAAACTCAATGCATTGTCAATGGCCATGAGCAATCTTCATACAGAAAAAGTGAAATATCTCTAAAACTACACAACCTAGAAACAAACCGCTTGGAACACATATAGAAAACATATTCAACAAACAGATTACATTAAATTTATATGGTTGCGGTTCTGGATTTCAATTAATTTTGAATAAAATTGACGTCTTGCACTGCGCGTATCGGCAAACTCAATGCATTGTCAATGGACGTGAGCAATCTTCATACAGAAAAAGTGAAATATCTCTAAAACTACACAACCTAGAAACAAACCGCTTGGAACACATAGAGAAAACATATTCATCAAAGAAATTATATTAAATTTATAAGGTTAGGGTTCTACATTTCTATTAATTTGGAATAAAACCGACGTTTTGCACTGCGCGTATCGGCAAACTCAATGGCAGTGTGCCTTCTTTCTGCAGCCAAGCTGCACGCGCATACACAATGTTTGTAAACATTGAAAGGGGTCTATGCATTAGTCTACAGATAACAGGTGACGCGCACAATATAACACACGCATAAAGGCTAGCTGTCCTAAATTAAATAATGTAATAGAATCTAGGTTACTTTGCGTAATTTAAGATATGTTTTTAAACCTATAAGACAGTGCCCCGAACACGTCGGCAGATAGATAAATGATTCACCCCTACCTAGTAGGGGTGAAGAATAATCCAGTAGAAAAAGTGGCGAAAGGCTGGGTAAATGAAATAAGCACATAACTTCTTAGTCAAAGAAGCAAAATATATTCTTTACATACTTCTTCATATTTACCCGCTACTTTTGAGTTGAAAAATATAATAAAACATGTACTTTAAGAGACTTTAAAAGTCAAATCGATAGTATCTGGAGTCACCATCTTGTCTTTTTGTATTCTTTCATTTCATAAAATCTGTGCCAATTTAGATAAACACTGAATGAGGGAACCAGGAGCCGATCTTCTCCGATTGGTTGATTGATACCAGTTTTCGCCCGTTTTTAGACATGGATGTCATACACCCCTGCTGTATGTACGGGGTGAATCTTGTATCTAGTCAGCAGGTGGCGCAAATACAAACGTCCGCACACATGCCCGGTGTGGCGGTTTCAGCGCCCAGTCAGTTTCAGCGCCCTACCGTGGCTTCTGCGCATGCGCGGATTTTCGCATGTTGCGGCGAGCACTGCTATTTGTTTTGTTTACACTCGGCGATTCGACGCTGATCTAGCTGCTACGTTAATATCGCTTGGAATTTAAGGTTAATTTAATTAAATTTCATTATTTGAGTATGTAATTCTGTTAAATATGATCGCATTCAATAGATTTCGGCCTAATCGGTCCCTAACACTGCCGGGCACCAGCGATAGTTACAGCTGAGCTTGTAGCCGGTGAGGCCACGGGTGTTTTGCATATCTCTTAAAATCCGCGCATGCACAGAAGCCACGGCAGGGCGCTGAAACTGACCGGGCGCTGAAACCGCCACACCGGGACCGCACGACCAGCAGCCCTCCAAATGTCAGACGGATGTGAGGACAACTACACCAGCTCACTTCACGATGCAAATCTCAATTACACATACAATCTGCAAGTAGTAAACCCACTAGTTCCCTTACTTAAGCGACAGTCTTTACTACAAATAACAATATCCTCCAACGGACAACACCCACGTGTAAACCATCCTCATGCAGGTTGTCTATTAATAGTATCCATTCTAGGTTATCTCTGCGTACTGGATGTATAATCAATAGTTAGTTTGAGTGACATCAAACACCAAATACAACATGTACACCTCTGAAGTCATGCTTATAACCAGAAGTGTCAGCTTTCCTTCTTTCCTATAACTAGAAACGACTGGCATTTATGAAATGGCATGTGGCTGCAGCATCAATAAGTGTAACCAAGTCTACATAACAACTACTGGATTCAGTTCTGATAAGGTGAGTTTGTTCCAACTGTGCCTCTAGAAGTAGACTTCCAACTGTGCCTCTAGAAGTAGACTTCTTTTAGTTATTTTATTTTTAGTGATGAATTGATTCACTCTGCTCATGGCGGATAAGTGTGTTACACTTGTTTTCACCGCTGGGAGGCACTAATAGAATTTCTAGATCGTAACCTCCGGATTTTGGCTTCATATGACAAAGGACACAAAACCCGCATCTTGACACACCTCCCGGGGTGAGGGGATCGGCACTGGTCAAACCACCCGCCCGCTTCACACAGCTCTAATTTGAAACTGACTTCGTACAGGGTCGGGGTCTGTGGTTGAAATACTAAAGGGCGCATTCCATATACACGTAATGCGTAATGCGTTATGCATTACGCGTTATGCGTTATGCGAATGCCAGCATTCCATATACGCGTAATGCGTAATGCGTTATGTGGCGCACGACTGGCTATATTTAAAAAATAAAAATAAACAATTATTCTCCATACCGCTCTGTATGTGACCAAATATTGCATGTATATCTATGTAACTTTTTGTATGTCACATGGGGGTTCCTACCTTTATTATAACCAAATTATAGATAAGTATTCATATTTCTGTGCATATGGTAGCATTTTTAGCTTTCCCCTAACCCTATGTCTCCCTGGTGCCCAGCTCACCATGTGTTTCCAATTAGCACCCCTCTGTGAGGCTGTTCCGTAATGCTCAGTCACCTCTCCTGCTGTTAAACTAATGGAGACATCAGACTCAGGTTTCTATTCACATCCAGCTTGACGCATAACGCATTACGTACCGATCGCTACAGGGACCGATCGGGATAATGAATTTCTGATGCATTCGCATTCGCATTACGCATTACGCGTGTATGGAATGTAGCTCATAGGTTTCAAGGCATTTCGATTTTTTGTCGCATTCGCATTCGCATTACGCATTACGCGTATATGGAATGCGCCCTTTACCTCGAACGTGAGACACTGCGCGCGTTATAAACATTACACGAGTACAATTACCATATTTGACCAACTTGATGGGAGTTGTGTGAAGCCAACTTTCAAGTACTTCTTTAAAAAAGAAAACCCAGCAAATAAGTAATTACTTTTAAACTGCATATAAGAGATGCGAAACCAATTTGAGTACGCGGTCCTGTAAAGTTAATAAATTGTAGTGAAAATAAAAATAGTCCAGCTAAACTGACCTGTGTATAGTTGAAGGATAACTTGTTTTATTAAAGGCGACATCCGAGGCTATGAGCACAGGGAGATGAAGCTATCCCTTTTTGATATCAGGTTAATATTGTTTAGTTAACTTACAAAAGAGTTGTCTTCATTATAATTAGGTATTAACATTTTATTTTCCAAACGTGGTTATCAGGGTGGTTCACAAGGAATCAAACAGACCACAGTATTCCACTTAAATATTCCCCAATATGCTCTGTCCGATATGAGAATAAATAGGGTCCTCCCGACAGGTAAACGTGAGAAGTGTGCGCTGCAACTGTCCACTCACATGGCGGCACACGGAACCCGCCCAAGTGTCAGTTTGACAGGTAGCCCATCGTATAACCAATAAGTCATTTTAATTTCATGAAAGTCTACTTACAGTATTATATCTGGGCAATCGTTTAACAATATAACAAGCACGTGAGACGTGTGAGGGATAGACTGAGAAGTGTGTCCAGACAACTGAATGAATTGTGTGACCCTCACGATGCGAACAGCCTCAGCTCAGAGCGGCCCGGGGTAAGGTGCCCGTTTGCCCGCTCGAACCAGCAGCCTGCCTTTTGAGTCTGTGTGATTACCTTCTGAGAAGACTATCTCAACCCATTCAGCGCACGATAAGCAAGACGAGATCACTGTATATATCAGAGCAAAGCAAGAGCCGATCTGATCACTGTATATATCAGAGCAAAGCAAGAGCCGATCTGACGCTGAGCGCACCCCCCCCCCCCCCCCCGCGGGGAACCAACGCACTAGCCCCCCCCCCCACCCCCCCCCCCCCCCCCCCCCCCCCCCCCGAGGCCCGCGCGGGTAAGCCACCGGCACCTCCAGCTGGCAGCCAGCACTGCTCGAAGATGCATCTAGTACTAGTAGTAGCCATTTACCAGCTGGCCTTTACCACAATGTCAACAGTTTGTAAGAAGATAGAAATACCAACAGTAACTGTGACTAAGCACAGCGATATAATTTGTCTCTTTTAAATATAATAAAACTTCGGCATGATGAAAGACTTATCTGTTTGTTGGTTCAATAAGCTTATGTCAAGAGGAAATTCATGATGCTAATTAATGCTTCTGTTGAACCCTGATTCTAAGAATACCTGTCTCCCTCTTCCTGTACCTTCAGTCGGCCATATTCCCAATTCGTCGGAGTTGTGTCTGAAGACCCTGTCACATTGGATATGTTGGTGAGGTCAACATAGGTAATTTGGCTACGAGGCAACACAGCAGTGACCTTTCCTCATTAACATATCTGCACATACTCGTGACTCGGCTTCTGGTCCTCCACCAGGCAACATCGCTCTCCTCTATACTACCAACCACCTACCAGCCACGCGGTCCGCTTATACCCCAGTCACACGAGGCCTGTGTTCGCTAATGATCGATTCGCGACGTCAAAACGTCCTCCTTGCGCCCGCCGCCCTGATTGAGTGCGGTCGCCGCGAGGACGCCAACCTCCCGGCGTCCATTTCGGGAATTTTGGACGCAAGGAGGTTGCTGCTGCTGCACGTGCAACCTCCTTACGTCCTGTTCCGGCAGCGCCATTCAAAATGGTTGGCGCCCTGGCGCCGCCCTGGGTTGGCGAGTTGGCGCCGATCTGGTGCCAACCTGGTGCCAACATGGTGGTGCCAACACATGCGATGCTGCAGTCACCATGTGGTCGGCGCCAGGGCAGCGCCCTTTCCCCAACCCGCGCCGACCCAGCACCGCCCTGCTACTGACTCAGCGTGGCCCTGTCACTGACCCAGCCGCTCCCTTCCAGCACCCTTGCGGCGCCGACATGGCGCCTACAACGTATTTGAATCAATGTATCAAATGGAACGCTGGGTGGTTGGCATCCTATTGGGCGGAAGGAGGTTGGCGGCGAACGCTGGCTCTCGTGTGACTGGGGTATTAGACTCACGCCACACATCATGCCACCAGTGAAGAAGCGACGGGGCCACCCCCCAACCCACACAGTCACGAGGTGCACACAGTTAAAGCGCAAGGCGCGCGAGGTATGCCCAGCACAGCAAGAAGCGGAAGAGGTGGAGGCCGTAGCGGAATCTGAAGACATTGAGGTTCCTGCTCCACCGACCAAAACAGCCATATGGGAATTGGCATGTCAACAGGGCACCATTATCCAGTTAAGAGAAGAGAATTCTCAGATGTCACAAGATTTCGCCACCAGGGTGGATGCGTTGGAGAGGTTAGCGGCAATGCCAGGTGTGCCCATGCCCCCCCCCATCCCACACCCGTCCCGTCCCCGGTCTCCACGCCTAGGGAGGCTCGGCCCACACCACTGTCCACCTCAACACCCAGGCCTGTGTATGCTCATGCCCTTCCCATGGTTTCCCCGTGCCAGCAGAGGCTTACCCCGCTAGTGTCCCGCACCTACACGTCCCGCTCCTGCCCATACCACCACCCCCCCAGCACCACTTGGCGGCCCCACACCTCCCCGCGCATTTCCAGCCGCTCCAAATACCTGCACACGCCTATCAGCAGCCATCATCTCAGCCACAGCAGCACCACCCGTATCCGCCAGTCACAACAGAGGTGTAAATGGAATCGTCGCAAGCACTCCATAAACCTAAAGGTACGGTGTCCCTTCAACACCAGTTCATTACACGTGGCGACTCATCCTGCTATTATCCTGTTCTTGTTTACCATATATATATCCAAGTTACTACATACTCTGCACTGCAGCCGTCAAGCACCATCACGCTTATTGAGTTAAGAATCAAAATGAATAGTATTTATTAGGACAAAAGTGAATCTTTACTCAATGAGCGTGATAGTGTCCACATCATGACTTGTCTTGTTGTCTCGTGAGCCGAATTGGATATGTTGGCGAAGGCAACATAGGTAATTCCGCTACCAGCCAACACAGCAGCGACCTTTCCTCATTAACATATCTGCACATGCTCGTCACTCGGCTACTGATCCTCCACCAGGCAACATCGATCTCCCACCCACCCACCCACCCATGGGTTGAGCGCTGTTCTATTACTCTTATCCGAATTCATTGTCCTGTATTGTTATCATGTTATTGACATATTCTCTTTTCTGCTCATTTGTACGAGTATTTCTCCTGGGCATCCGTGGTCGACTGCGCTTACAGCACTGAACTGACCATGTACCAGATTGTGACAATTATCCTGCTATTATCCTGTTCTTGTTTACCATATATATATATCCAAGTTACTACATACTCGGCACTGTAGCCGTCAAGCACTATCATGCTCATTGAGAAAAGATTCACTTTTGTTCTAATAAATACTATTCATTTTTATTATGTGCAAATCATGACTTATCTTGTTGTCTCGTTAGCCGAATTACGACGCATCTCTCAAGCGCGCGGCCAACATGTAAAATCGCTTTTTTTACATCGAGAAGCGGCAAACTTTTCGGTGCGGGGGGCAAAGTTGGACGTATACATAGAGTATGGCCAACATATGACCAACGTATGGCTAACGTGCTTCCAGACGAAAAACGCTCGAATTACGCTCACAGTGCGTTCACAGAACGCCGGTGAACATTATATACGTTATTCGATCGCCAGAACTATGCCTCATTCTTTACATATGTCAAGACATGCTGGAGAAATGCTAAACGTACGGTAGACGTAAGTTATCCATACGTTGTCAGCACGCGGACTGTACATTCCCACTGCCTTTAGTGTAGGTGAACATAGTGCAATGTAGTGAACAACGTTTGTCTAACGTACGTCTAACGTACATCGACATATGCCTAACGTATGGCCAACGTAAAATCCACACGTTGTCTAACGTTGTCGTACGTCAAAACTTTTGTGCATGCACAAAACTTTGCTGACGCGCGACGCCATATCTCAACGAAAGTCAACGTACATTGACGTATACCAACGAGCGCCTAATGCACGCATAACGCATACCAACGTAGTGGCCAAAAATCACATACGTCGGCAAACGTTGGCGCGATGCGTCATAATGTGACAGCCCCTTAACCCTTGTTGGTATGGTGACATGAACGTCATCTGGAGGAAGAACCCGATTTGATCAAACCGGGACATGCTAACCATGATAAAATTCAGGTAAATGTGTAAAGAAAAATATATATTCCACCATATTTACAACAAAAGTGTGTACATTCACGGAAATAAAGTCTCGATTGAACAATTTATTAAGTATTTTGAAAAAACGGCAGACTTGTTCATTAATACTTTGCCTTCAATTCCCACATAATTGTGTAGACCTTTCTCAGTGCGGCTGTCATGCATGACTACACCCACTGTTTGTGTAGCCACCAGCACAGTTACATGACACTGGTCACACACCAGGATGTCATGCATGACTACACCCACTGTTTGTGTAGTCACCAGCACAGTTACATGACACTGGTCACACCCCAGGCTGTCATGCATGACTACCCCCCAGTGTTTGTGTAGCCACCAGCAGTTATCTGACACTGGTCACACCCCAGGCTGTCATGCATGACTACACCCACTGTTTGTGTAGTCACCAGCACAGTCACCTGACACTGGTCACACACCAGGATGTCATGCACGACTACCCCCCAGTGTTTGTGTAGCCACCAGCAGTTACCTGACACTGGTCACACCCCAGGCTGTCATGCATGACTTCACCCACTGTTTGTGTAGCCACCAGCACAGTCACCTGACACTGGTCACCCACCACCATTATCCACAACGACTACACCTGGTCAGTTCTCATGAAACTGCAACAAACGTGTTTTAATACTACAGGTTCGTTAATAATGTGGTCAGAAGGCTGGAATGAGCTTGCATGCATTCGTCTGTCCTAGGGCTTTCTGGGGATACCAGTTTTGTATCTGTACAATGTGATCTTATAAAACTGTGGCCCATAAATGGTCATATTTCCATAGTTTTTGGACAATTTCTTGGCCATCAGTAGCTTTAAATGTTTCCTTTTTAGATAACCCTGTAAGTAGGGCATTCATAAAATATGTTCTTACCATTGACTATGTCTCTGCCGTTATTAACCCTCAAATTTAAGAGTTCAGGTCGACTGCCTGGATAATAATCAGCATTTTTGTGTTGGGGAAGTTTTAGCATAAACGTCCATCTGCAATGGTTTATAGGGGCATATTGGTGTAACCTATAAATAAATAACACTAACTGCACACATAACTTCATTGACATGGTTGGCGCATTCCATTTTGAGTGATAAAAATCAGATATTTTAATTAGCATCCATATAGGCATCTAAAACCTAATTTGGTGCAGATATGACCATAACCATCACATATGTGCTGTGGCATGGATTTTAAGAATTAGTGAAGGATATTCCACATGGCTAACTAGCATGAGTTACCCTTCATATTTGCCAAAGTTTAGATAACTATTCCTATTTCTCTGGATCTGGTAGCATTTTTACATTTCCCATAACCGTCCGTCTCCCACTCCAAAATCATAACCATCCGTCTCCCAGCTAGTTTGTACCTTAATAAGACCTAATATGGCAATCTATTTAACTTAGAAATGAACTGACTTCAAATGTGTAATATTTTTCCTATCTGTACTATGACCATTGTACATTCTGGAATATACCTATCTGATGTAGACACTGTGTGTTATGGGCATAAGGAATGTTAAAACTAAATGTGTTTACTCAGTGTCCTTACAACTATTTACTATGAATTACTAGAAATAAAATTCACCATAACCGTCCATCTCCCACCGGTTTTTGCCCCCACAGCTAAAGTGTTGCAACAATATATTAAAGTTAAGTGATTTGTTTGTGCCTATAGCATAGTTTAACAGGTTCCAACACTGTGTTTATTTATTTTTAACTAGGAATGTGTATTTTTTTGTATACTTTACAGGTTATTTGCATAACCGTCTGTCTCCCCTTTTTAAATAATAAAAATATCTGTACTATGACCATTGTACATTCTGGAATATACCTATCTGATGTAGATAGTGTGTTATAGGCATAAGGACTGTTAAAACTAAATGTGTTTACTCAGTGTCCTTATAACTATTTACTATATATTACTGGAAATATGAATGCCCATAACCGTCGGTCTGCAATAATAAAATGGTTACCCCTAAAAAGTGCTTCATGCTAGGAGAATAAAGTTTATATTTCTGAAAAGATCAAGATTATGGCATATAATTGAACATTTTTTCTAAGGAAAAGATGCTATTCCCTATTAATTGGAGCAACTAGTACATAGTTAAGTAGAAAAAACAGCATAGTTGTGGGTGGTACAGATAAGTTCAGTCCTTCGCCATGAAATAAAAATGTAAATGCAGGAAATATTTCTGACATATTTACATTGACAAATATGTTGAACATGTATATAAATTAAGAAATCATAGGTTAACAGGTATTAACTAGGTATATATATGCTTTATGTATATGGAAATATGTGCAGATGGACGGTTATGGTCAGTAAGGAAACTTATTCTTCAAATAGTCACAGAATGTTCAATTTTTAGAGTTAACTTTCCCAAATTCTGTCACTAATGTACCAATATGTAGTGAATAGAGCCAGCTTAGAGCTGAAATGATATAAGGAATTCCTAGAATACCCCCTCAGAACTCTAAATGTTGCAGTTTGATGAGAATCGACCACCTACGGTTTGTGTCGTTGACAGTTAAAATGTCTTCCCTTTACAGCTTCACTATGAAGCCCTGTTTAAAATTGACACAAACTAAAAGCTGCACACAAAGAATGAGGCAGTGGAACGTCAAAGTAGAAGGTAAGCCGAGCTCAGGTGTGCCGCAAAGCACCAGTTTCTTTGCAGTGATAAATTAGAAACAAATATAGGGAAGGAAACCCCTAATAATCATAGTGTAATCTTACACTAGACTAGACCGAGCAGAAAATGCAGCCTGCATTAAAACCTACGCCACGTGATCACCTTTTCATGCAGCTCTTTAGTGGATACATCTAAATCAACATTTGAAGAAAAAAAAAAAAAAGAGGTAACTAAGATATGCTGATTAATAATGGCTGCTTCAACATGTGAGGTGATTTCGTCATTAGTGTTGTAAAGAGAGCTAACAGTCGCCCTGTGCAAAAGCATGAATCCTAGGCTAAGAAACAACTTCTATATATAACAGTCTTCTATTGCGCTGTTAAAGTTGCATGGTCCGATGAAATATATATTTTTCAAAACGAAAATACTTATCTACATTTAATTCATTATACCTCACTTAGATATAGGTGCATTAACTAGTTTAGGAGAGCATATACAGAATAATCAGTGAATTTACTACCTCATCTCAATGGACATTACTTTGAGCAAGCCATTAGGCAGGGAGGCCACAAACGAATTAGGTCAATCTTGTGACCTGATTTGTCTCGCCCTCATTCTCAATTCCAAATATGGCATTAGTCAGGTTCTAAGACATACACATTACTAGGTCAACTCACATCACGTGACCATCGCGAGATGGTAATCTGTGTCATAGCTACATGACTTTTAGATAACTTGCCAAAATGATTTTGGGTTCTTTCAGCTCAAATTGCTCCGAATTAGCAAGTTTTCATCAAAATTACTCAGGACTAATGATTAGTACTAATAGTAGGTTATAATGACCAGTTTTATCTTTAAGAAATAAGGCCAAAATTCAAATGCCATCGGACCATGTAACTTTAACGCGAAGCGCAGAGAGAAATTAAAGCCGTAACTAGTCTCAGGCGATGTCGTATATAACCACCACCACGGGCCTGCCGAAATATCCCAACTTGGCAGTGATGCGGATTCCGAGGGACACCAGTTTGCCAAGGACACTTCCATTCAAATGCATTGTTAACGGCCGTGAGCAAATCTTCATACAGAAGTCAAATATCTCTCAAATTACACCATCTAGAAACAAATCGCTTGGTACACATATAGAAAACATCTTTACCATAAAGACTATATTAAATTTATAAGGTTAGGGTTCTTGATTTCTATTAATTTTGAATAAAACTAATGTTTTGCACTGCGTGTACCGTCAAACTCAAGGCATTGTCAATGGTCATGAGCAATGTTCATACAGAAAATACAGAAGTCAAATATCTCTCAAATTACACCATCTAGAAACAAATCGCTTGGTACACATATAGAAAACATCTTTACCAAAAACATTATATTAAATTTATAAGGTTAGTGACGATGCTGTTCGATTTTGACGCATGTGCAGAAGCGATGTGGTGTCCCTCGCAAACTGGTGTCCCTGGGAAACCGCAACAGCGGGTCCTCCCCAGCCGAGTGCCCCCCCCCCCCCCTACAGCCGAGTCCCCCCCCCCCCCCCCCCCCCCCCCCGCAGTGCCTTCATGGTAGCACCGTGCAAACGTCAGCCACTTACGGCTACCGTTAACTGAAGCAGTTGACCATCCCTATTCAGTCACAGCGTTTAGCAGTGACACACACCGTACTTATAGTAGTTTCGCAGAATACTTGCTAGAGAATCATTAAAAGGGGATGTGGACAGACGACTGTCTCAAACAAGGTTGAATGTGTCAAAATAGATAAGGCCATAAGAGCATATACGGATATAGTGTACAAAGAAATGCCGATTAACCGAAGGCGACACACCTCAGACATGGAAACCCGTCTCATATTTACCAACGAATTAACCTATGTGTTGTGTCTGTGGTGTGTATATGTATATATAAAGTTACGCTCACAGAGTATCTATCGCAGTCCAGACAAGAGCTGAATCGTTATAAGGGCTATGTAACGACGACTGAAACTACACTGGTGTCCGGCGGGGTGAGGGCTGCCGACCTGGAGTGCGTGCAGTATGAGACGCGCATGCAGTATGAGATGCGCATGCAGTGTGACGGGCGCACCCAGACAAGGCCCGCCTGCCGGCACGCAGACCCGGGCTCACATCGATTGGTCCGGCCGGTAGTTGGCTAGAAAGTCATTCACGTTGATTTGGTCTATATCCTCTGGGTTGTAATCCATTGTGAAATCTGGTATCATATCTCCACCGTCCCTCTCCATCGGCGTATCGATGCTACTGCAATGAAACAGTAAAAATTGCTTTCTTACATAATACGATGACAATACCATCCACATTTCTCATCGAGCATATCATTATGCGATTTTAAGTCACAAATATACACAAAGGAATTTATACTTGCAATTCTATCCTAGAAAAGAAGACAATGCGCTCTACTCTAATAAAACACATTCCTTACAGATGGAATAATCTGGTCAGAACTACTATAAAAATTAATTATTCTAAGCAAATGACACGCCTAGTCAGCATCAAATGCGCGATCTGTTATTACTGTGTTGTACTGGGAAAACTTCCTACCCAACTGGTTGAATTTTAATTGAATTGGCGAGTTCCTAGCACATTTCACCTGATATGCTGTTAGATATGTGTAGTGTTTAACTACTCAGGGAGAATAGAATAACTCATCGCATAGTGTAATGTTATTTCCCTGCATTAATGAGAAGTGAATACTTTACAAGCACTACAGTGGAACGGTCCTACAGAAACACGCTAGTTACACCAGTAGCCACACCGCCGGGCACCAATATGCTGACCTCGGCAGACACTCTAAAGGATATGAAAGAAGCTTCACTACAGAAACACGCTAGTTACACCAGTAGCCACACCGCCGGGTACCAATGTGCTAACCTCGGCAGACACTCTAAAGGATATGAAAGAAGCTTCACTACAGAAACACGCTAGTTACACCAGTAGCTGCAGCGCCGGGTACCAATGTGGTGACCTCGGCAGACACTAAAGGATATGAAAGAAGCTTCACTACAGAAACATGCTAGTTACACCAGTAGCCACACCGCCGGGTACCAATGTGCTGACCTCGGCATACACTCTAAAGGATATGAAAGAAGCTTCACTACAGAAACCCGCTAGTTACACCAGTAGCCACACCGCCGGGTACCAATGTGCTGACCTCGGCAGACATTAAAGGATATGAAAGAAGCTTCACTACAGAAACATGCTAGTTACACCAGTAGCCACACCGCCGGGTACCAATGTGCTGACCTCGGCATACACTCTAAAGGATATGAAAGAAGCTTCACTACAGAAACACGCTAGTTACACCAGTAGCCGCACCGCCAGGTACCAATGTGCTGACCTCGGCAGACACTAAAGAATATGAAAGAAGCTTCACTACAGAAACACGCTAGTTACACCGGTAGCCGGAGCGCTGGGTATCAATGTGCTGACCTCGGCAGACACTCTAAAGGATATGAAAGAAGCTTCACTACAGAAACATGCTAGTTACACTAGTAGTAGTAGCCGCACCATCGGGTGCCAGTATACTTACCCCGGCGTTGCACTGTTCCCACCAAAGTTGGAGGCTGGTGACTGTGGGTTCATGGCTTGTGGGGTTCGTGGGTCGTCATAGTTCAAGGGAGCAGGCTGCTGGTTTGTCAGCCTGTTGGAGCAGCATTGAAGTATAATTAAACACTGTGCTCACTCCCCATGTGTGTACACTTGGATTTTTTCCTAATGGCATAGACATATAACAGGATACACTCACAAGGAGGGAGATATAATGTCGCTCAGCACGATCAAATTAATTATAACTAAAGCACTTCTGTAGTGTACATATAAGCAGTGGTGATGTCATTCATGCAGTGTACATTAATTTTCTTTAACTGACCATTCAATTTCTAACTCGATTTCTATAAATATTAAAATTACAACTACAATACTAGTCGATCAATTAAAAGCCCTTAAAGATACCTGGCATCTGTTGTTGGGACACTCCCACAAATGCTCTCCAGCACAGCTCTGCGTAAATCTGCTATTTATATAACCAAATATGCATTTGGAGTGACAGTGGGAGAGCATAATGGGACCTGTGCTGTGCTGTGCTGTGCTGTGCTGTGCTGGCTGTGGCTGGGTGAGAGTGGAGTGGGGAAGGGAGAGAGAGTGAGTGTCTCCTGGATTTATTTGAATAATAAAACAAACCCCACTAAGAACCATCACAAATAGAATTTAAACCATAATTCAGTGCCAGTAGTCTATTACCACTACAGACTTCATGAACCAAGTTTGTGCCAATACAGCAAAAATATTTGCAATCATAAGTTACACACATATAGGGAAAGAAAACCTTAATAGTAAAAAATAATAAAAAGGGAAAACACCGCTGGGGTTCGAAACGCTAGCATCTCTTTCTCTCCCTCCCTCCCTTTAGTTTATACGTCCGTCTTATATATGTTTGCAATCTTTGGACAGTTGACTGATCAGTAGACGGACATAGCTTCATCTTCCTGTTCTCAAATAGCCTAGTAGTTAGAGCCTGAACTAATATATATACACACAGAGCTACACACACACACAACCACATGCGCACCCGCGCGCGTAGAGAGAGTGCGATATAGTAGCCTCATGAATTTATTTGAATTATAAAGCTGATTGATTGGTGGTTTCTTTACGCCGTGTCGGCAGCATAGGCCATATTCACGGCGAGAATTGTATGTTTTTTATTATAAAGCAGAAATCAGTAAGAATTATCACAATTGGATTTGTTGATAGTCACCAGAGGAACCTTCAGCATACCAGTAGAAAGGCTAGAACAAATCTCACAAATATTTTATTACAGCTTAGAAGAACACTTGGTTGTGATACTGACCCTGGAATGACAGTGTTGAGGTCTGGTTTGACATAACCTGGGTTCATGCTGGTCATACCGCCATCTGAGACTTCGGTCCAGAACTTCTCAAACGCCACCTACAGAGAGCACAGGGAACATGATGAATGACGAGTGTGGTCGTACTGCTTGCTTCCTTCACTCAGTGAGCCGTTTTGTAAACTACAACTTACACTGACCTTGGAGCTAACATACAACCGGACGCATTTCGATTCAGTTCGTATTCCACACCGCACACGTAATGTGAAGGTCGACAACCAACTGATACAAAGACTCGACCGGTGAAAGGTTACACGAAACCTATATCACATGCTTAAACGGAACCACTATAGGCCACACAGACGGGAACTGTACTCCGACAAATGCTCACCAAGCACACCATTGCCTGGTTTATCAGTTTGTGCAACCCAGTATGTGGGGGGAGAGTGCTGAGGTTGGTTGCTCCTGATATGTTCTAATTAGTCCAGCAGCATTGACTACTCCGTAGATCAAAATATCAGAATTTGCAAGCTAAAGTGCTAAATATATAGTTCAACTGTTTATCATAACCAGCACTTTTGGTGTGAATAATTGATTAAATCATGTAGATTAATACACCTGAAAAGCTTAATTGAGAGCTTTCTGTGGCTGCCATATTAAGGCTTCCGCTGGATTACCCCATCTCGGGGGAACCTCCTTAGGTGTGATGAGGGAATTCACCTATGATATCATTCATATATTACAGACCTCAGCACTCACTCCCCCCCCCCCCCCCAAACATGTTTGGTTGCATAAATGAAATACTAAGCAAAGATGTGCTTGGAGAGCTTTTGATACCGGAATTGCCGATGACCGTGATATTAGAACTATTCAGAGTTCGTTTATCTCTGGGTGAGCTATGCCGGGAAACTTTAAAGTGTTTGGAATAGAACATTTATAATCGTTTAGCACACTACATGTGTTTACTTATTGCTGGCATTTCATGTACACTCCGGTGCCTTAATTCAACTGTCACGTGGTGCACATGGCGCCGAGCCTGGTGCTGGGTGCAACGTACCCGTTTAGGGATGGCCGGGTAGAGCATGGTGAGGTTCGCCAAATCCTTCATCCGGTCACCGAGCCCGCGGATCTTGAAGTCCTTGTCAGTGAATGGGGCCAGATTCCACGCCATCAGCGTACCAGCCACTGCGGACAGACATTTGTATTTGGAACCAACATGCAATGAATCTTCTGGATGAGCTAACGTGTTTGTCAGTTACTTATAGAATACATACATTCACGGACCAACAAGGGTGGCAATAATGTCTAGATGCCCAGCGAGGTGGCTTCACTTCAGTTGAGTCCGTTTTATCTGTGCATTTTAACAAGTTATTTGGTGTTTGTTCCTGTTTACAAAGGCTATTTTTTCTGTTAAAATGTAAATTCCACTAGAAGATATAAGAGCAACCACTTGAGTGGTTTCAAAGTGAAAAACAAAGTAAAGCTTGTTTTATTTAACACTGCCTCTAAAGCACATTCTTTTTCATATCATCAGCTATTGGATGTCAAACATATGGTAATTATGACATTTCTTTGGTGGAAACCCACTGTAGCCAGATAGGCTACGCTTTCTGATAAGCAGCAAGGAGTCTTTTATATGTACTTTACCACAGACAGGATAGTACATACCACAGCCTTTGATGAACCAGTTGTGGACCACTGGTTGGAACGGAAAATAGCCCAAACTGCAAATGGGTCCTCTGAGCAGGATCGATAGGATGACCGACACCTTCACAGGTGGACACTCTACTGCCTGAGCTACGTCCCGCTCCCAGGTTTCAAAGTGAAGTGAGTGTTTTGAGTAGCTAACACTCACTGGGGTCCTTAGGGTCGCCGGCCACCCAGGCAATGGTGATACCGCCGATCTCGGAGTCTGAGAAGCGTAAGAGGAAGGTGCCCGACTCACACTGCATCAGCATGTCCTGCGCGTCCTGCTTGCTGACAAAGCCGAGGATCAACCTGCAGACGTCACAGCAGATCTCATCACCACCCAGCACACAAGGAAGGCGGCCCAGCATGACACCACCCACACCGAGGACGGCCAGGTTGGCGCCACACACCGGGTTCTACCAGGCCCTGCTAATCCTACTGCATTCAATTTACACAAGTTCTAACTTAACTTATCTGATGCACTACAATCTCTGGCTATAGAGTTGGGACTAGAGAAATAATACATGGATTCAATTTTACCCGGCCGTTGCTAGTGAGTTCATTTTCCTCATGACATTTTTCATGAAAAATTGGGCTGTCTTGAGGCTAGCAACAGCCAGGAAACATGACAACGAATCACTGTAAACACAATTTGCATAATGGGAAAGCTTGATGTACTCAACACAAGAAAGATGGGCTCTGACTTCTGCAGTGAAAACTTTGCTCTGATTGGGTATGCAAGTTTCGCATTTGTAGCCACAGCAGACTGCTGCAGCAATCAAACTGGATTCAGCTCCTGTTGATTTCAATCTGTGATAAGCACATCCAATAACCAGTAAGGCTGAAAGACCTTATTAACGAAGCAAGAGCTATGAAGATGGAAATGTGAGATGAGGGCAGCACTTAAATGATTCGGACGTGTCTGGACATGCATGACACGGCTAATACCCTGGTGAATGTGGGAAGCAAAAGTCAGCGGCATGGCATGCCCGGTGCCTGATTTACCCAACTCACCTCTGCTTCCACGGGCCTGCGAGCCAGTCCTTCGTGAGCTTGACGATGGCGTAGAACCATTCCCAGAAGGTGAAGTTGCGGTTCTGCAATGGCTCGCGATTGAACTGCGACCAGCTAACTGGGTGACTGCTGAAGTCATCGCCCTGGCCTGAACACCAAATTAACACTGGTTAGGAAGCACACTGGTGATGGCTCGCATTACTAGGTCCTCTGATTACATTAGCTCATACAACTTGCTTTAGCAGCATTTGCAATTAAATATAACTCAACTGCACTTTCTGTGCTGAATCGATATATAGTCACATGATTTGTTCTCGTCACATTCAATTTCCAACGTTTTAGAATTTGGTTGATTGTGTGGATAACGGTGTCTAAATAATCATTATTTTCTGTTTAAGTGTACACAAACCCACATAAAGCAACAGGTCGAGTTATTCTCAATTATTTATAAACCCACTAAGCCACTAGTTCCTTCTTCCAGTGATATATTCTATGACGTTGTGCAGTCTCAGTCCACATTAGACGATTTCAACCACCAACCTGCCCTCTGATGCCAGTGGTAAGAACTAACATCAGACTTCATAACTAACACACGGGATAATAAATAAAACCCTAAAGGTCAACACAAAATTAATGTTTTACGCTCATACGTCGATAAAGCATGGTCAGGGTTCACTAGATTTATTTCAGATCTCGCAGCACTCAGCGTTGTCAAAGCTATTTTCCGTATTCTTCAATGACTTTCAGTTAACACTCTTACTGTGAAAAAATAAGCTAGCAGCCACTCGACCCACCTTCACTGGAGGTTACATGAGAACTGACTGGGCTGTGACAGGTCACTTCTATTCTGCCCTGGGCGGAATAAACTGGAGAAATATCCTGCTGATAGCTTGAAGCATCTGTGGTCTAATTCTGTTATTCGCTACGCAAAGTTGAATCCAGCCCTTCACAATAATAAAAGTAAATATTGTGTACAATAGAGTCTCTTGCACACAATACTTAAAGTGGCCCAGTATACCTCATGGCGACGGGAACCGTAGTCCGACAAATGCTCTCCAAGCACAACTCTGATTAGTTTTTATGTTTATATAACCAGATATGTGGGGGTAGAGTTGTAGACTCCCTGCACCTGAACTGGGTCAGGGAGAGCGCTGAGGCTGGGTGAGAAGTGGGTCAGTGCTGAGGTCTGAGGCTGGACCTGTACTGTAGCTGGCAGCTGTTGTTTTTGAAAATGGATGGGTGAGTGGAGAGAAGGGAGAGTAAAACTTAGGTATTTTCAATTTTCTTTAGAGTAGTTCAAACATGAAATATATTTGCTTTAATGTGAAATATATGTTAGTACAATTACATTGCATAATTCAATCAGAAACACAAATAGAAGGAAAACGTTTTGTTGTTGAATGTAAAAAGGTTTTGGATTGCATGGGGTTTGAACCCACAACACCAAACAACTTTCGATTACAAGTTCAACCACTAGACTACAGAGGAGACATATAGTTGGGCATCTCAGTTCAGGCAATTTGTATATATGACGTCAGGTCGAGTAAAGTTAAGTGGTTTTACTCTCCCTTCTCTCCACTCACCCAGCCATCTTCACAACAACAGCTGTCACATGACCAATCTAGGTCACTCTACACCACCACGTGGAAAAGTTGAGTACTGAGCATGCACCACCCTGTGGCACAAACTAGAACTATTCTGAGTTTGTTTGTTTTCCCGAAGAGGTACACCGGTTCACTTTAACTATAGTCAGCTAGCCATGCCAAAAAAAGTGGACCTTGAGTTTTTGTCTCTGATTAATTCAAAAATACACTATCACATAGGGCTTTTAAATCTGATTATTTTGGAATATAAAGTAGTGATAGTACAAGTAGAACAGACGCTATGATTTCAGTTTTACTGAATTACTGACATATGGTGGAAATGAATGAATTTAGCAAGTCTAATATGAAATTTCTGAAAGAACAATAAAGATAATGGTCAGCAGAAAATTGGGCCTATCATCTGTACTATAGAGAGATAAATTCTTTAATATTGGAGAGATTATATGCAAAATAGCTTCCATGTGGAGCATTAAAAACCCTAATTTGGAATTGTGAAGAAATTATAGCAAAAAAAACCCAAAATATTCAAGGGTTCTACATGAAGTTTACATCACTGAAAGAAGATTTCAAAGATCTACACATATATAAATTGTAATACTGATCTATTGAATTTTGTCAGCTCGGTGTTGGAAGTATGAATAACTATTAAAGTTGCATAGTCCGATGGTTTTGAATTTCTGTCATTTTTCTGAGATAAATATTAGATTGATTATCACCTACTTTATTTCAATTTGAAATAACCTTTATTTTAAATGACCAACTTTTGAGATATTTGAAGTGAAAACATGTAAAATTAGTTGTGGCAAGCACACCAAAACTCTCACACCATAGGCTTCTGCAGTACCAGGTTCTATTAAATTGACTCCGTATTCCCTTCTGTGCACAAACAAATGCTTAATAAGTGCATCAGTATTTAAGTTAGATATGTAGAATAAAATATAGATAATTGCTTTGGTTTTGAAAATTATATGCTCCATCAGACTATGCAGCTTTAACTAAATTTTATGATGGTCTTGTAGAAGGATTCCTCTTTTCATTGATACTAAGTGATAGGCCTACTTATTTTTTAGGTATCAGTAGTAACTACTTATTTTTTAGGTTACCAGTAGTAAAGAAATGGCAAAAACACTTGAAAAACAACTTTGATAAATCTTTACTCTCGTCATAAGTGGCCATTTTGGATATGTAAAGGAAGCTAAGTATCAGCCCTTTTGATTGGTCTAGGTTTCAAACAGCCTGGATGAGGCCAATTCCAAAACTTGACATTGGAATAGGGAATGTAGAGTAGCGCTGACACCCAGTCCTGTAGCTAGCGGAACTGGCACTCGGAACTGGTAACTACACGTCATGCAAATACCAGATGAAGCAATGTGACACACTGGACGTACCGAACAGCTTGGTTGCTAGGTAGCAGAGACTGTCCTCGGTGAGCCCCAGTCCGCACGAGTGTGTGAACTTGGTGTTGAGGGCTGACGCCAGCTGACTCCAGAGCACGCGGTCCGGCACGACGAAAGGGATGCGGCCCTGACAAACAAAGCACACTCACTCACATCGACTCTCAGCGCATTACTTAAGCCTTTTGGCGCCTTCAACGTCCAGCTGAGTTTGGTCCAGTAATTACTTGAGAATTAAAGTTGCATAGTCCGATGGTTTTCGGATTTAGTCTTCTTGTTTTTTAGATCAATATATTAAATTGATTGTTATCTTCTACCTTGCTTTAGTTTGAAGTAACTTCTATGTTAAATGGCTAACATTTGAGATATTTGAAGTGTAAACATGTAAAATTAGTTTTAACAAGTACGCCAAAACTCTGACACCATAGTCTTATACATAAACAGGTTCTATTATATTGATTCAGTACGCCCTTCTATGTGGCAACAAATGCTCAATAAGTACATATGCATCTAAGTTAGATCTACAGAATCAAATCTAGGGGAGTGTTTTGGTTTTGAAAATTAGATGCTTCAATGAACCATGCAACTTTAAGAAGTGAACTGACCGGTTCCGAGAAGGCGTTGTCCCAAAGCACGGTGGCGAGTGCATTGCACTCCTGGTTGCCATGGACTGTGACGACGACAGGCAGCGACAAGGTCTGCACAGCAAGGGGAGACAGCATCAGCATTCAGAACACCGCACGTCCACAGCGATCCTTCTGCTATGTAAACAACCTCCATGTCCCCGCGTCTCACTTAGACGCAGAACATGTACAAGTAAAGCACCCAGAGCCAAGGGCGGCATCATCTCAGTATTCTAATTAAACTAACGGTACCTGGAAGTTGAGACATGGTCTAAATTCCTACCATTGTTCATGTTCAGAAGATGCAATAATAATCAACAATTAAAATAAAATTGGGTTTTTCGGATCCTTTATTAAATATTTCCGTATTATATCAGTACATCGATAATTAGTTTGTTATATCAATAATTATACCGATGGTTCATTTTGATGAGGAATTTAATGGCGGTCATATATACCTGTCATTAAAACACGAGCTAAACAGTGATACCACTTTAATAACGATAATGATAATATTAATATTAATAATAACAATAATAATAACGACCAGCCTCACTTACCCAGACCTCGAAGACCAGCTCGCCACTGCCAACTGTGAACCGACTTTGAAATAGAATTGAGAACTTTTCCTCCGTCACGACCTACAATTGAGAGAAGTGGCTAACCAACGATTGGAGTTGTCTGTCTTGTGCCCAACGCTGTTCTCATTGATTGGACATCCATTCAACTATATTACACAAGATTCATCAATTTGACAATATCATTTTTCGTTTTTAAAGTGAACTATATGTTTAGTGATTTAATTTTTTTTTAATTGTATCAGATTATTTTCAATATATTTTTTTGGTAAAATATATTCATACCATTATTAGTAACACGTAGAGTTTCTTGGAAATATATGGAGTTTTTCATTAAATTATTATACCATTATTAACAACACTTAGCTAATCTGCATATGTGATGTGCTAAACTGGTCGTTCAGACACTTGACGTTGGGTGGCGCCACCTGGGCATGCTGACACTATTCACACAGGTACTGCGGCCGGGCGCGGTAGGTGGCGCAGCAGACTCTGGTCGGCAACCTAAGGTCGGCCGGGGTAAGGGGAGAGGGAAGCGCACCTCGTCTCTGGTATCGCTTCATGGTAGGTCTGCTATCAATTTGGAGCGGAATCAGGGGTCAGACAGGTCGGCCTCTCCACCTCCACCTCCACCGCCGCCACCTCCAGCATCGGCTCCTGTTTGATCAGTTGAGGATGCACATGGGTGTAATTTGCTTTGTAGGAGGCCGGGTTCTTGCTGGCACCCAGTGCTTCTTATGAAATGTATTGCATACCGAACGTTGTATCTGCGGAGACTTTCTCAATTGTTATAAGTAACACCGCCCTTCTACTTTCATGCACTCTGCACCGGAGCGGGTCACCGAGCGTGGCGGGTCCTGGGTGCGACTGCTGGACGTGTCCGCGGTGTAATACCGTCTGTGATCTACTGGCCAAGCGACGCGGGCACAAGAAGGACGGACTGAGGAAGCTCGAAGAGGAGCCGCTCCGCGCAGAAGGAAGAGCGCCCCGCTAACGGTTCTCCTGAGATGGGGGGGGCGGTGGGGGGCGGACTGAGCAGTTCCCTGCTTCCTTCTGTTGAGGGGGTTCCACTTGTGGGGTATGAACTCTCTCCCAGCAAAAAAACATTCTATACACTAACTACATAGAGGCTGGGAGAGGTCGTTTTTGTGCGACGCATTTAAAGACTCTTTCTTCACCTAGATTGATGACATGTTTGCCTTGCAGCTAGCTAGATTCACATCGCTATTTCGCTGCAGGCAGGTCTAGGAATTGCGCATAAGGATACATAGCTTTGTAAGGCTTCTCTCCCTTTCAAGTTAGTTCTCATGTTGACTTCTATCATTTCTCGATTCTCATCGGTTTGCATTCTGCAACCGGTGAGACTCTAAGGGGGGCAGTGTAGTAGTCTGAACATGAGCTCTACTATCACGCGGTAGCAGCGGAGACTACGGTGCCATCAGCGCAGTACCATTACACTGCGCTAGGTGGCGGCACGGGTCACCACCGGTCAGACCCCAACTGGGCTGACCTCTACTGCGTGTGGTTGACCCACCCCCCCCCACACACACCTATAGAGTCGATGTGGGATCTGGCGAGTCAGGGGGCGGGTCAGACAACTACTGATGCCGCGGAGAGCAGATGGTTCAATAAACCAAAGGTGAAGCGTACACTCAATTGAATCTTGGTGTTCTTCCGTGTGAGCGAGAGAGTCGGAGGGCCGTGGGCCATTACAGAAATATATGGAGTTTTTCATTAAATTATTATACCATTATTAACAACACTTAGCTAATCTGCATATGTGATGTGCTAAACTGGTCGTTCAGACACTTGACGTTGGGTGGCGCCACCTGGGCATGCTGACACTATTCACACAGGGGTCTGTTACTTAAGGCCCTGTCACATTACGATGCATCTCGCACGTGCGGCGAACGCGTAAAATCAGTTTTTTACGTCGAGAAGCGTCAAACTTTTCAGCGTGGACGGCAAATTTGGATGTATACAGACCGTATACATAGCATATGGCCAATGTATGGCTAATCTGCCTCCCGGCGAAAAACACTCAAATTACGCTCACGGTATGTTCGAAGAACGCCAGTGAATGTTATATAGGTTATTCGATCGAAAGAACTATGCATCATACGTTACATATGTCAAGACACGGTGGAGAAATGCTGAACGTACGTTAG
This sequence comes from Branchipolynoe longqiensis, assembly GCA_030323885.1. Lineage (NCBI taxonomy): Eukaryota > Metazoa > Annelida > Polychaeta > Phyllodocida > Polynoidae > Branchipolynoe > Branchipolynoe longqiensis. The sequence continues at coordinate 24,263,526 of CM059199.1, forward strand.
ACATACGTTGTCAGTTCGGGGACTGTACGTTCCCACTGTCTTTAATGTAGGTCAAGGTAGTGAACAACGTTAGTCTAACGTACATCGATGTACGCCTAACATATCATAACGCACGGCCGACATAAAAGCCACACGTCGCGCGTTGCCGACCCCCTGACGCACAACACCATATCTCAACAGACGTCGACATATAACAATGAGCGCCTAATGCACGCATAATGCATAATGACGTATCCCGACGTAGCGGCCAAAAATCACATACGTCAGCGCGATGCGTCATAATTTGACAGCCCCTTTAGTGTTGGTTCACCGCCCCTTACACCGGAAGTCTTCACCCACGTGACGTGCCCCATTGTGTTCAATTGGTGCAGTCTTATTTATAATTAACAGCCCGCACGGCGCCCTGAGCAGCTCGCCCCGTTGTGTTCAATAGGTGCAGTCTTATTTACAATTAACAGCCCGCACAGCGCCCTGAGCAGCTCGCCCCCTTGTGTTCAATAGGTGGTCTTATTTACAATTAACAGCCTGCATGGCGCCCTGAGCAGCTCGCCCCCTTGTGTTCAATAGGTGGTCTTATTTACAATTAACAGCCTGCACGGCGGCCTGAGCAGCTCGTCCCCTTGTGTTCAATAGGCGCTGTCTTATTTACAATTAACAGCCTGACGGTACGTGACAGCGCCCCTCACCTCATTGCCCTTCTTCTCTGCCCGCCGGATCCGTTTGAGCTGCATGTTCCTGAAGGTGACCCCCAGCTGGCCGCTCGCCTGGTGGTACTCCATGGTGCCCGTGTTGTTGAGAATGTCGCCCGATGTCTCGTTCTTCATGTCCTTCACGTTCTTCATCAGGTTTCTCGCCTGCTCCTCACTGAAAGTGGTCACCAACTCTTAAAGCTCAACGAAATGAACATATTCAATTAGTAACACAGCTTTGTAACTATATAGGATCAAATAATACACAGCCATAACAATAACAGCCTACATGACATTCTACATTGAAAATCAGTGGAGTTCTGTTACTGTAAATAGACTTTTCACAATACCACACATCTATTAGGAACCACACTGAAAACAGTGTCAACATTTCGTATTATGTCACGTGAGATATTTAAGGTGTATATTCGTCTCACAATGTACATATTAACTTGTGTTTATGGAAACAGTGAGACGGAAGCACCTAGAAGTACACTGACTTGAAGCTGTGACGCCGTGATAGAGGTCTATGGAAGTCACCGCTACAAACAGGAGGGAACTGTGTCTATGTCACTGATGTAATTCAAATCAAACTGAGGCCAGAAATCACTCCTCCATATTTGAGTCAACTACATGTTGGAACAATAACTTTTGTGCTGAAAATATAATAATTAAATTATATCGTCGAACCCTGTTGATATGGATAGATGCATGAAAATAGGTGGCTTTTTAAACAGTTGACATCTGGACGCACTGGGACTAACTACACATGTGGGTTAGTCCATAACCAAAGAAATGAAAGAAGCTAGAATTCAAAAGTGGTGGAAATCTAGTTCAAAATAAAAATAATGAAAACTAGTTTACTTTGATCATAAGACAAGAACACGCCTAAAAATCTGTTGACTTTTCTGATCGTACATGCAACAGTAGTTTGACATTAAAGAATTAATAATCCGTACAAAATATTAACAAACGGATGGCCGAATTACCGTTTTCCACGTGGCAGATTTTGTGATTCAAATCCCGTATCTGAATATGGCCGAGTTAAATAAATTACTACACATTTATACTGGTGCACAGCCTCGGCATTCCGAGCATAGGACAAGGCAGTGGAATGAGGAAGACCAAGCACCCGCAATTAAAATTTTCTCGGTTTAATCACTGAATGCAATGATAAGAATAAGAATAAGATAATAATAATGCAGTCTTTGTCTTACTGATCCAATCGGCTAGGACATTTTAGATCTATAACCTCAGGTCCAATTGTTCAAAACAAAATAGAAATAGAACTAAATAAGTGAATATTGTCTCAAATTATAATGATTAGGACCAACAATAAATAATGTATTTCTAGTATACAAGGGTTCAGTCACTTGTTATTATATCCTAATACATGCTACCAGAATAGTAAATTGTACCCCTCCAGAAGAACACATTTGAATGTGTGGAGAATCCTAGTTGAGCCGGTCAGGTAAAGGGTTGGCTATACTCTAGAATCGGAAGCTGCTGATACAGGTCGCTGACAGATTTGATCTTTGCCTTTGTTGTGGGCATATTCTTTAAAGGTAGTGCATAATTCTCACATACAGGAAACTTACAAGACTACTAGCACTCCAAGTGAGTAAAAGAGGAAGTCGGCCATCTTGCACTCTCATAGTTGTGTGATCAGACTGAACAGCCTGGGTAGACATGTATACCTCATTTTTAAGATGTATACTTATCTCCAGATACACCTGGCAGGCACCATTTTATGATTGTTTGATTTTTGTTAGATACCTGTCGCTAATCTACGAGCAGTCAGTGCACATGCACACACAAATGAATGTCACTGGAGAAGCATCTGGGCCCGCACCATCACATTAGCCTGTCAGGATACGGCTGTTAGGCGCGATGCGGTGCGCTCTCCATACTGTCTACCTGAGGATTGTGGAATACGCCTGTTAGGCGCGATGTGGTGCGCTCTCCGTACTGCCTACCTGAGGATTGTGGAATACGGCTGTTAGGCGTGATGCTGTGTGCTCTCCGTACTGCCTACCTGAGGATTGTGGGATACGACTGTTAGGCGCGATGCGGTGTGCTCTCCATACTGCCTACCTGAGGATTGGGGAATACGGCTGTTAGGCGAGATGCTGTGCGCTCTCCACACTGCCTACCTGAGGATTGTGGGACACAGCTGTTAGGCGTGATGCGGTGCGCTCTCCGGACTGCCTATGTGAGGATTGTGGGTTACAGCTGTTAGGCGCGATGCGGTGCGCTCTCCATACTGCCTACCTGAGGATTGTGGGATACAGCCGTTAGGCGCGATGCGGTGCTCTCTCCGTACTGCCTATCTGAGATTGTGGGATACAGCTGTTATGTGCGATGTGGTGTGCTTTCCGTACTGCCTACCTGAGGATTGTGGCCTTGACGCTTGGCGGGTTCATGTGTACGTTTAGCTTGCCCCCGACCAGGAGCCGGACTGTGGCGGTGAAGCGGGAGTCCTTCTTCAGGACCTGAGGGGGCTGCTTCTCTATGATGAAGGTGCTGGGGGACATAGGCACATCGCATAAGGGACGTTAAGTTTACAACAAACTGTTTGCTTAAGAGTTTGTTCTTTAAGCACCAATGTCAAATCAGCGTGTTTCAATAATTGAATTGAACTACTAGTTCAATGATATACAAATAGCTAGCCATTTCCATCTATGTGCTATAATCATCAGATCTCAACCATATTCATATGTAAATAAAAGACAGTCCATTGCAAATATTCTGAACACAAAAATGTGCTTTGGGAGATCAAACAGTTACCTTTGAAAAGAATCTATAAAGAATATATGTCAATAAAAAGTCAGATTAACCAAAAATCAACGCATAGTGTTAAATTCAATACAACAACTACGGTGAGGGAGTATGGTGAGTGACATACCTGGTGACTATGGATGACAGTAGGTTGGTGATGGTGGTCTGAAGCCGGTGCAGCATGTCCTGGCGCCCTATCGGCATGTCAATGGGCAGCTGGTCATACAGCGGCTGCAGCTTGGCGATCTGCTGCCGGTTCTGCCAGATGAGCTCTGCCAGCGTCTCGCACCTGTACAAGGTAGCACCCATCAGCAGGTCTCACACTACTCCCACTTCAACATCAGTCAGCAGGTCTCGCACTACTCCCACTTCAACATCAGTCAGCAGGTCTCGCACTACTCCCACTTCAACATCAGTCAGCAGGTCTCGCACTACTCCCACTTCAAAATCCGGGAATCTCTCACACTACTCCCACTTCAACATCAGTCAGCAGCTCTCACACTACTCCCACATCAACATTAGTCAGATGTCACAGTACTCCTACTTCAACATCCCAGCAGCTGCCACACTACTCCCAATTTAACATCCCAGCAGCTGCCACACTACTCCCAATTCAACATACCAGCAGCTCTCACACTACTCCCACTTCAACATCCCAGCAGCTCTCACACTACTCCCACTTCAACATCCCAGCAGCTCTCACACTACTCCCACATCGACATTAGTCAGATGTCAAACTACTCCTACTTCAACATCCCAGCAGCTGTCACACTACTCCCACTTCAACAACCCATCAGCTGTCACACTACTCCTACTTCACATCCCAGCAGCTGTTACACTACTCCCACTTCAACATTAGTTAGCAGATGTCACACTACTCCCACTTCAACATCCCAGCAGCTGTCACATTACTTCCACTTCAACATCCTTGCAGCTGTCACACTAACCCCACTGCAACATCAAAGTAGCTGTCACACTACTCCCACTTCAAGATCCCAGCAGCTGTCACACTACTCCCACTTCAAGATCCCAGCAGCTGTCACACTACTCCCACTTCAAGATCCCAGCAGTTGTCACACTACTCCCACTCCAAGATCCCAGCAGCTGTCACACTACTTCCACCTCAACATCCTTGCAGCTGTCACACTATCCCCACTGCAACATCACAGCAGTTGTCACACTACTCCCACTTCAACATCCCAGCAGCTGTCACACTACTTCCCATTCAACATGCCACCACCCCACCCTTCTAAGTGTGCATTGTACAGCAGTCTTTCCACCCAACAGGGTCCCCCTCACCCCCGAGTGTTACCGGGGTTCAGTTAGAGGCCTGGCGGGTAGCGAGGCGGGCCTACCATTGTTGTAGCATCTCGAGGCTGGCCTCGAATGGTGCGCCGTTGCCTGCGAGCTGTTGCTGGCGCTTCCATCCAATGAGCTGCTCGTCCAGGATGAGGCGGCGGATCTGGTCGAGCTTCTTGAACGTCTCGTGATGCTTATCTTGTAGGTTCTGTCATGCCAATTGAAAACATACACTTTACTTCACGAAGACAATGACGACATTTAGCAGTTACCACGTTATAAGACCATATATTAATTCTTTTAACACATTTTAGTTGGTCTTTTCTTTTAGACAAAATAAGTAATGAGGGAGTAACGTAAAATGACTGCCGTTTCAAGCATTACAAGAACACTGAATTCTATATATTTCTTTGCTCTGTCTACATAAAGAAACAGGAAGTTGCTTAATAGTAAGATCACAACTCAGAACATCAGACTCAATGAGATACTTTCAGAGCGTCCAATCAACCAGCATTGCAAAATGGTGCTACCCATACAGTGCTTCTAAAAGTTGCTATCAATACCCCAAAAAAATAGCTACAAGTACCGTTGTTTTTTTAAAACTTAAAAAAAAAAAATACAGAAACCTGATTCTACTAGTGTCATATCCAGAATACAATCAGATTGGGGTAAACACGTTTTTGACAGAACGGGCAAACTCACTGAATCTCAGCTCGCTATGCTTTTGTCAGTTCATGCGTTTCTTTAGTGCTATAAAAATTGTGATTTAAAAATAACAGGACCAACACCCTATTCCAAACACAGTTACAAGTGTTTTTGTTTTTTTCTTTTGTTTACAATTGTGATGTCCAGAATACAGTCAGATCGGGAAACACGCATTTTGGACAGAACAGTCATTCTAAAGGCCTTATATTGGAACTGCGACTCTACAGCGAACTCAATTAATGCTTTACAATTTCTTTTTTTTTTAAGTCGAAGGCCTGATTTGACTAGTGTCGTCAGTTGTGCAGAGAGTTGTGTTTGACTTACAATGCGCAGACTGAGCAGCTCCTGCGCCTTGGCAGCAAGCTGTGCCTCCACCTGCTGTTTCTGAACTTTGAGCTGCTCAATCCGTGACTGGGCCTCCATACGGGACTGCCCGTTAGCCTGTAGATGTGTCAACTCAGCTGCAGACAAATGCCACATCATCAACAATAATATTGTCTGTAGGTGATCAACATTAGGCACACAAGTCAATTTCAACATCGAGGGTAAAGCTGGTTATCGCAAGGAGAACTAGCTGCTTATTTTTTAAGGTAAGATACGAGGAAGATGTAATTTAGCGAAGGATAGAACATGTGGATGGGAATTATTGTCAAATATAGTTTGAGTTTTGAATGGAAATCTGTAGTCAAGTGCTACATAGGATTATGTGCATAATTCTTTTATAGATTCAACTGTGGTTCTACCCAGTAGGCTACAAGTGATACAGTGAAGGTGTATGGAGTTGACGTCAACCACAATGAGGCGAGGACATGTAAATAGAGGCGAGTGAAGGTTAATTGGAATGTAGTCATGGGAGGTATTTAACATGGCGGTTGTGGTGTACTTTTCTGAATGGATGAGTTGCACTCCGCTCTCAAGGACCAGTGCTCACACCCTCGACCACACCATAATAACATCTGCTGCGTGTTTTATGTCTCACAAACACAAACTCGTGACAATTCGAGCAGCAGATGGGATACACGAATGTAAACATGAGTTATACTATTTGTTAAGTGCATTTTATTTTCCAGTTCTTTACCATCGACTTGTATCTAAGGCAGACAACAGGTTGGAGACTCACAGTTTATTTTGAGGTTCTCCTGGTACTGGATGATGAATGACTCCTGCTTCTGTTGTAACTGCCGCAGGTCCACCTCGGCCTCCTGTCGATACACACAATGGGTACCCGTAGTTGGTACACTAAGTGGGTGCACATAGTGGGTACACATACGCAATTTGAATGTGCTTGTTAAATTACATAAATATATACGAGTCAGCCTCACGAAAACGGGCCAATCGGTGGTCAATTGAACATGTCGGCATCGCAATTCTTAAAAGTGTAGTGCATTTCTTTGTTTCATACTAAATTATCCTAGAAACAAATAAGGTTGTTGTATTTTCTCGACCTTTACATTCAGGATAAATTTTAAGACTTTCCAACACCTCTGTCAATGCTAAATTATAATTATACCGATCGACGCTGACATCCATTCTCGACGCCAACAACTTTCCCCAATTGGCCTCTTTTCGTGATCCTGACCCATACACAACAGTTAAGTGCAATTTACTTGGGTTCTATATTAACCAAGTGCAAAAACACCAACCCCAGTATTTGTTCTTTAAGGATATTATCTATTTTTATACATATAAATCTATAAAACATCCCCAGAATCTATGTCATGATAAGAAAGGCAGCGTTCGGCATTACTAGGATAAGGCAATGAGCAGTGGAATGAGTACACATAGTTGGTACATGTAGCGGGTACACAAGATGGGTACATGTAGCGGGTACACGTAGTGGGTAAACCGGATGCTGAAACATGTGCATCTGGTTTTTTCCCACCACTAATGTTGGCCCTCACACAAATTGGTGATACGGTGATACCCTGAAGGAAAGTTTCAGTATATACATTCCATGTCCATACATCCAATGGCTATCCTTTTGCCATTTAATGAATTGGGGAAAGGATTAGATTGCCGGGTGAAACAATGCAGCATTTCTTTTCAGATGACCATTCAGATTTGAACCAGGACAGTGTAAATTCTAGTATAACAGTCAAAGACAAGGTCATTTGAACTAAAATGACCGAAAGTTATCCTTCCCAAATAATTGTCAGAGCAGGGAAGAAAGGACTCACCTGTGTGACCCCCTGCAGGTAGTCGAAGGTGGTGGAAATCTGTCGGTGAAGGTTTGCTTGTCCATTGTCACCGCTTGCCTGACAATGCACATAATGGGATGTTAATGATTACGGATAACATACAAGTTGTTGTGCATCTTCAAGCCATCAAGCACATCATTTCAAATCAACACCTAAATAGGTATACTCTTTTAACCTATTTTATCCAGTATTCACATTTACCCTTTCTGGAATACAATTCTGATTGTAATTCATAATCAATTAACATTTTGTATGTTTGTTGGCATTTTATGTCTAACAACATCTAAGGGCCTGAATGAGTACCAACTTGTGAGAGGGTGCACCCATGGTGACTTAGGTTAATAGTGCTGTCACACTGGGAGACTATGCTTCTGGCACCATGACCCGATATTCCACTTAGTCACATTATCCTGATGTTGAGGCAACCAATCATAGCCCTATCTTAATAATGCTGAGTCAGAATAGGTAGCAACAAGAATCAATTTTGTAAGTCATTGGTTTGACTTGACCGGGATGCAAATGCCCAACCTTCTACATGGGAAACCTGTGCTTACCGATTCGGCCACCGTTTACGCTATTCAATTAACAAGAGAATAAAACTACATCTGGCAAATATAAAGACCACCAAGAAGTACTAAGTGTCTAGCTCATCTAAATGAGAAATTAAAATGGTTTAATAATTTATTTCATTTAACGGATATTATCTTGAAACTATTGTAAACGAGCTTCATGAACTGCAGTTTCAGGATAAAATGTTTTAAGTTTAGGAAGGTTTATTCTAATACATAGAAGCAAGAAGGTAAATATAAAAGGGGTGAGGTGCATCACCAACACACCCTTAAGTATTCACAGTTATCATGGCCGAATATGACTATGGTTTAAACAGCCAATTTGAATGTTCTTTTTAAATTATATAAATATATGGGTCGTGGTCATTTTCAGAAACTGTGTACCACTTGAAATGCACGTTTCAAAGAAACCCATTATTGGAGTGTCAATTCCATCATTTAGCCGAATAATGTGAGAGATATTTTAGATCAAAAGTAAATGTTAATATTGTGTATTATGTATCTTATTGGGATGGATGTAGCTAAATAAATAGAAAATTACATCACTAATTTGAGACATTGTCAACAGCATTGAAAATAAAGTGTCACAAACTTAATGAAAACCTCTGAAGAACAGCACATTTCACTTCAAATGGTCATATACAATGTCTTTGTTAAGTTGAAGACATTTATTTCTAAAAAAATTATAAAAATTATGAAATAGTTAACCTTTTCTGGAGTCATTAACATCGTACCATTTTGTTTCCACTTGCAAGTGCTAAGAAACTCTGTATCAAACACTGAGTACAGATACAGTACAGGAACTATTTTCATCATTTGACACGCTATGCATGGACCCAGTTATGGTATAGTAAAAGATAAATCCTGAAATTGTCCCTAAACATTTAAATTTGAGCTGAACATTTGTGTAAAATTGTTGATTCCACTTGGACTGTTATATTGTTAATCTTTTTCTTCTTTTCCCTTTAATCATCACAAATAACACAAAACCATAGCAATCAGGTTTCAAATTATTATTACTAATGTTTATAAAGCAAGTGGCATATGAAATGTCCTAAAAATGTCAAGCTTTGTGTGGAAAATATTTGATTTTGGAGTCAGATTGGTTTCCATGCTATACTGCTATTTATTGGGTGTGAGCATCATTTGACCTACTTAAAAATGTCAGAATATGTTTATTTTCAATTATTCAGATGCAAAAGGACATATACATTGAGGAAGCTTGTATATAGGACTTTGACAGCATTTTGATTTTGTGGTACTAATGTCACAGTATTGGTACACAACTTCTGAGAACGACCCATAAACACAACAGTGTGAAATATATTTGGATTCTTCATTAACAAAGTGTAAATACACTAACCACAGTATTAGTTCTTTAAGGATATTATCTGTTTTTATACATATAGGTCTATAATACATCGTCAGAATCTATGCCATGATAAGTAAGACGGCGTTCGGCATTACGTATGTTGACACGTCAACATAGTTAATTCGCGAACGAGGCTGGTCGAACTTGACCACGTGACCCTCCCCGACCTCTGCTCTTCACTTCGCTACTGGCCCTCGACTAGCCAACTTCAAAATTACTCTACTGGGTACGCCTACTGCTAACACTACCAACCGGAATTCCGCTGAGGAAGCGACTAGGGAGACCGCCTCTCCGGCCGCAGCTACAGCGGGCCTCCCTTCACAGGGCGGCTCGTGCCTTGGCGCCGCATGCAAGGAATCACCAGAATGTCCTGGAACATTTCCCACAACTACAGCATACTTCGGAGCAGAGTGTCGTACAAGAACCCTCAGACATGGCTACCATGCTTGAGCTGCAGCGCTAGGCCCTTCAGGTGACTCGGGAATTACCGGTGAGGGTAAATGCTTTGGAATGTGTGGCTGCTATCCCACTCAGGCCACGGGCGGGTTGGGGTTTGGGCTCGCCGTCACAGGTAACGCCACTTTGTGGCCGGTGCAGCCCCCCGCCCCCCTGCGGGTCGTCCCTGCGACTACGGGCAGCACTGTCAAGTTCCCCTGCCTGAACGCCAGCAACTGCTGCCAGAGTACCAAGCCCCGCCCCCTCAACCTCGGTTCTATTTGGTGGAAATGCTCGACCCGGTGTCGTATTTTCAGCGCCCGGTCATTGTCAGCGGCCTGTCGTGGCTTCTGCGCATGCGCGGATTTTAAGACATATGCAAAACACCCATGACCTCGCCGGCTACAAGCTCAGCCATGGTACCTGGCAGTGTTAGGGACCGATTAGGCCGAAATCTATTGAATGCGATCATATTTAACAGAATTACATACTCAAATAATGAAATTTAATTAAATTAACCTTAAATTCCAAGCGATATTAACGTAGCAGCTTCATCAGCGTCGAATCGCCGAGTGTAAACAAAACAAATAGCAGTGATCGCCGCAACGTGCGAAAATCCGCGCAACGTGCGAAAATCCGCGCATGCGCAGAAGCCACGACAGGCCGCTGACAATGACCGGGCGCTGAAAATACGACACCGGTGGAACCCCAATGTCACGAAGCTCTGCCAGGACAGTCGGTGCAAGCTCGGGCTCAACAAGCAGCCACGGCTATTACGGACCTGCTTATGGACACCTCGACCACTTTCAAGAAGCCAAAAGGTACTACTTTCCTTCCACACCTGTTCATAACTAGAAGGGATGCATTTAAAGGCATAGGGATGGGTGAGGCTACTTGGCCTGAATATTTTGAAGCCTTGACAACTCTGGCTGCCCTCCCGTACCTCCCTCCTGCTTGGCTCAAACACATCGTTAAACATGAACAAGACCTAGCAAACATGGCGAAGATCTGGGACTGGCCAATATGTCGGCTCTGGTCCGAGAAGGTATTTAAGCTGATAGCCGAGGGGCAGCTTCCCCAGGCCTGGGAGGATCAAGCAGCAATTAAAGACCTACAACCTGATATCTGTACGGCTGCCGGTAGTGCTTCTTTGACCTCCAGAGTTCATCAATTCCCTCCTCAGTCGTATCATCGGTTCCCAGCTCAGTCAGCAGAACAACATGTGCCTACCGCGGTCCCCCAGTCAGCTGCTCCTATTAACGTTAGGAACGAATACAACAAAGAAACCGATGGCCGCCCGTGCAATAACTGGAACTGGTGTGACCCATGGCTTATTACTGGCTAAGTTCTTGCATAACTGTGCCTGGTGCGCGTATCGCCTCAAGAAACTACATATCCACAAGGAGCAAGATTGTCTTAAAAGATGTGCCTTTCACGACAAGAAAAATGCTGCTGATAAGGTTGGCGCAGCTGGGGTTGATGTAAGTCTCTGCCCCCTTTCCTTACCACTGTTTACTATGGACAGTGACGTCTCTGTTCTTACCCCCTTGCCCATTGGTGACGGGTTTAATGACCCGCCCCCTTCACAACCACCAGCTGTTCGGCCCCGCCCCCTCACTCACACATAGGCCGCCGGTCACCAGCCCATTCATATGCAACGAGTTGCTCATACACATTCCACCCAAGCCGGTCACACCCCCAATACTATATTGATCTTGCTGCACCCTTCAATTGCCGCACCTCTGCATTGGCCTGTGCTAGGGCAACCAGGGCGGTGGTTTGGCTACTAAGAAAGCAGCGCTTTTATGCTCTGTGCTACCTTGACGATTTTGTCGGGGTAGAGCCGACTTTGGAAAGGGCGAATGAGGCTTATAATTGTTTTCTTAACTTAACCAGAGACCTGGGGCTAGTATTGGCTCCCGAGAAGTGTTCTCCGCCCGTTCAGAGCTTAGTCTGGTTAGGCTTTGTTATTAATGCCTCCGAGATGATGGTTACGATCCCTCAAACCAAGATAGATCAGGTCCTTGAAGAATGTGCTGCTTGGAAGGTCAAAAAAAGCTATCACGCAAACATCTTCAGAGCTTAGCAGGGAAGATACAGCATCTAGCAAAGTGTGTTAAGCCCGCTACGCGCTTTATGAATAGGATCCTCGCCGCTCTCCGGGTGGCGCCACTAGTAGGTCTTCACCCGTTTTCCCCTGACGTCCTTAAAGATTTAGATTGGTTCCTCATTGAATAACGTAATCCTCCTTCCAGCAGTTCCTCCACCACTCTGGGAGATTGAGTGTGACTCCACCCTTAAGGCAGCTGGCGCCTTCTCACAAGTCGCTTGCTATTCAGTCTCCTACCCGAGAGAAATTACCAACAAACAAACTTCTATTACCCAGTTAGAAGCGTTTAACCTGATGACGGACGTTATTTTCCTCCTCCCTACAGACCCTCATAATTACACGATCTCCATCAACACTGATAATCAGGCTTCCCAACAAGTTCTGTCATCGAGCTCAGGCAGGGATCCATTTCTCTGTGCATGTGCACGCCAGCTGTGGCTCATATCTGCAAAAAATAACTTCTCATTGGTAGTTAACCATAAGCCAGGCGCAGAGCTAGTCTTTGCTGATGCGCTCAGTAGAGCAATGACAAGTCGCACAGCACAGAAACTAATCCAAGCCCAAGTTGCTGTGCACAATCTTAGACAGATAACAGTTAATCCCTCCCTCTCTGTCATTGATTTTGAAATGTAAGCGTAGCTGGAAGATACCTTAATTTTGTTGGTTATATCTTCCAGGCTACTCCATGATCCGGCACCTTCACCTGCTAAGCACATACAGCAAGGCCTTGGCGCAAGGGACCTGGAAGAATAAGCGGCTCCACATCTCAATGTTCCTCGGCTTCTGTAAGGAGCACCACGTTGACCCGCTCGCTCCGGCACTCTATGACATTCTAGCCTTCGTCATATATCTCTCCTCCAGGCTTCGAGCTCCGGTATCGGTATTTAATTATCTGAGTTCCGTTAAGACTTGGCTAGCTCCTATTTCGCCCTCAGCTAGTTTCTTTGATTCCTATCAATTACGTATTCTGAAAAGAGGGATACTTAAGATCTCCCAGCACGTAGTCTCCAGGGCAGCTCCCATCACTCCTCCCGAACTAGCTCGCCTACTCCTCTTCCTTCACAGCTGCAGGTCAGAAGCATATGTGTTTCTCATTGCTCTTCTGATAGCCTATTTAACCTTAGTTAGACAATCTAATCTTGTCTCCCTGACCGAGACTACTGTAGGCCCGCACACATTAATGTTCAATGATGTCCTTCCCTGTCGCGATGCCCTAATTGTGAGTTTCATATCAACCAAGACTAGATTTCGCTCCCGGCAGCCTCTCATCTTCGTCATTCCGGCCTGCCCAGGTTCTCTAGCATGCCCGCTAGCTGCTTGGACCCGATATGCCCAGTCCACCCGACATTCGAGACACTCTCCTGCCTTCCTTCTCCCCTCTGGTGCCTACTTGACAGCATCAACACTTTCCCGTGCCCTCTCATTAGCCACAGCGGCTGTTCTACCTCTCTCCCCACCTCTGACCCTACATAGCCTCAGACGCGGTGCGGCATAAGCGTGCTTAGGTGCAAACGTTCCCCTCTCAGACATTCGAGAGGCAGGCTCATGGTCAAGCGACGCCATCAATATCTATCTGAAACAAGCCCCTATCACGAATGCTTCAACAGCACTTCTAACACTCTGATTGTTATTCCTCTTGCCTCAACATGTCAATCTTATCTTGCTCCAGAAGCCATATCAGATTATCAATTCATGTTGTCATCCGAACATTCACAACTGACCCTGAAGCTGACAACCTGCTTCCTGATTCCTGACATCACATCACTTACATGAACGCCGAAGCCAGACTTCCGCAGTCGCAGGTGCCAGCCACCTGCATCCAGAGCCAGCCTCTACCGCCTCTGGGCACTGACTTTGATTGACTTTGATTGACTTACATGATTCAGCACTCTGGTGCTACTGACTGATGATGATTCTGATGATTAATTATAACAATTCAATAAATTCTCCTTATAAACCGTGTTCTGTTCTTCCTCTGAGTGCTGCGAATTACTATAATAAGGCATGGAGCAGGGGAATGAGGAAGCCCAAATGCCCGCGATTGAAAATTCCTCTGCTTAATCAACCAAAAAAACCTGTTAAAGAATGTGAATCTGTTAGTTGCCATCATATGGCTGCTGTGGCAATGTGCCAAGGTCGGTGGCTTAATTCGGACCTCTTGCTGGGACTACTCACATTCTCTGCTTGCTGGACCAGTCGCTGCTCAGTGTCAATACAGTTGCGCACGACACGGACAAAGTTCATTGGGTTGTTACTATACATTTCCTGTAACACAAAGATATATATTTATTTGCAAATTTCTTGTAACAGAACTAGTCAATCTACCTCTTAGTATTTATTTAAAGCAAAACTTATATAACCCTCCAAAACCACTAAAAAGCTTCGTTAGATTTCCCCCCCAATGATAATACCGTTAATCCTCAAATAAAAGTGGCATCTACATGCAGAACTACCTCTGGAACAAAAGCAATATGCACATTTTAAATATTTAAAAAATACTAAATTTTATGTAAAGAATAAAACCGCATTAAGGGGAAAACTGCAGTGGATATGACTGATTACAAAGGTAGGCGGGCATGCACTAGGAGGAGAACTACCATGGGTGTATGATTGATCACAAGAGTAGGCGGCCATGCACTAGGGGAAGAACTACCATGGGTATGATTGAATACAATAGTAGGCGGCCGTGCACTAGGGGAAGAACTACCGTGGGTATGATTGAATACAATAGTAGGCGGCCGTGCACTAGGGGAAGAACTACCATGGGTATGATTGATGACAGGGGTAGGTAGCTGTGCACTAGGGGGAGAACTACCATGGGTATGATTGATTACAAGGGCAGGTGGCCGTGCACTAGGGGAAGAACTACCGTGGGTATGATTGATCACAATGGTAGGCAGCCGTGCACTAGGGGAAGAACTACCATGGGTATGATTGATCACAATGGTAGGCAGCCGTGCACTAGGGGAAGAACTACCGCGGGTATGATTGATTACAAAGATAGGCGGTCGTGCACTCAGGGAGAGAACTACCACGCGTATGATTGATTACTAAGGTAAGCGGCCATGCGCTAGGGGTGGAACTACCGTGGGTATGATTGATTACAAGGGTAGGTGGCAGTGCACTAGGGGGAGAACTACTGCGGATATAGGCCTACAAAACGCACCCGGAACTGCTGCGACGTTTCTTGCAGCTTCATCTTGATGAGAAACATGTCCTCTGAGTTGAGGTCTGCCACCTTCTCGTCCAGCATGATGAGCAGCTGGTCCCGCAGTTGGGACGCATACTGCTCGTGATCAGGGTTGTCAAGGTCGATGTCATGCCTGTTAATAGCACCACAGTCGCAACAAAAAGGTAATGTAAACCTGATAACATTTCAATCAAATCAAACCAGCTACGTAAAATGGATCACACGTCAACAAAGCTGAACAACGGTCAACAGATTTAACTGAAAAGTTAAATTCAAGTTAAGTCATATCTATAAGTATAATGTCAACAATACATACAAATATGCACGATGGATGATATAGTTGCAAATTCATAGGAAAGCAATTATTTCTTCAACATTAAAAGCGTCTATTTCGATTTGCAAGTTTTATTAATGTTGAATATGAAGCTTCCTTTAAAGTTGCATAGTCCGATGGGTTTTGAGTTTCTGTCATTTTCTGAGATAAACATATTAGGGTGATAGTTATAATCTACAATACTTTCACTTGAAGTAACTTTTATTTTAAATAGCTAACTTTTGAGATATTTTAAGTGAAAACAAGCAAAATTAGTTTTGGCAAGCTTGCCGAAACTCTGACACCATAGGGTTCTGCTGTAATAGCTTCTATTATATTGCCTCAGTATTCCATTCTATGTGAAGAATGACCGAGGTTTAGTTTGTTGTTGTTGAGATTTGCTGGTGCGCCCCGTATGTCCCGTGGCGCTGGTGCGCCTCTCTGCATCTGCCCTGTATGTGATAACTTCATACCGCGACGACCACAACACATGAAAAGCCACGTTGAAACAGCTTAATTTGCTCGCATTGAGGCTCGTGTCCGGGACGACCCACTTTGAACACCTGCTCACACTGACCGAGACGGTCCAGCAGTGCATGTATCAAGTAGTGTCTGCAGTGCTCGATCGATACCAGCGTGGAGCGGCTAGAAGGCACCGTCAGCGTGCCAATCAGCCAGTCAGCACCCAGAGGGGCGTGCACCAGCCCCATGTCAACTAAACCAAGCCGTTTTTGCCACCCACACCAGCCGGCACCCAGCGCCAGCCTCGTGCAACTTTAACACTGGGGCAGGTGTTAATGGGTCCCGTCTCCACAGGCCATCATTAATACAGCAACCCTGCACAAAGTCTATCAAATACAACGCCTCAAAACCACACCAAAATCACATCTGAACAGCTGGAATCTCAGTGAGAAGGAAATAATAATAATAATAATAATGTAAATTTAAAGAGATAGAGCTTTTCTTACAAGTTACCTCGCCTGTTAATATATTGCACAAAGTGGGGCCTGGCACGCAGAAGGCACATTCGCCATGTTATTTGAGTACACAGGGACAAGTAATAATATCTGACTGGATGATCTAATACCCCTGTCACACTACGACGTAACAAGCAAACGTAAGCCTGACGTGATCATGTTCCGTCATTACGTTGGCCTACTTTGGGTTACGTTATGATGACGTCAGAATGATGTTAGACTGATGTCGAGCTACGTCACATTACGTCGTGTTACGTTGGGGCGCATCAAAGTTTTGAACCTGTTAACAACTTTTGACGTAAATCGAACGTAAGGGTTTACGTTCGCCATACGTTCTGTACACGTTCGGTGAACGTCAATGACGTTAAACGGACCTTAGTCAAACGCTGCTCACTACGTTCAACTACGTTGACCCACATTAAACCCAGTGGAAACGTCCACGTGGTGTAATGAGAACGTCAGGAGAACATCAGGAGAACGTACGTTCAACGTTTCGCCACCGTGTCATGACGTATGTAACGTCACATAATGTAGTTCTGGCAAGGGAATAACGTTCATAACGTTCTGTGAACGTAATGACGTTTTCCTCTCTCATTGAATGACGGTATCACTACGCTTTACCGACGTTACGCTCTCGTCAACTCGCTGCATCCACGTTCAACTTGTGCCCAAATTTGCACACTACGCCGAGAAGTTCAATGTTCTTCACGTTCTCCCTATGCTGACGTCATTACGTCGTAGTGTGACAGGGCCTTAAGAGTGGAGGATGACCGTTTAAAGGACACACCATAACACAGATATTGTGATGCCTTACCACTGACAACTTCATAGGCAGTTAGTAAAGTGTTGAACTCATTACACTATTTTACATGCTGTCAATGCAATTTCAAAAGTACTGGTGTGACTTGTTACTATGCGACAGCACTGTTCTAAAATCACGAAACGCAACTAATGTAATATTCCGCATTGCCATAAAATAGGAGATTGCATGATGTAATGAAGGCGTAGATCTCTGTAATAAGTGCTTCATTTGACCGGAATGGCTTCAGGCTGCCAGTGTTCTTAAGATGTAGGCTGCCCGTCATGCTAATGTCACATGATCATTCATATTAATACACTTGTAAACAAAAATTACAAATAGTATTTTTTATAGAGCTACTAGGTGTGATACATAATTCATCAATGTAACCTGAATGGTTTTTTAAAAGGAATGTTAGACCATGAGGTGAAGCCATATAAATAATATCTGTTTTGTCTTTCTTCAATTTCAATCAATTTTGTGTCATCCAGAATTGAATATCAGAAAAGAAATATTCCAAACGATGAAGTAAAAATCTTAGTTATTGCCAAGATTCAGTGTCATCAACATAAAAAATGACATTGTATTGCATATATCGGCAAGCAATGATACGGTGCATATTGTGAATATACGAGAGCCAAAAACTGGACCACAGGAGACACCCAATCAGCCTATTAACCTGCTGATCAATAAGTTACTTCTGGGATGATTGAAGTCAGTGCGAACCCATCCCCTAGTGAAGCCACTACCCAGTTCGTGGTTACATGGACATGTGTATTGAGTGTGTTGGAACACATGCATTCTTTGATTCTTAATTTACTCTGTTGCTCCAAACATGCAGTTGATGATCTGGTAATTACACACCTATCCGCATTGTATTCTTGAACTATCTATATTAATATTACCATCCTTCATATGTATCATAATTAAGGCAGTTAATGCTTACATGAATCATAACTAAGGCCAAATCAGACAATTCCATTTTAGGGAAAGTCAAATTCCTATTGGTGCATCACTCAATAGCAGACATGGATTTGGAGCAAACTACGCTCCAAACTACAGCACAGTGTACATTTCAACACCTGGTCAGTGCTATGTAAAGGCCCTGTCACACTACGATGTAACGACGTCAGCGTAAGGAGAACGTGAAGAACGTTGAACTTCTCAGCATAGTATGCAAATTTGGGCACAAGTTGAACGTGGATGCACCGCAGTTGACGAGAGCGTAACGTCGGTAAAGTGTAGTGATACCGTCATTCAACGAGAGAGGACAATGTCATTACGCTCACGGAACGTTATGAATGTTATTCCATTGCCAGAACTACGTTACGTGACGTTACATACATCATGACACGGTGGCGAAACATTGAACGTATGTTCTCCTGACGTTCTCCTGACATTTCCACCGGGTTTAATGTGGGTCAACGTAGTGGAACGTAGTGGAACATAGTGAGCAGCGTTTGACTAACGTCCGTTTAACATCATTGACGTTCGGCGAACGTGTACAGAACGTACGGCGAATGTAAACCCTTACGTTCGATTTACGTCGAAGGTTTTGAACAGGTTCAAAACTTTGACGCGCGCCGACGTAACACGACGTAGCTCGACGTCAGTTTAACGTCATTCTGACGTCATCATAACGTAACCCAACGTACGTCAACATAATGACAAAACGTGATCACCTCAGGCTTACGTTTGCTCGTTACGTCATAGTGTGACAGGGGTATTAACTAGAGAATTAGGAGAAACCCGACTGCCTGGTTTCCCCCTCTTATCACCAGTCCACTCCCCATTTTCGCAGCACCTTCACCGGAATAAAAGGAATAAAGGGATTTAATGCCTTTATGATTGGTATGCACACTCCAATGTATACACTTGAGTTCAATACCGATATTCTGCCATTAATAAATAAGAAAAACATGAATAAATAAGTCAAACATAATCTGAAACATGAATAAATGAAATGAATAAATTGACCATCAATGTAAGATACAAGCTTCTTGATCAGCAATATGAATACTGGTGCCAGATACTGAAGCAACTCTAGACATATATCTAGATTTCTAAACCTAATTCTTACTTATCCGACCTTTACTATAAACCCGAACTAAAAGTAGAACTTACTTCTTGTACTACACGTTTTTAGGGAGAAGTAAAGCCTATTAACTTATTAGCTAATTAAGTATTATTTCCAAGTCCCAGTGTGACTTCTCACTGCGCGTCCACTCATCAACATGTAAGCTGACTATGCTTTCCTTACCAGCATTTTGACAGTAGAAAGTCCGTCAATGACGAGCTGTTTGCCACTGCCCGGTGTAGTTGAGTCGGGGTGCGCGGCCCGGATGCCGGACAGTGTTTATAAACAAGCCGTTTCCCGCTCACACAAAGGTGCCGCGGGACCCTGTCGGCGCGTTCCATACAAGCTCTCAGCGCGCCGCGGGCGGCTGCGCATTAACCTAGTGCCGACACCAACTAATACCCCTGTCACACTACAATGTAATGAGCGAACGTGAGCCTAACGTGGTGATTTTTCGTCATTACGTTGATGTACGTTGGATTACGTTATTATGACGTCATAATGACGTTAGACTGACGTCGAGCTACGTCACATTACGTCGTGTTACGTCGAGTTAAGTCAAGGTTTTGGACATGTTCAAAACTTTTGACATAGTTCGAAAGTAAGGGTTTACGTTCGCCGTACGTTCTGTACACGTTCGGTGAACGTCAATGACATTAAACCGACGTTATTAAAACGTTAGTCACTACGTTCAACTACGTTGCACTACGTTGCACTACGTTGCACTATGTTGACCCACATTAAACCCGGTGGAAACGTCCAGGCGGCGTAATGGGAACGTCAGGATAACATCAGGATAACGTCAGGAGAACGTACGTTCAACGTAGTTCAACGTTTCACCATCAGGTAACGTAGTTCTGGCGATGGAATAACGTTCATAACGTTCCGTGAACGTAATGAAGTTGACCTCTCTCGTTGAATGACGGTATCACTATGCTTTACCAACGTTATGCTCTCGTCCACTACACTGCATCCACGTTCAACTTGTGCCCAAATTTGCATACTACGCCGAGAAGTTCAACGATCTTCACGTTCTCCCTACGTTGACGTCGTTACGTCGTAGTGTGACAGGGCCATAAGCTGGCCACGTTGCCTTTTGGATACCAGTGCACTACCATTGTGAGGACGATGAAACTTCATATTAAACTAAAGCTCTTCAGGGAAAGATCTTGCTCACCCCAGTAAAAGCATCTAGTGCACGAGGAAGGAGAATACTATTTATCTATATTCCAATTGTTTTCAATGCTGATTAACATTGAGTCATATCATACGAAATGCACACATGTTTAGTGAAAGTGGGGGGAACATATTCACGAATAGACATTTAGTCAGAGCTGACACCAAAAGAGGCTCATAACGCATGTTCGAATTAAAACTAAATGCGTATTGCTGAAGACAGGAAGTCCTCCGGGCATGTGACCACTACCCAGAGGCACTCATGAACACACTTCCATCAGAAGTATGCACGACTAAACAATTACGGTCCCCTCAGCAGGTACTGTATCCACAAATATCACAAAATATAAAAGTGGACATTTCTGCGACATTTCATCCTTTCACATAAAATGAAAATAATAAAAATAAATGCAGATTCTGATTCTGAATACTTTCGATATGATCCATGTTAAAAGGTGAAAGTAGTTACTGTGAAGTCAGAACATAAATGTTATGACATAAGACCAAGAACTGCTTCTGATGGGACGTAAGCCGAGTCAAATCAATGACTAAATAATTTATATGTGTTACTACGTCGCCTGGCACTCGGCATTACTAGGATAGGGCTAAGAGCAGTTGAAAGAGGAAGACCAAGAATCTATGATTGAAATTTCCTCCGCATAATCCACGAATCTAACTCATTTTTCTTAAATCAGTAAGAACCAGTGAAAGTGAACTCAGTATTGCTTTCTATTAATGACCAGCTGAGATGATTTCTATTCTCTACATATCTTAACAGAATGCAATGATTCTGAAAATGTACTAAATCGCCTGAACGACAGTCAGTACATTGGAAACCTACACAGCCCACCTCTTGGGTGAGATCAGACAGTACTTAGATTTGATTAAGAAAATAAAAGAATGATGAGCCAGATGGAGCAGCACCAACAGAGATGAGCGTCTGACAAATGGACCGGTTTATGTGTGAATACATAAATATATGGGAGTGTAAGAGAAGAGTTCCCATCCCCATAAACAAAGAACAAATCCCCCACCCCTTTCACACAAAATACGATTATTTAGGTGTGAAATGCACCTGACAAATCTTAATTTATACCGTTCATTGGGGACTGCCACATATATGCCGTTATCGTTGGCACCTCTAAGTCATAATCTATTGCGAGCGATAATTATTGCATCGGTGTGAGGTACTTAACTGTGCCCTTCATGTCTAAAAGATGAGGGTCGAGGGTCCGCTACTTATTCGGCTGGCACTTACAGGAGATGTATCTCACCATACACGCCAGGTGTCTCCGCCCTACACATGGCTGGACTGGCTCCGTGAATACCTTTAATGTGTTTCATGTAGACGTAAGTAGTGATGGTTGCACTCACCAGTGACGGCTCTCGATCCACTGGGCGAAGAAGTGCCTCACCTCGAGCGGGAAGTGCACGCCGTACACGGCGCGCACCTGGCGGAGCGGCTCTCCCTGCAGCAGCTGGGCCTTGGACCAGAGCGACATACTGCGACAAGCAAACACGCCGTTAGACAGCACAGTGGGTACAGGAGAGCAACATCACCAACAGCATGCTGTTAGAGAGAACAGCGGGACTACAGAACAGCAACATCACAAACAGCATGCCTTTAGACAGCACAGTGGGGGTACAGGGCAGCGACATCACCAACAGCTCACCGTTAGACAGCACATCAACATCACCAAGAGCATGCCAATAGACAGCACAGCGGGAGTACAGGGCAGAGAGCATGCCATTAGACAGCACAGCGGGGGTACAGGGCAGCGACATCACCAACAGCATGCCATTAAACAGCACAGCGGGGGTACAGGGCAGCGACATCACCAACAGCATGCCGTTAGACAGTACAGGGGCTACAGGGCAGCAACATCAACATCACGCCGTTAGACAGCACTGTGGAGCTACAGGGCAGTCACATCACCAACAGCATGCCGTTAGACAGCACAGAGGGGCTACAGGCCAGCAACATCACCAACAGCATGCCATTAGACAGCACAGGCGGGACTACAGGGCAGCACCATCACCAACAGCATTCTATTTAAGCACAATTACTTCCGCAGCCTTGATCCCGTAACAGGACTGCTGAACCAACCATTAGAAAAAGTTCCGGAAGTCTGGGTTATGGGTGTACTATAACCCGACGAATTTGCAATCAAATATGCTAAATATATGTTTCCAATGTTTGTTTACCATAACCTGCTATTTTTGAATGACAACTTTATATAATAGACTTTGAAACTCGAATCGACGTGCTCGCGTAATACACATATCGCCATGTTCTACCATTAGTTAGATACTTGCTTAAAACAGTATTCGGCCTTCGAACTCATATATACTAAATATATACTAACTCGAATTAGTATATATTTATATATATATATATATATATATATATATATATATATATAGTATAGTTATACGAATCTTACCTGGGTATAGATGATGGATAACTGTTGTTTTCCCCGAGGTAGAAGCCTCGGGTAGACGTGGGCTAGGGAGAAGGAAGCACGTGAGGTACCAGCAATTTTAACCTACTTATTCAAGATAAAAATGATCTTTCAATACAATGGATACTATGATTTTCCCGTAACGGTACACCAACGGGATAGACGTGGCAGGGCGTGGTGGGTGGGCCCTAGCCCACGTCTACCCGAGGCTTCTACCTCGGGAAAACAACAGTTATCCATCATCTATACCCAGGTAAGATTCGTATAACTATACTATTTTACCTCGGTATACAGCCTCAGGCTAGCCTCAGGCTAGGGAGACCTTTACATAATTCATTTTTATCCTTAATATCACATTCTTATATAATATTCAACGTTTTTGTTCTCACCTATTCTTGTTAGTTGGCGAGCAGGCGCTTTGCAATGCCGGTAGGCTTTTCTAGTCGTTTGTTGTAATGTTTTGCAAACGACTTAGCCGTCTTCCAGCCTGCATGCGCTAGTATTCTTTTGACAGAAATACCTAGCAACCGTGCCTTGGAGACCATGGCACCTCTAGTTGAGTGGGAAGAGTATTTGCCCGTATCCACTCCAGCCAATTTCAACACCGTAATTGTCCATCTGGCAAGGGTGTCTCGTGAAATTGCCTTATGTGGCTTTATAAAATTCACTAATAGTTGTTGTGATGCACGTAAATCCTTTGTCTTAGATATATAAGCCCGTATGGCTGACACAACACATAATTTCCGATCATTCGGAAAGCAGTCTAAGTGAACCGTAGATAAAGGGTCACCTAACGTGTTCGATTTGAGCAATTGTGCTAAATCAAACGTAGCTTGTTTCTTGTCTATTTCTAATCCTGTTAAAGATAAAGCAACAATCGTCTGTCCTCTGTGTCCGGTTACTAATAATAACAGGACCGCGACCTTAAAACCTAATTGTTTTATATCTAACCACGAGTTGTGAGGCCAAGCCTGAAACAACTTAAATACTATAGACACATCCCAAAACCGACTATACTTGGAGGATTCCTTTGATAAATTGAACGAAGTAGATAACAAAGAACATAATGTTTTCCAACTGTTTCGCCATCAATTCTAGGTAATATGATTGATAACGCACATCTTGCCGCATTGATCGACCCAAAGGATAGTCCTTCATCCTCTAGAGAACGAAGAAAACGAGCCACTTGTGAAATTGTTGGATTTGTTGGCTTGACTTTCATTAACAAACAATGTACACCCCATTTCTTTAAATAGGATGTGTACATTTTGACAGTTCCTGGCCTCCAGGCATCAGATACTATCCTATTCTCAGTAATTTTGTCCAATCCAAATTGCTGCAGCTGTTTCCTTAGAAAAGGAATGCCAATAGGGGCGTCATTGACACGTCGCCGTGAACCACTAGCGGTCCGTAGTGTGTCAGATTCCCGAGTTTTCTTGGGAATCGTATATGTTCTTTTGCCAGTTGTGAAACTGCTGGCAGCCAAGGTTGCATGTCCCAATTGGGCACCACCAGTATAGCATGTGTCCTTTCCAAACTGATTTTCCTGACAACTCGGCTGATAATGCTAAACGGTGGGAAAATATAAAAATAATTATTTTCCCAGGTAATAGCAAATGCATCTACTTTCCAAGCCTCCGGTTCAGGATGCCAAGAAACATAACAAGGTAATTTGTTATTATTTCGTGATGCAAACAAGTCAACTTTAGGTGTACCCCATTTTTCACAAATGAAGTTAAACAAAGGTGTAGAGAGAGACCATTCTAAATGGTCATGGAAATTTCTACTTTTATGGTCTGCAAGTGTATTTTGTGACCCTGGAATATGCGCTACAGTCAGCCAGACTTGTTGAGCCTGTGCCCAGTTCCAAATCAGTTTAGACAACTGATTGCAAGGCTTTGATTTGGTTCCACCCATGTTACGAATATATGCCATAGCAGTAGTATTATCAGTTAGTATTCTAACTTGTGATTTATGTATCTTTACTAAACTACATAAGCCCAGATAAATAGCACGCAATTCTAGCGCATTAATATGGTCTAATTTTTCATCATCAAGCCATCTACCTCCTGTTGTGACCCCATCTCGATGAGCTCCCCAACCTTCTAACGAAGCATCAGTAGTAATTACCGTATTAGGTTCCGCCATCCGGATTGGATTTGGTGAACTTGCTATGTGTTGCATCCACCATGCAATATCCTGTAGCCCTTCTTGCGAAATAAACATCTTTCGCTCAAACTTCCCTTTAGTTCGTGTTAACGCTATTTTTTTTTATCTATTTCTAGATATTTAATATGGGCCTTCCCGTATAGAATAGCGGGTGCATACGATATCATTATCCCAATAAGGACTGCGACCTGTCTAATTTTAGGTTTTGGTAACTTAATAAGCTGGGTCGCTGTATTCATAAACTTAATTAGTTTTTGTTCTGTTATCGACACTGTAAGAGACTGTGTATCCAGAATAAAACTAAACATTTGAGTTGTTTTGTTGGTTTAAACACTGACTTTTGTGGATGTACATAAAACCCCAATTTAGTAAGTAATGCACATAAATCCAAAACTGCATTCACACAATCAATTTGTGTTGATGCTATAATAAAGGAATCATCTATGTATGGAAACATTATATGACCCTTCCGTGCCATTACTGAGAAAACAGGTTTAAGCAGTTTAGTGAATAAACGAGGGGCACAAGCTAAACCATTCGGCATGCAGGTAAACTCATAGAGTTGGTTATCCCAAAGAAACCGAAGAAATTTCCGGACTTTTTCCCTTATGGGAAGCGTATAATATGCATCTTGTAAATCAACACTAGCCATCCACGCATCTGGCGTAATCAGATCTCGTGCCGTGTCTAGCGAGAACATTTTAAAATGTCGATATTCAACCATTTTATTAAGGATTGTTAAATCCAGGATCATTCGAACCTCGCCATTAGGCTTTGGTCTCGAGAAGATGTTTGAAATAAACTCTCCTGAACAGTATGTCACTTTTTGTATAATTCCTTTCTCAAAGAATTTTTGTACCTGTTTAGTTAGTGCCTCTCGTTCAACCGGTTCAATGTTATAAGGAAAAGGTATCCTGCTTTGTACCGGAATTTGTGTGAAGGGAATGTGAACACCCCTAACTATTTGTAAAATTTCTTGGTCACTAGTAATTTTGTGCCACTCAGAAATATGATTATTAATATTACCAGCCACAAAGTTGCTTACAGTTTGTGTGGTTTTAGAGGCTGGAAGGACTTGTAACGTTTGTGTTTCAACCTCTACTTGGACCCGCCCCTGGGGAAGGGTCTCGGCGAGTTGACTCCTCGGCCCAGTGGCCGTGCGGTGTTGTCGGTCCAGCCTGAGCGAGCGCCCCGGCCCCGAAAAGCTTGACCGAAGTTTGAGCCCGGTCTGGTTCCCCTGGTGAACCGCCGTGGACGAAAATCCCCTCGTGACCTTTTGAGACGAGGAGTTTCCTGTTTCTTCTTACCATCCATGTTTTTGCCACTCTTGGCTGCAGTTTCTACCTCTTTATAGAGGTATTGTAGTTGACCGCCAAACATTTTCGTGTTATCTAAAGGTTTCCCTTTAATCGGCTCTGGAGAAAGAAAGAGCGTAAACTCTTTCCCATCATTATTGGTAACGTTCTTTGAGCGAGCCACTTCTTTGCCAGCATCTGTGCAAACCGACTTGAAGACATTTTCATATCTTCGATACGACAGGTAATTACCTGCCGCCGCCAACAATGCAATGCCTTTGTCCATCGTCTTAGCCAAAGACGAGAACTTATTTTCTCGTTGCATTCTGTTTGCTACAGGAGCAATAGCTGTTAGAGTACCAAGCACCGCCTTATGCACTGTGTGCAACACACCCTCAAATCTCTTACGGTCCTCTGTCATATTGACATCTCGATCCATCTCCTTAATGATGGAGTTGGGAACACCTTTAATGCCTGTTAACTCATCTGATAACTTAGAAATAATCTCCGCCGGTTTAAACGTGCGGAAATGGCCATTAATGTTCTCACGCATAAGCATAGTGGTTTTCACACGCTTAGCCTTTGGCTTCTCCACTTTCTTAGCCACTTTGCCCCCAATGGCAGCATAGACACCTTCATATTGCGTGTCTGAGTCCGATTCCGTGGAAGTGGAATCCCTGGACGAGTCGGAAGAAGAAGAATCTTTCCTCTTCTTCTTCTTCTTCTTGGACTTGGTCTTGCGCTTTTTGCGAAGTCCCGTCCTCCCCCTTTCCTTGGTGAAATCATCACCAGAAGAAACGATATGTTTCTTCTTCTTCCTCCGTTTAGGAGAAGGAGGAGGAGCCCTAAGCTCCATCTCTGAGTCTGTCTCCGAGAAATCCTCCAAAGAAGACTCCTCTTGAACACTCGGCATTCGCCGTTTACGAGACACCGGTGGTTTGAGAGCCATTATATGACTCTCCATCGCCGCAAACCGTGTCTCCCAATTTTGGAGCCGCGGCGCCGTCAGGCACTATGTCCTCCTCGGAGAGAATATGCGCCCCGGGCTGTGTCGAAGGCCCTGCCGACAACACGGGTGAGGAGTCGTATTCCTCGTCCCCTCCACTCGGAACACGCCCCTGGGCTGCTGCTGCACCGCGCTTACTCCGCTTCGTGGCCATCGAGAGCTGAAACAAAGATTTTTGGTCAGTCCCGGTATATATATATGTCACAATATGGTTGTTTCAAACTCATTTGGACATCTATTGGTGTCAGAGAACGTGTTTATACCGTTATAACACAGGCGTAATAAGCTAAATTTGTGCGTGGGTTGTGGGTCAAGCCCAAACCTTACGCGGGGTCGGGACCAGTGTATCGGCCCACCCATCCCTCTGTTCCGCACACTTCTCCCACCTGTGACTACTACGTCAACAAGTTGGAGAAAATGCTACGAAACCCGGAGAAACGCCTGAAAAAGTTTGTGGGGAGTCTATAAAAGAAACCCAGGAGCATCTCCAACATTACTCTCTATTAGAGTACGAGAGAATTTCCACAGGAGACGAGGCAGAGCCCACATCTCTACCCATAATCACACGGTGACTCGGGTGTTGACAGAACCGCTAATGATCGGTTTCAATCCTTCGAGAAGGAATTCTATCCTTGGTTTTTTATAACCAAATAACTCGTCCAAAATGGACCAAAGAAAGTCTAAACTTTCCATAATGATGCTCTAATGCATCATGATTAAGCTAACCACAGTTTTTATGATACTTACTGCGTATTAGCTTGTATGTAGACTAAATTTGCCGGAGCAACCCAACGACACGTAATCCAGTCGTGAGTTGTATATGCTAATTGCTGGTACCTCACGTGCTTCCTTCTCCCTAGCCTGAGGCTAGCCTGAGGCTAGCCTGAGGCTAGCCTGAGGCTGTATACCGAGGTAAAATATATATATATATATATGCATACTGGCATTGCAACATATTTGTCTAAAGTAGTGTTTCTTTGATACCATTGCCATGGTAACGACGACCCAGACCAAATGCGATTGTTGATTGGCATGCTCCCTTTTTACCTGCCAACGACTGCCATAAGGTTCATTTTGAGATGTAATCTCGGTGACAGGTGTGTACTTTACCAACAGACCACCAACCACCATGGTGGGAGGCTCCTATACCTGGTTATACCAATTTCACGAACATCCTGGGGACTACCCGCCCGACCACGGCCCGCGTGAATGGCCGGGTTGGCGGCGGGTTGGCTGGCCACCAATGCGCATGTCTGCACGATGCTGAGTGGGCGCGCCGGGCAGACCCAGTTAACGCATACCTCATTTTACACGCAAAACATCGCAATACTTGGCTTATACTGTTAGTTGGTGTTTAATGTGTTGGCACAGGTGGCCTCGAGGTGTGGGTGGCAGTCCTCACTGCAGGTAGCCGACGTGGCTGTGAGGTATGGGTGGCAGTCCTCATTAAGGGTGGCGCTGGATAATTAACAGTCCAGTCCTAACCTGCACGCCTCCTGACCATACATGGGCTACACACTGTTCAGGAGTTTGAATCCCAGCCGAGTCAAATCAATGACTTATAAAATCGATACTTCTCGCTACCTAGCTTGACACTCGGCATTACTAGGATAGGACAATGACTGGTTAGCACAGTATCAGGGTAATGTGACTGTGTGGGATATCAGGTCATGGTGCCAGCAGCCTGGTCTCCCAGTGGGGCAGTACTATAGACTCCATGAGTGTGCACTGTCACAAGTCGGTACCTGTCCTGATATGACCTTAGATTTTGCTAGGACCTAAAACACCACCAACTAACCAACCAACACGCTGCTCCGTGTTAGGCAGGTACGACGATGCTGCTTCATCTTGCACTGTTGCTCTATACTGGGTGGCCTCTGAGTAGAAGGATGGTTGGATTCTATTTCAGGGCTGTCTATCCGTATCAAAAGGAGTTCGCAGGTGAGCGTCGAATGGTTAATGTTTCTCATTGAGTACATGGCACACACGTGAGAATGTGTGTTCTAGTCTGTATGTGCCCGGTAAGCTATGGGTGAAGACCAGACTTACAGTGCCACTCCAATGGCTGCCCCATGTAGCGCCATGAAGGGTTTGTTAAATGACTTTACTATCACACCATAGTCATTGTGACCAGTAGAAGCATACCAAATTATCAAAGCAGTCTGATATCAGTTTGATTAAAGCCGACATTACAATGAACAAAGACAGTTGATTTAAACATTGAATCATATACACCGGCTTCTGGCTGTAATCGCCGTATGCGTTAAAGCTGCATAGTCTGATGAAGCATTAAATTTTTTAAATGCAAAACAATTATCTAGATTTGAATCTACATATCTAGCTTAGATACTGATGCACTTATTAAGCATCTGTTGCCAAATAGGAAAGACCGCTGAGGTTGCACGTAACCACCTCTGTTGATTATGTTATCCAATAAGTATCACGAGGTTTGCAAAATAAGCTACAATTCATTTACACAAATGCATGTTTTACCTTCTTGCATTTAAACATGTTTTAAAATTACATTAAACGCGGGAGATTTGCATACTCTTGGAAGTCTGGTTCTACGTGAAACTAGGCGTTAGATGAGTAGGTCCTAACATCAATGGTAGGCCCCTACTATATGATTATATAAGGAGCACCTCCGGACACTGACATGGCACACTGCAGTCAGAAGTGTTGTCAGGTATATTAACATCAAACTCAGCTTCAGAAACGTCACCGTAAGTAAGTAGTAGTAGTATAAGAGGCAGTCGGCACACGCCGGGATGGTTCAGTAAAGCCCCGTTCACACCCACAACTTTAGGCCAAACTAGATAAGGTGAACTAGAGGAGGCGAACTAGGCATCCTGTCCACACAAGCAGTACTTGGGGCGGTTTAAGGCGGAAATCGATCTCTGCGCATGAGCAAGTCCATACTAACCAGCACCAGTTTCGGTTCGTCGACGTTACCACGAGAGAGTGTGGGTTCGACCTAGATATGTATAGACTGAGTCGTATTGTTTTGGAACAGTCAAAACTTCTGCTGGGCAGTGAAACCCTAAAAATAAATGATGAAAAAAATATCTGTCCACCTCTAGCCCGTTCATAGACCAAATTATAATATATAGTGTGATGTGCTTAATCCGCTTCAAGTAAACCGCTACCGTCCACACAAGCAAGGTGGGCCGACTTAAGCTAGTTCGCTTCATCTATACTACCTCGCGAGGTGGTTTACTTGAAGCGAACTAGATGAGGCGACTCAGGCTTAATTCGCCTCAGAGTAGTGTCCACACGACCAATTTGAGGCGAACTAGTTGAGGCGACTTAACGGGCCAGTGTGAACGGGGCTTTAGATACCAGCAGGCACAAGTAACAGGAGGTGGGGGTAGGGGGCGAGTACCACTAAATGGTCTACCAATCGCCAACACACATGTTGGAAATCGGTAAGGCAATGGCACATCTCACAACCTCTCATGGTTCCTTAGACAATAACGCCTAAATACAAATAGGCAGTTTTCTCTTGTGCTTTTTTTTTCTGGTACAAACTACCAATCATAGATTCAAAGCTGGCAGCCACTGAGAAAGGTACATCTGTTGTGAAGAATAGATTGATAAACACAGAAAATAGTGTTGTTGAAAAAAAAGCATTCGCATTGTACTGTGAAAAGTGTAGGACGAGAGAGGGCACTGCGCAGATGACAGGTCAACAGCTGCACTTCCCAGAAGGCATTCACAGTTCCGTGATGTGTAGATCGTCTGGCTTTTCTAACGAGACTTCACACTGACATCTTTAACACAGGCGCGTGCTCACACCGGTCTAGTCAGGGTTCGCTCTGATTAAATTAACAGTATTGCTAACACGGAATGGTTGCCTGAGTTTCCCCGACAGTTAAAACGCACCGCTACGCAACCAATCGCAATGACTGGGGGCGCTTTCGATTAATCAACTCGGGTCACCCGAGTCACATGGTGGGAGCATTTGTGCTGGATCCTGTGTGTGGCATGTACTGCAAAGCTACTTCCCCCCCCCCCCTTTTTTTTTAAATGTAAAAGACCATTAAAATGGACATATATTTAATATATGCAATCATAAAATACTTTAAATCCTATTTTTCTGTAGGTATATTGGTTATTTTATAATTTAAAAAAAGAGAAAGTTTGGATTAAGCCATAATTTTCCCCATCCGAGCGCGTTCTTTATGCAACCCGAGGTTGTAGGTTCTGCGCATGGGCCAAAAAGTGGTTCGGGTGACCCGAGTTGTTTAATCGTGGCCTCCCTCAGACGGCTGGCCGCCAACAGGTGGCGCGCGGCACACCGGAGCCGGTAACGAGGCTCACACGGCCACATCCGCCAACACTTACCGCTCTAGTTTCCCATTGCCATGCTGCTCTCGTCTACTCCGGGACACAGTGTTTTAAGTCTGTAACTGGTCATTTAACTTCCCAGACACTGCACATCCCGACAAATTCTAAATAACCACATTGGGCTGATCTCAGGGCACTGATCCGAGTCCACACATCCCGGCCAGCACCAGCATCTCTTAAGCATTTACGCACATGTTACTTCAAACATATGCTGATCGCGCGCGCTTTCCAACGGGGATTAATTATCAATTTACGAAATACCCAAAACACGCTTGATATTAAAATGTACACTAAAAGTAATAAAGACAGTCTTCATCCATAAAGACATGTACCACCACCAGAGTCCACACTGTTGGCAACCACCACATTCGCAAGGTGTCTTGACGTCAGAGAACCAGAGTAGTGGGTTATTGTAAAAGATTCTCATCAAACATGAAAAAGTACGTTTTGACTGCAAACACAAATGAAGCGTTTGAAAGCAAACATATTGACTTCAATAAATTTGTGAATGCTTATTGTAGCTAAACCAATGGTTGGATTTTCCTCCAATTTGGCAGACTATTTACATTAGATGTTCTATGATGCATGTTTCTATCGTGTGTGCTACCATGGTGAAACGACTAAGGGCAGCAAAAGCACATAGAACCTTAAAGCTGCATAGTCCGATGAAATATCAAATTTTCAAAACCAAACCAATTATCTAGTTTTGATTTTAAATATCTAACTTAGATATTGATGTACTTATTAAGCATCTATTTCTGCATAGAAGGCAATACTGAGTCAATTTAACAGAACCTGTTACTGCAGAAGTCTATGGTGTCCGAGTTTTGGTAAGCTTGCCAAAACTAATTTTCCATGTTTGCACTCAAAATATCTCAAAAGTTTACCATTTAAAATAACAGTAACTTTAAACTAATGTAAAGTAGATGCTAGTGATCGATCTAATATATTTATCTCAGAAAAAATACAGAAATTGAAAACCATCGGACTATGCAACTTTAAGAAAACAACTAACATAGTAATAAGAATAGAACAAAAATACGATGAAACATACCAACAGACTATCTATCTGCTACTGAAATGCAGACAATCAAATAACTTATCAGCAGCTACTCCTTGGTAAGACAACACCAAAACTACAGCTGGCCAGCATTGAAAACAAGCCTGGGTACCCGGGCTTACATGCTATGGACAGTATAAATACAGCCTCAATAAAAAAAAGGAAAAAAACAGAAAAAAAAGCCCAAGCGAGTTCGACTGAATATTGTCTCCGTTGAGCCCTTGCACTAATGATCTATATAGTAAGATTGGTACCATTGGAAAGGGAAAAGAATTATCCATCTTTTAATTCCCAATCTTGTTAGTCTAAAAAGAAATTCAGTAGCTGGTTTCAAATTTAATTAGTGTAATTTGTCCTGACCAACTTATTTGACCCAGGGCAAAGCTATAAGTTCAGAAAGCCTATGTAATTGTATTTCTTTTAGTACCATCTACTACATTCTGCAATGTAGCACCAGCCAATTAAAGATACATTTTTGTGAGAGCTGTTTTGATCTACACTAGTGATGAATGCATAGTTACTAATTACATAAATAGATTTGACTTTACTCCAAGCGTAGTATATTTTCAATCAAACCTGCTCACCAGATGGAGCATATATTGAACATTTATGTTGTATAATTTCATCGAAATCAAATACATAGGGAAATAGTCATGAGCATGTAAATATTGATGAACAATCGCACAAAAAGCACTATTCCAAAACTGTTTCATGGTACTGCCGGCCTCCTTCTGGGCTCAGGTTCTGTTTTCTGTGGTGACCTTATGCCAGGTACACACCTACCGTTTATCCGCACCCACCTACCGTTTACGATCTAAAACTGCCCGTTTCGCGCACAAAAATCGCTAGGTGTGCGCGGGGAGCGCACACCTAGCGATTGCGATTCGCAACTAAAAACTCAGTTTTCGGGCTAAAACGGGCCAATTACGATTGCGATTCGCGATTCGAAAAATGAATCGGCCCGTTTTCAGTTTTAAGCGGGTCGGGTCGAGTCGCGAGTTTTAGTGCGCGAATCGTATATGGTAGGTGTGTACTTAGCATAACTCATGTAGATTGGGAAAAGGAGGGTCTTTTTATTAAGGTAACAATGGCCAATCCTGAATGTAACGGTCCCCTTCTCCACAATCGCTATCCATGCACTTAGATAACCATTTATAACAAACCCTCTGATGGTAAGGATCTGTTTTCTCTACTTATGTCTAAATCTATTTGATATTGTAGTGGTCTGCACTGACCTCTCAGGCAAGGAGCCGCATAGACAGGTAGGCATGGATAGTGTGTTGATATCAGGGAGCCTAGGTGGTGTAATGGTTAGCACACTGGCCCGGAATGCAAAGAGATGTGGGTTCGAGTCCTGCTCTAGGCACAATATTTCCCATTTTCACCACCCCCACGACACTGGTGCCATGACCAGGATCCTGTACAAGCTATGTGCTGTATAGTTGTTGAACCTACCCTGTGTATGTAAGTGTGTTGCATTGCCTGTGTGTATGTAATTGTAAGCATTAAAAGACTTACAATTCCAGGGGGACGAGTGTAGTGGTCTGCACTGACCTCTCAGGCAAGGAGCCGCATAGACCGGTAGCTGTGGATAGTGTGTTGATATCAGGGAGCCTAGGTGGTGTAATGGTTAGCACACTGGTCCGGAATGCAAAGAGATGTGGGTTCGAGTCCCGCTCTAGGCACAATATTTCCCATTTTCACCACCCCCACGACAATATCCAACTAGGAATGAATATGGAATGCTTATTCCCCATTATACCAGCCAATATTAATGGACATTATTTTTGCGAATTACAAATTTCAAAAGATTCTTTAAAAAAAAAAGGGGATGGGGGGTGGAAGAGTTCGATTTTTCTGGCGAAATAGCTTGAGTTTGCCACTAAAATATCCAGACGGCTAATGATCCAGCTTTTCTGTAAATTCTAAATGATAAAGCCGTATTAACAGATGCACTCGGTCAATGCCACAGCTTATATTTGTGTAACTGGGATGTCCTCGATCAAATGGGATTTTCAATTAACTTATTTACTGTGCCCATAGTATTTCAAAATGCTTTCGTTTGATAAGTTTAGTCGGCGATTTAGTATGGATCCTGCAGATGACGTCATCACTCATGTATGAATGATTTAACATGACAGATAATAAGCAGAAATCTCGCCGATAATCATACCGTTATTTCCACGTCCTACTGGTATTTCACTGCATGTTTTTCCTACTTCAGTTCAGCTGTTTTAATTTCCAACCCATGAAAGAAACCCTACAGTCTGAGAGCTATAGGATGTGGGGTGCAGCAACAATACACCATGATTGCAGGCTGTGGAGTTGTGATGAGTTAAGTGGGAAAGTTTAATAACAGTACGCTATCCAATGTTCTGGTAACTTGTATACCTAGCAACATCTAAGGTCATATCAGGACGGTTATAAGTATAAAGCACTTTCTTAGTCTTCATTGTTTACAAATATATACATGTATATATTTGTAAACAATGAAGACTAAGAAAGTGCTTTATACTAAGGTCATATCAGGACGGTTATAAGTATAAAGCACTTTCTTAGTCTTCATTGTTTACAAATACATACATGTGTATATTTGTAAACAATGAAGACTAAGAAAGTGCATTATACTTATAACCGTCCTGATATGACCTTAGATGTTGCTAGTACGTAAAACAACAACAAACAAAACTATACTTATAGGGTCCGACATGATTACTTCACACGGCATGAGATGGGGAAAGTAGAGCTTGTTTACCATCATTATTAACTTGCACTATTTCCTTGAATATTTGGTACATCTTAAAATTGTGCATGTTATAAGTAACATGGGTAATTTACGGGGTGGAGACCTTCCCCGGCCCGTACTTAATCCGCCAGAATTGGCATGCCCCGGCCCGAGTTCCCAACGACCCGGCACCCTCCTTTCACACTATATACTGGATTAGCTGGATTAACTCCACCGCTGCCCCTTGCGGCATTCTACCTGACCTGACCGTTTCGAATTTCCCGCCAAATTGATCACGGGGTCCCTCCCAGCCGATCTCAAGTCACAACTCCCTCAGCTCCGGTCAGAGAAGAACCTAACTTTGTCCCACCCACCCACACCACTGATTAAGTGGCTAGCTGGTGGGGTTCAGGGGTCGGGTCCTGCCCTCTTGTGACCTGTGAATAAGGACACTATCATTGAACCTGACTCATGTAGACATGTACATAGTGTTTGACTTCTAACCTTCTTGAATTAAAAGATAATTAACCACTATTCACCTCATGACTCCGCCTTGGTAAATTATAGAAATATTAAATGTAATGCGCTTAGATCTACTAAGAGAATAGTCAGGGGATACTCAGTGTAGTGGTTCTGTGTGGATCAGTCCTACTTACTGAGTTGAGCTATATGACCTAAAACTGCCCGTTTACCATTCTGTGATGTCATGCAGGAAAAGGATATGTGGAATAACATGACTAAGGGCCAAAGGGCTTCAAATTCTCAATAAGTCAAAGTAGGTTTTGTCATACTTTCCTCGGTGAATTCTTGCAGTGAACTGCTTCTTTATAGCTCTTCTTTATAATTAGTGATCCACGAGTTCAGTTCTAATTCGTAGAGAAAGCCTGTGTAAGTATGTCATGACCTATGTCACTCCAACAGAGATGCTGAGAATGGTCATGGCTGAATGATCTTCATAGATACAACTTGACCAGAGAGACCCTTCGTCTTGATTGGACCCTAATTCGATCTCAGAGAATAGGTTGATTTAAGATACACAAATTAATCATATTCGATCATGATAATTGTGAATAGGTCAAGTTATGTTGGTCATATACACGCAGGCACCTAATGCCCGGTACACACCTCCCGTATATGACCTAAAACTGCTCGTTTCGTGACTAAGTTTGAGTTTTAGTCGTTAGGTGTGCAACCCCCTAGCACACCAGAGCCTTGCGATTCGCGACTTAAAACTCAGTTTTAGGGCTTAAAACTCGAATCGCAAGACATTCGAAAAATGAATCGGCCAGTTTTACGTCGCGAAACGGGACGGGTCGGGTTGTGAAACGCAGTCAGTTTTAGCGCATGAATCGTATACGGGAGGTGTGTACCAGGCATTAGAACTATCACCTGGTTGGGGAGGGGGATAAAATTTGACAAAATGTTATGACTCTCAACAGTTTGTTTTGAAATATAAGCTAACACAACACATATATCCTTCTAATTCCCTTGAACCCTAACCCAATCCTGTTAAGGAATACAATCCTAAAAACAAGTCACTACTCCCCCGACCCCCATCTGCAACAGCGTTATCTTCACTGAGCTGCAACTAGGGCTGGATTTATTTGAATCCAGATAACAAATCTTACATCCAAGTTGAATATATAGTTGATAGGCTTTATAGATTTGCATAGAGTTCTAATTTTAACACAGGCCAGGGAAGGTGACTTTGTGGCTAATGTCTCCGGTTCTCTACCACGAGTTGACAGCTAATAACATTGGCACCCACCTGATACATTTTTACACAGCTCATACTTGTCGGAAACGCGCAGCAGGGTTTGTTTTTTTAAAATTTAAATTTATTTTATTTTATTGAGGCTGTATTTATACTGTCCATAGCATGTAAGCCCGGGTATCCAGGCTTGTTTTCAATGCTGGCCAGCCTTAGGTTTGGTGTTGTCTTACCAAGCAGTAGCTGCTGATAAGTTATTTGATTGTCTGCATTTCAGTAGCAGATAGATCTGTTGGTACGTTTAGTAGCCTATGTTAGTTTTTTTGGGCCCTCTTGGCATTGAATTTTTGTTCTATTCTTATTACTATGTTAGTTGTTTTCTTAGGGTTCTATGTTAGTGTTTTGGGGTTTTCTTGGGAAGAGTTTTCCGCTTTTTCTACTTAACAACAGAACTGTATGTAACTTACAACAGAACTGTACGTAACGACCAAACTTAATCTAGACAAATAAACAGGTAATTCTCCATACCTAATGATATACACCCCCCCCCCCCACCACAAGCCTTAATTTGGTATATAAGCTTATAAGTTATATCAAAGAAAAATTTAAGTTGCGTAGTTCGATGATTTAATTTCCTGGCCACCTTTTTAAAGATAAATAAATTAGGTTGATTCCCATAATTTACCTTACTTTAGTTTGATGTAACTTTTAATTTAAATTGCGAACTTTTGAAATATTGACGTGCAAACAAGCAAAGATAATTTTGGCAAATACGTAAAAACTAGACTTCAGGAGTAACAAGTTGCATTAAATTGACTTAGTGCATATACCCTTCTATGCAACATAGATAGGGTATCTGTATCTAAATTAGATATGTATAATCAAATCTAGATAAGTGCTTTAGCTTAGGAAATTTGACACTTTCATTGCACTATGTGTGATATATGCGTAATAGACGTACAGGTGTGTGGCTAATATATGTTAACGAGATGCAGAGTTTGAGACAAAGGAATATGCTAATGAGATGACGTCATGGAAAGTTTAGCCGGCGGGTTGAGCGAGCCCTAGGCCGTGAATAAACCATTCAGTATCCAGAAGTCAAAGTGTTCAGACGTTGTACTTTCACACTATGTAGCTATAAAGATATGCTCACCTGACCTAGGCATATTCAGAAATAAATACGACTATTTGTATATTTTGACCTGAGGTCAATTGGTGGTTGCTAGGCTTGGTCAAAGAGTAACTGCAACCATACTAATTCGATACTTTTATCGAAAGCGAGGCACAGGAAACGACCATGCAGTGGGGTTCTGCAAGGAATTCTATCTTTACACTAATATATCACTATTATAGGAGAGGATAATTAAATAAACGGATTGTATATTTGCGTGTGTTTTCACCCATTCTGTTTAATATATTCGACTCTTGCCACTCATTGCCATGGATGGTGTCAGGGCACCTTTAACTAGCATATACTCCAAGGGCCAAGTATTTATAGCAGCTCAGGGATTGATCGAGCTCACTGGTTTGAACAAAAAACAAACATTTCTCGCCGTGAATATTTTGTTTGTTTGTTTGTTGTTGTTTTACGTCCTAGCAACATCTAAGGTCATATCAGGACGGGTACCGACTTGTGACAGTGCGCACTCATGGCGACTTTATAGTGCTGTCCCACTGGGAAACCAGGCCGCCGGCACCATGACCTGGTATCCCACTCAGTCACATTATCCTGACACTGAGCACACCAGTCCTTGCCCTATCCTAATAATGCCGAGCGCCTGGCTAGGAAGCGACAAGTATCAATTTTAAAGTCATTGGTTTGACTCGACCGGGACTCGAACCCACGACCCCACGATCTACCAGCACGGGAGACGGACGCTCTAACTCATTCGGCCATCCCGTCTGGTCCGCCGTGAATATGGCCTATGCTGCCGACACGGCGTAAAGCAACCACCAATCAATCAATCAATCGTATGATATATATATTTGGTGAGATTTCACCCGTTACTGTGTAGATGACTGCAGTGTGGCCAAGAATAGAGTTTTTATACAGTTCTTCAGAGCGCCACTTTGATAGCTTCATCACGTCAGGCTGTAAACCTGTGTGACGTGTGCAAACCAGTAGAAACATGGTTCATCTTAGAGTTGGTGAATAACGCAAGAACAATTAATTACAAATACACATAGGTTTTACCAGTCTATACTCCTTGACATCATTCTCGGTTCAAGAAGTTAGCATGGCCAACTCGTGTAGGCATGAGTCAAAGCGAGCAATTCCCCACTTTCAGCTTGTATTCGCGGCGCATCACTAGTTTTGGTACTGCCATAAGTCCTTAAAGGCCCTGTCACATTACGGCGTATGGCGGGAGCGTATTGAAAACCTACGTAAGTCCTGCGCGTGCCGGCCTATCATGACCTTTGGTGACCTCTCGGGTGATTTTGAGCGTATGTGGAACCTATGAGGAGTGTACGAGGAGCGTATGAGGAGCGTGCTGACATTTTTTGACGGTTTTGATTGGCATGTGGAGCGTATGAGGAGCATATGTGAAGCGTATGCGAGACCTATGTTATCTCTCCTCGGTCTGCCACCTGGTGGCTCCTGGGTATATAGTGCGTCGCCTTTATATACCGAGACCATAGGTCGGGCATACGCCGCCATACGCTACGAATACGCTTTGCATACGCTACGAATACGCTCCCATACGCAACTCGTAGGTTCTGCATACGCTGCATACGCCAGAGATACGCCAGAGATACGCCCGTGACGCAAGTTGAGCGTACGCCGGTCTACCCCTAGCATATGCCGGCGTACCCCCAGCGTACGAGGAGCGTATGGCAACATATGAGAAGCGTATGAACCATACGCCCCCATAGGTCGAGATTTTTTTAGCATGCACAAAATAATTTGGACGGACGGACGGGAGAAAGCGTATGGCAGTGTACAGCGGCATAGACCGGCATAAGCCGGCACATGACGGCGTATGCAGAGCGTACGCGTAGCGTATGTGTAGCGTATGGCGGCGTATGCCGACGTAACGCGCCTATGCCGCCGTACGCTCCCCCAAAAAACCCTAATGTGACAGCCCCTTAAGGCCTGTCCTGCCATAAATCCTTAAGGCCTGTTCACACCTAATGCGTGAGACGCCACGAAGGGGCTTCTTTTACCATGACAGGTTTGGGCATAGTGCGCCACTGATATGTCTGGAACTTGTAAGCAAGAATACAGTTATAAAAGCACACTCCTGCAGATCCGGAGAATGACCGGAGTATTACACAACAGGGTATGGCATGACGTAACTCACACATAAACGTGGAGGCGTTGGTGGTGTGCTATATACATCAACACCACAGGCAGAACCGAATAGCCAGTCAACAACTAATATTGTAAAACAAAACAACAGCCATTAATCCTTACTAGCCATATAATAACAGTAATGAAAAGTAAAGGAATGCAAGGAATTTCAGACCTGGGCACCCTGCGTATTCTTCCGTATTTGTTACAGAATTAAACACTGATTGTTTGCTTCGTTATGGAATCGGCCGTCTCAAAATATGGTATAGGTAACCTATTCTGTAGACATTCAAAAAAAGAAAAGAAATTTACAATACAATATTTTAGCATTGTGCCTTGCATTGTATTTGTTGTTGGATGCATTAAAAGTTTGCTTGTGACAAAATATGTAACTTTATTTTTCACATTAAAAGTGTTACTGAAAGTCATTCAATAATACTGTAGTAGTCTGTACATGAGCCCCACTGCCACGCGGTGGCGGCAGAGACTACGCCGCATACCTACGCAGTTACACTGAACTGCGCTAGGTGGCGGCAGACTAGCCACCGGGCAGACCCCCAACGGGGCTGCCCTCTACTGCGTGTGGCTAGCTCACCCCCCACACCCACCTATAGAGGCAACGCGGGACCTGGCGAGTTAGGGGGTGGGTCAGTTGACTGTTGACATCATGGAGAGCTTAGAGGTTTCGTAATAAACCAAGTTGAAGCGTGCTGGGCCTGTATGCATGACGCGGTGTTAGCGAGCCAAAACTGGTTTTGGCGGGGATTTCTAGGTTAGCGGCGAACACTCAGTACGCAAGGAGTGGTGTTAGCGCAAACACACCAAGTATAAGCTAACATCGCGTCATGCATACGGGCCCTGATACTAAATCTTGGCGTTCTTCCGTGAGTGCGTGGCGGTGATGCGGATTCCGAGGGACACCAGTTTGACAGGGACACTTCCATTGAAATGCATTGTTAACGGCCGTGAGCAAATCTTCATACAGAACAAGTCAAATATCTCCCAAATTACACCATGTAGAAACAAATCGCTTGGTACACATATAGAAAACATCTTTACCATGAAGACTATATTAAATTTAATAGGTTAGGGTTCTG
This sequence comes from Branchipolynoe longqiensis, assembly GCA_030323885.1. NCBI lineage: Eukaryota > Metazoa > Annelida > Polychaeta > Phyllodocida > Polynoidae > Branchipolynoe > Branchipolynoe longqiensis. Next base: position 24,305,377 of record CM059199.1, read on the forward strand.
GATTTCTATTAATTTGTACTAAAACTTACGTTTTGCACTGCGCGTACCGTCAAACTGAAGGCATTGTCAATGGCCGTGAGCAGTCTTCATACAGACAATACAGAACAAGTGAAATATCTCTAAAATGACACTACCTACAAACAAATCGCTTGGTACACATATAGAAAACATGTTTAGCAAAAACATTATATTACATTTATAAGGTTAGTGACGATGCTCTTCGATTTTGACACGTGTGCAGAAGCGATGTGTCCCTGGGAAACTGGTGTCCCTGGGAAACTGCAACAGCAGTGTGGGGGAAGACCGTGGGCCATTACAATACTGAAAATAGCTTTGACAATACTGAAAGCTGCGAGATCGGGTGCACAGGTCTGCACTTTAAAGTGCTCATTATGAATTGAGTATATTATGTGAAATGCTTCTCTCTTTCTTATGACTCACAATTCTGAATGTCTATGGTTGGCAAAACAAAGACAGTATAGAAACCAGCTGACAAATACACCGCTGAATTGATTGTTTTAAAAACAATGTTAAATAGTTCTTTTCCACCATGTTGAAGTAATAACTTTGTAAAGTGGTCGAGTGCTGGCTTTTATTGGTTTTCTAGAGGAATTAACAGTAGAAATAGATGGGAAGTCTCAATAAAATGGTTATTCATGCCATTACGCTGTCACAGGTATAGACATCAACATGCAGAAATGCATGCAGTACCACTCACTTGAACTCAAAATAAAATAGAATAACCACAATTCTATACAATTGTCGTGGGGGTGATGAAAATGGGAAATATTGCGCCTAGAGCGGGACTCGAACCCACATCTCTTTGCACTCTGGGCCAGTGTGTTAACCGTTACACCACCTAGGCTCCCTGATATCACCACACTACCCACGCCTACCTGTCTATGTGGTTCCTTGCCTGAGAGGTCAGTGCAGACCACTACACTCGTCCCCCTGGAATTGTAAGTCTTTTAATGCTTACAATTACATACATACAGGCAATGTACTAACACATACATACACAGGGTAGGTTCAACAACCAGACAGCGCAAAGCTTGTACAGGATCCTGATCACGGCAACCAGTGTCATGGGAGTGATGAAAATGGGAAATATTGCGCCTAGAGCGGGACTCGAACCCACATCTCTTTGCACTCCGGGCCAGTGTGCTAACCATTACACCACCTAGGCTCCCTGATATCACCACACTACCCACGCCTACCTGTCTATGTGGTTCCTTGCCTGAGAGGTCAGCGCAGACCACTACACAATGTATCCAACACATTATGAATAAATGAATAAAATACAAAGTACCAGAACCCAGCCACAAGCAATCTAATACTATCGGCTATAGTTACTGGTTACTTCTGCTAACGAGGGAATGTGAATGTGCGGGAAATCATTGATGTAAGCAACAACACTCAACGTATCTATGCTCTAGGTCGATGTGCTAGAAGCAACATTGGAGGACTTTGCTTGCTTTATCACTACTACCTCTGATATGTCAGCATATTGGGAGTTGGTACTCCCACCGCCACTAGGCTCATGCTGACCGCTCTGAGCGTCTGGGCGGTCAATGGTTGGTAGGTTTTGCCAGAGGGAATGCTGGGACAGCACGCATACTTACTCTGGCATGCAGTGATGGTAGGTGGATTACAAGCGGGATGATAATTAGAACACCATGCTTGGACTAGTACACCCACAGGTCCTGTCTATTCCCAGGAAATCCATGAAACATTCGGAGTAAGTTATAATAGAGTTTATTGAACTATTTAACTTAGAAAATAAACTAAATTAATGCTTGTCTTTTTTATTCTACAAGAATTCTTTAACTAAAGCCCCGTTTACACACGGGCGTTAAGTCGCCGAAACTAGTTCGCCTTGTCTAGTTCGCCTCACATTCGCCGTGTGGACGCTACGCTGAAGCGAATTAGGGCTAGGTCGCCTCATCTAGTTCGCCTCAAGTAAACCACCTCGCGAGGTAGTATAGATGAAGCGATTTAGCTTAAATCGACGCAAGTGGCATGGGTGAACCCAACCGACTTACTTGAGGCAGATTAAGGACGTGACAGTCGAGACCTGAGTGTGTTGACTTTCCGGTAAATTTGCTCTATGAACCTGCTAGAGGTGCACATATATTTTTTTCATCATTTATTTTTAGGGTTTCACTGCCCAGCAGAAGTTTTGACCGTTCCAAAACAATACGATTCAGTCGAAACAGATCTAGGTCGAACCCACACTCTCTCGTGCGACGTCGACGAACCCAAACTGGCACTGGTTAGTCTGTACTTGCTCATGCGCAGATATCCACTTCCGCCTTAAACCGCTCCGTGTGTGGACACGACACTAGTTCGCCTCATCTAGTTCGCCTTATCTAGTTCGGCCTAAAGTTGTGCTGTGTGAACGGGGCTATAGATACAAACTGTATACCTAGCAATTAATCAACTAACCGTTACAGAAGCAACCACTATCCATGAATTAGATGTCACTCATAAATCGCTCAGTTATTGTGACTTTACTTGACTTAGAAATCTAAGCCCATCAACCCTACCACACCAGTCCTCCCCTACCTGGTTTCATGTAAATAGACATTGATTTAGCACTCAAGTAATTCATTAAGTCATATACCCTTGGCGAATTCCTTAGTTACACGGGTCTTACCTGTAAATAAGATTGTTTCGAATCTTATGACCATGAAGACAAGAATCACGGGAGGTTATAAATAGACCGTGGCAGCCAGCATTAATAACAAATAAAGGAATAATGAACTAATTGTCCAACGTCACCCCCTGCTATTGAACCACTGAGGGGGTGCTTAAAAAGTATTTCTAAAATAACTGTGGGTAGGGTGGATTGGGCCCCATATCCTTGTTTTCGTGTTCCTATTGAAAGAATCTTAGTAATACTTCAATTTTTAGGTACCTAATTTATAGGTAAGTCCAGTGTAACTAAGGAATTCGTACCTAATATTTCAACTACCGGAAATCAAGTCCAAAGGGGACAAAGAATGAGGAAGCAGAGGTGGGAAGAACACAAGTTTATATTCCCGTGACAGGCAGGATCGTCAGCTTGCAGGCTGTGATATATGCGTAATAGACGTATAGGCATGTGGCTAATGTATGATAATGAGATGCAAAGGTTTGGACAAAGGATTATGTAAATGAGATGACGTCATGGAAAGTTTAGCTGGCGGGTTCAGCGAGCCCTGGGGTGTGAATAAACCATTCAGTATCCAGAAGTCAAAGTGTTCAGACGTTGTACTTTCACACAGGCCAATCCTTAATCAATATGGAAGTGCCACAGCCGAAAAAGAGTTCTGATATGAGCTGGAAGTTATGCAAGCAGAGTATGCAGAACAAAATAATGCAAATGGACAGGGTTTTAAGAGCAAATAATAATATGAAGAGCTCAGAGCTACTTGTCGTCGTCCATATACTGATAGTGCTCCCAGCCAAAGGTTCCAGGCTGGGTATGGGTGTCCCTTGCCGAAAGGAAAGTGACGTCCCTGGAAGCCCCACATAGGTCTCCCTCACCTGGATACTAGAGCTAGTCGCTGCAAAGACTCATAGCCCTCCCTCCACTTTCTGGGTGTTGTGAAAATGTTCAGTATTGTGTCAGGCGCTGTGGCAATTTTTAGGATATTATTTTCCTCATATAGATTTCCCCCCAAATAAATGCTCCGATGGTAGTTCTTTCTCTACATGAGCATGCATTTTACATTTTATCACTTATTTACTTAATGGTGTGTTTAGTACCTGATGAGCATTGAGTTGTCTGTCATTAACTGATTTTATGTTAACGATAGAATTGTTACAGCATGCAGCATACAGAGAGCTTGTTCATACATCTCCCTCCGTTATCCCCCCCGCAATGTTCACGGCAAAAAGTGTTCAACCGTTATTCTATTTCAACCATCACTTATAAAAAGAATGTAAAAGCTTACAATCAAATATGCGTCACTAATGTTCCCCCTTAAGCTGCGAACACACTGGACGCATGCATCAAGTGTGCGTCAAGCGTCGCGTGTGCGTCAAAAATCTAAATCTATGTAATAAAGAGAACCCAAACACACTGGCGTGGGTGTTTCTCGTGCGTGCATCGCGCGTGCGTCACAAATCGCTTTTGGAGCGATTTTTTTACGCTTGACGCGTGGTGACGCTTGGATTTTGACCGAATTTGCCTGACTTTGCCCGACTTTGCTCGACTCTACCCTACATCTTATGTGTGTGTACCACACAGTGTGCTATGAGTGTGTACCACACAGTGTGTTATGTGTGTGTAACAGACTGTGTTATGTGTGTGTACCACACAGTGTGTTATGTGTGTATACCACACACCGTGTTATGTGTGTGTACCACACAGTGTGTTATGTGTGTAACACACAGTGTGTTATCTGTGTGTACCACACAGTGTGTTATGTGTGTGTAACACACAGTGTGTTATGTGTGTATACCTCACACCGTGTTATGTGTGTGTACCACACAGTGTGTTATGTGTGTGTAACAGACGGTGTGTTATGTGTTTACCACACAGTGTGTTATGTGTGTGTACCACACAGCATATTATGTGTGTGTAACACACAGTGTGTTATGTGTGTAACACACAGTGTGTTATGTATGTTTGCCACACAGCGTGTTATGTGTGTGTAACACACTGTGTGTTATCTGTGTGTACCACACAGTGTTTTATGTGTGTGTACCACACAGTGTCTTATGTGTGTGTAACAGACTGTGTTATGTGTGTGTACCACACAGTGTGTTATGTGTGTATACCACACACCGTGTTATGTGTGTGTACCACACAGTGTGTTATGTGTGTAACACACAGTGTGTTATCTGTGTGTACCACACAGTGTGTTATGTGTGTGTAACACACAGTGTGTTATGTGTGTGTACCACACATTGTGTTATGTGTGTGTACCACACAGTGTGTTATGTCTGTATACCTCACACCGTGTTATGTGTGTGTACCACACAGTGTGTTATCCGTGTGTACCACACAGTGTTTTATGTGTGTGTAACACACAGTGTGTTATGTGTGTGTAACACACAGTGTGTGTGTAACACACAGTATGTTATGTGTGTACCACAATTAGAGCGTCCGTCTCCCGTGTTGGTAGATCGTGGGTTCGAACCCTGGTCGAGTCAAACCAATGACGCAGACGCGAGCCAGACACATGCAGTGTGTTCGCTATTTGCGTGTGAGAACCGCATGACGCACGCTTGTACTTGACGCATGCGTCCTGTCTGTCCGTAGCTTTATTCCTTAAGCAGAAAAGAGTGCTGACCAATTATTATACTTACGAGTTATTCAGACAAGAGGGTAACATTATGTACTCTCGTGAAATAATATCCCACATTATAAAATGCTATAGACAACAGACGACATTCAATGACAGCAGCAGACAATATAAGTTAGTGATAGTTTATACTTGATGCTAAAGTAAACTTAGCTCAATTAATTTCTTTGGCTTCCAAAGTTCCAGTCAAAACAAATAAATAATTTGCATGCCTTAACATGACCGTCAGGACTACGACTGGCTGCCTAATGTCACCTGACGGTTCTGTTACTATTGGTTCATCAACCATTGCAAATTTAAAAAAAAATTTGGTGGTTAAAAAACGTAAGTGACAGTTGTTGATAAACCTTAAGGCCTTCTCTATTTTTGAAACTCTAATTTATCAACTTATTCTTTTGGGTCCTTCTATCTAATGTGGAAGTTGTGTTTTCTCAGTTAGCCTTTGTTTTGCCGTAGTTTTAAAGGAAAAGAACAGCCAAGTAGGAACTTCATTAGTAATCCGTCCAGTTAACGCCCTGGGCAGGCTCTCTGTCAGAGCGCGTCTCTCACCAAGGCTCCCTGTAGCCCTAGTAACCAATTTGATACAAATTATTTAATAGGTCAGATGATGCCTTAAGCGACGGAGTGGGCTCTGCAAAGCCCCCGTTGACACGCGCTGTTTGTAGCGCGCCACTTGTCGACCGTGTGCACAACCTGTCCGGTCTCCAAGGCTCTGTGGCCAGCTTCCCTTAACAGCGCGTCCAGAGGGGCAAACTTTCAAATGGGGTCACCTGCGCCATTCATCACAGTCTCTGGACACCAACAGCACTTCCGGGTCATATGTACAGAATAGAACGAATACGCATTTGTTCACAGAAGTATAAGTTAAGGGGCTGTCACATTAGGGTTTTTTGCGGGAGCGTACGGCGGCGTAGGCGCGTTACATCATATACGTTGCCATACGCCATACGACGCCATATGCTATGCATATGCTATGCATACGCTACGCACATGCTATGCATACGCTACGCATACGCTATCCATACGCTACGCATACGCTACGCATACGCTACGCATACGCTACGCATACGCTACGCATACGCTACGCATACGCTACGCATACGCTACGCATACGCTTCGCATAGGCCGTCATGTGCCGGCCCTAGCCGGCGTATGCCGTTGTACGCCGCCATACGCTTTCTCCCGTCCGTCCAAATTTGTTTGTGCATGCTCAAAAAATCTCGACCTATGGGAGCGTATGGTTCATACACTACTCATACGCCGCTGTACGCTCCTCGTACGCCGGTGTACGCTCCTCGTACGCTAGGGGTGCGCCGGCATAGGTTATGCATACGCTCAACTTGCGTCACCGGCGTATCTCTAGCGTATGTAGCGTACGCATAACCTACGAGTTACGTATGGGAGCGTACTCCTAGCGTATGCACAGCGTATGCACAGCCTATTCCAAGCGTATGCCATAGGTCTCAACATCGATCTTGACTCATATGCGACTCATACGCTACTCATACGCTCTGCATACGCTCCCATAGGTCGAGAGTTTTTTAGCATGCACAAAAGAATTTGGACGGACGGACGGGAGAAAGCGTATGGCGGTGTACAACGGCATACGCCGGCACATGATGGCCTATGCATAGCGTATGCGTAGCGTATGGCGGCGTATGCCGACGTATATGACGTAATGCGCCTACGCCACCGTACGCTCCCACAAAAAACCCTAATGTGACAGCCCCTTTAGGATCTGAGCACATTTTGCAGAAAGCCTAGGATAACTCGGTCACGGCAAGTGTGGTTTGCAGATAGGGTAGAATAGGTATTAAATTTCTATTATGGCTAAATTTGCCAATCACAACCTGTAACCTCTACCTAAGACAGTAAGAGTTAATTTTCACGACATCCAAGTTACGTACTGTGGAAATTTAACAATAAGTGGGACCATGATGGGGAAATGGACTTGCATGCTGTGTGGCATATCGAAGGCCAACACACCTGTGGAGGGAACTGGTACGACACTGTTTCACTTTCCCCGTGAGAGCAGAATGCGCCATTTGCACACTGTCTCACAATGCACCATCCGACACATTGAATGAACACCGTTCATCACATGTCAGGTGCTCTAAACATGGACTAATCTGCACGTACGTGCAGAGGTATTCTAACTACGCAATAATATACCCACTTATGTCTGCGCATCGACGTCGGTCACAGATCTCTATTCATATTCTTGTACATATCAGAAATGTCTTTGTTGCGGCTCCCCTACAATGGAATAAGTAAGAGCACACCTGTTTTATATATCGTTGGCTGTAGCTGCTTGATATGTGTGACCAAGAGGTGGTGGCGTAATGAATAAGATGCCCATATTTTATAACCAAGCATAAAAAGGGTAACTAAACATCGACTAATCTGAACGTATGTGCAGAGGTATTCTAACTACGCAATAATATACCGACTTATGTCTGCGCATCGACGTCGGTCACAGATCTCTATTCATATTCTTGTACATATCAGAAATGTCTTTGTTGTGGCTCCCCTACAATGGAATAAGTAAGAGCACACCTGTTTTATATATCGTTGGCTGTAGCTGCTTGATATGTGTGACCAAGAGGTGGTGGCGTAATGAATAAGATGCCCATATTGTATACCCAAGCATAAAAAGGGTAACTATGATGGGCAGTTTTATGCTCTAAACTGTCTCCTAAAGAACAGGTGATGGGGTTATCATCAAGGAAACAAACATTGCCAGATTTTCCACTTCTGGAAAAGAGTGTTAACACAATCTAAAAAGAATGCTTTACCGAGGGATTTGAGCCAGAGATTGCAGGGCCGCGAATTCCCTTCCCCAATAAGACAGCCCAGTTCGCAAAATAAATACACACCAACAATGTCCGATTGTTATGTACACTAAAGTATGTATAATTGCTTTGTAAAGTAATCATTTTAGACAAGTTGTTGTTAGTTGATTGATTGATTGGTGGTTGCTTTATGCTATTCATGGCGAGTTAGTACATCCCCATAATGAGATTCTTCGAGTAATATCCATGCATTGGTAAGCCCAAGTAGGTTGCCTTGAGTAAAATAATGGGACGCGTAGGCAATGGCACATGGTTGCCTCCATCTATATTGAAAATAGGCCAAAGTTGTCTTGTCTATATTGTACCCAGCCAAAGGTTTGCCCAAAAGAGGTATACTTTGTCTGTGCGAGCCCCTGGCTTAAGGGGCTGTCACATTAGTTTTTTTTTGCAGGAGCGTATGGCGGCGTAGGCGCGTTACGTCATATACGCCGGCATACACTGTATACGCTACTCATATTGTACGCATACGCTACTCATACGCCACCAGATGCCGGCTTATGAGGCATACGCCGCCATACGCTGCTCATACGCTACTCATACGCCGGCGTACGCTCCTCGTACGCTAGGGATACGCCGGCATAGGTTTTTCATACGCTCAACTTGTGTCACCGGCGTATCTCTAGCGTATCTCTAGCATATGTAGCGTAGCATAACTTAAGATGTTAACGTTTATGGCAGCGTGCATTCACTCAGCGTAATCGCACAGCGTATGCACAGCGTATTCCACAGGTCTCGACATCGATCTTGACTCATACGCTACTCATAGCGCTAGCTGAGTACGCTACATCGTCACGCATCCACATCTCCAATACATAAACCATCAAAAAATTGTAACACAGCACGCTCCCATACGCTGCCTCATAGGTTCCACATAACGCTCATAAAACACCCGAAAGGTCACCAAATGTCATCATAGGCCGGCATGCGCAGGACCTACATAGGTTTTCAATACGCTCCCGCCATACGCCGTAATGTGACAGGGCCTTTATTGACTCGTTTTCTTGGATGCCTGCTCCATTCGGGTTCCTGTGTCGCAGTGGGAATGTTACTTGCTCTCTCGCCGCCAGCTACAACAGTGGGTGCCATGGTTGCCCTGGCCAGAGTATCGCCACCACTATTGCCTTCACCTGATCCCTCTCAATTTTACTCACGCCCCTCAAGAGTAGGATGAAAGGTGGGCAACAAAAGATTAAATCCCTTCCCAGCTGAATGAGAACGCATCATTTCTTTGCTCAGGTTCCCAGCTGACATACTTTTTTGCAAACATATCTTCTTCTGGTGTGTTCCAAATTTCGCAAATCTGTTTGAACATTTCATTGTTTAAATTTCATCTAATTGGTATCAGAACTTCTTGGATCATAGATCTGCTAACGCATTTTCGACTCCCAGTATATGTATAATTATTGTTAGCCAATTGCTGTGCATTAGAACCCATTCCCAAATTTCTATGGCCTCTACTAAGCAGTCCTCTGATATGGTACCTCCCACGTTTTTAGCATATGATTCTAATGTTTTTTTTTTTTACTTTACACAAACTCTTGTCCTTAGTACTAACGCTTTTTTATGCGTTAGTTCATCTGGGTGCCATCTACCCCCTGCTTCATTTATTTCTGTGTGTTCCCTGATGGGAAGCATCGGTGACCAATTCTATTTCTGGGTCATCCCATCTAATTAATCTAGGATTTTGTAGGTTTTCTTCACACCAACAGATATCTGCCAGACCTTCCCTGGATATCCACATCACACTTTCAAAATCTCCTTTACTTCTTTTTAGTGCTTTAATCTGATCCCTCTCATGGCTCTCTAAGTGCACTCCAGCATACTCCACCGCTGGCATAGATGCTAGTGTAGTGGTCTGCACTGACCTCTCAGGCAAGGAGCCGCATAGACAGGTAGGCGTGGGTAGTGTGTTGATATCAGGGAGCCTAGGTGGTGTAATGGTTAGCACACTGGCCTGGAATGCAAAGAGATGTAGGTTCGAGTCCCACTCTAGGCGCGATATTTCCCATTTTCATCACCCCCATGACACTGGTGCCATGACCAGGATCCTGTACAAGCTACATGCTGTATAGTTGTTGAACCTACCCTGTACCATGTAAGTGCGTTACATTGCCTGTATGTATGTAATTGTAAGCATTAAAAGACTTACAATTCCAGGGGGACGAGTGTAGTGGTCTGCACTGACCTCTCAGGCAAGGAGCCGCATAGACAGGTAGGCGTGGGTAGTGTGTTGATATCAGGGAGCCTAGGTGGTGTAATGGTTAGCACACTGGCCTGGAATGCAAAGAGATGTGGGTTCGAGGCCCGCTCTCGGCGCGATCTTTCCCATTTTCATCACCCCCCATGACACTACCATTAACCCGCCACTTGGCAAATGTTAGTATGTTCCATCCCTGTGGCTTCCCTTATTTTATTACTTGGGTTTAGTTTAGACTTTTTCTCCTCTGTGAGGGAAACTTCCATAGATATTGAATTTAAATCAAAACCTAGAAAGGTTAATCACTGTGTCGGCTCTGGTACTGCCATATATCTCTGTTTTTCGTGAAACCCAGTTGTGTGAACAAGATCTCAAGGTCTTGGATGGCCCTTTTACATTCTTCCGTTGTTCATCTATGACAAAACCATCGGCTAGATATGGGAACCCAATGTGGCCTTTTTCAGCCAACTCTGCGCAAATAGGTTTAAGGAGTTTGGTAAATATGTGGGGTCGTGGTGATAGCCTGTTCGGCAATACTTGATACTTGAGTAGTCTATTCCCCATGCGGAATCTGAGGAATTTCTGCTATGAGATGTTGGTTGCTTGGTTGTTGTTGTTTTAAATTCCAGCAACATCCAATGTCGGATCAGATCAAACGTGTTTGGCAAACATTTATCGGAGTACAGTTCTTGTCCCGGCGGTTAAAATCGGGCTACTTTAAAATTCCTCAACAATGCCAATGAGCGTAGTCTATCACACTTAAACATAGTTGACCATGATGTGCCTTGATTAAACTGAACGGGATGGATAATCACTAAGAGCGCTGGCAATCTTCCTGTCGGAGGTTGCGGGTTCGAAACCCGGTCTAGTCAGTCAAACCAATGAAATACAAAATTGATACCTGTTGCTAACCAACCTGGCACTAGGCACCTCAAGGACTGGTTTGCTCAATATCAAGATAATGTGATTGAGTGGGATATCAGGTGATAATGCCGGCGATCCGGTCTTCCAGTGGGGCCGCACTATAATTATAAAGTTGCCACGAGAATGCATTGTTATAATTTTGATGTAACCTTAAATTGTGCTAGAACATGAAACACAAACAAATCCTTGGTTAAAGAAAACCACGGTCAACACAAATTAGAGACCGCAGAAGGGAAATTAGATGTTAACGGCAGTCTGCCATGGTCATCGAGGGGTGGCTATGGTCAACGCGCGCTGTCAAAGTGCGTTACGCTGGTTGTTTACACCGGGCAGGCTTCCTCCATAATAGGTACATCGAGCCTGGTGGCTGAGCTGGCAGACATACAGATAGCTGATACACGACGATTGTCAGTCTTCAGTCACAAACTGGTACCGTAGATACGCCACTAGAGCCGGCCTCACTAACATTTTGGAATACAACATATGCATTGCATACATTACTGTACAAGGAGAGTAAGAATTTGAAAGAATGTGAACATATTGTATAGGCCTCCTAGAACATAAGGAACATTTCTGACCAAGTGAGTAGGCGAGATGGTAATAAAAAATGGTTGACTAGGACAGCGACATGGTCCTCTACGCCAACTCGATATGCAAGGCCAACTCAACTCAACATTCGCCTGAGCAGTCGACTAATGGGAATTGATGCAGAATAAATCATTTCGATACTAGCCTATCCTTATATATAACCAAGCACTTCTTCAATCTTGTGTCGGTGTCCATAAAAAAACTAAACTATCTAGTTACTTCCGGTCACAAAGCAATAAGCATCAATACATATATCTATGACCATCAGGTGAGATACAACCAGCAGACAGTACTGGTACTGAGCAGTCAAAGGCACGTTGCTAGACTACAAACCACCCAAAACAAAAGAACATTCAAGTAAATGTGTATGGTCAATACCGTTGATATGGTGAAATATATAGTACCGGATCTCTGCAGGACCCCTCTGGACACACAGGGGCACCACCAAATTGGCATGAGGCATCTTTGAACCTGACTAAGCTGTGGTACTTGCATTAAAGTTGCATGGTCCGATGAAATATAATTTTGTCAATATTAAAACAACGACTTACATTTGATCCTATATATCCAACTTAGATACTGGTGTATTAGCTAATGATTTGGGACAGCATATACAGAATAACCCGTGAATTTATAACCTCACCACTTTGGACACTCACTTTGAAACACCCATTATGCAGGGAGGCTATTAACCAATTAGGCCAATCTCATGACCTCATTAGCCTCCTCTGACCAAGTAGGCCTACTGTGCAGGGCCATAGAGGGGAAGGGGAAATGAGGCGGATGTTTCCCCCCTCCTCCATGTTGGATATTGGACATTCAATGCTATTTGGTCAATTCTATAAATATAATTAATCAAATTTGGCTAATTTAAATTTTGAAATTTGTACATTTGTCAATTAAAATTGCATCTGCCATCGGGACTATGTACGGTATGAGGGAGGATAAGACATATGGATGTCATAACAGTAAATAATAACAGAGCAATAATATGTACATGAGAAATGCAAATTCATTAGATAGCAATGGAGATTTCCAGGTTTAATGCTATGATGGCAGCAAATGTTCTGGTCATGCGTTATCGTTTGGACGAGATCCATAGCAAATGCGCCAGGTTCTGGGATTAACGCTATGATGGCAGCAGCCGTTCCGCAGCGTATGCTCCGGCGGACGGCTTGGGATCGCAAAGCATGCAGTTTGTCATAGGTGAGTATAGAAACTGATATGGTGCTACGACCCTAGACCGTCCTCCGATGCATAGGCTGTAGAACGGAGCATTTGCAATGTATCCCGTCCAAACAATAACACATAGGTACGACCAGAATGGCTGCTGACTTTGCAACACCTCTGTCAATGCTAAACTATAAGTATGCCGATCGACGCCCACATCCAATCCTCGATGCCGACAACTTTAACAGATGTCAGAGTGGCAATTCTTAAAGTGTAGTGCATTTAGGATAAATTTAAGAACTTTCCAATACCTCTGTCAATGCTAAACTATAGCAACCCGCATATATGGAAATGTGGGCTGCTCACCAAGACGAACCCGCATTGGCCATCAAATGCAGGGAAGGGTTCGCTGCAGTAAACCGTTTCTAGGAGACGCACCGCGGCGTCCCACGTTACTCTCCTAGCAACGTAGAAGGTTCGAGCGGTCGGGCCCGCACCCATCAGACATGTTTTATTGGCGCTCTGATGTTTTAGATGATAATACGGCTTTGAATACAGTAATTGGGAGTATCTTGACTAAAAAGGAAATGGAGGGGAAGTATTTATTCATACGATTGACATTTGAAGAGATTAGATGGTGTTGGTAGGAACAGAAATAAAGTCAAGAGCTCTTAAAATGTGATTGAGACATTCCTTGCATTCCTTACCCTTTATGAACAGGTCCCTTATTACACTGACCGTCATGGTCAACTCCCTAATAATGGTTCCTTATTATATCTATTACTATTGGCACAGACGAGGGAGTAATGTAGACATCCCAGTATGTCATAACCTTCTCCTCGGGACTAGTAACCACCTTCTTAATACAGACAATAATAATAATAATAATAGGTAATATCTCGGGTATTTACAAGTGGCAGCGGAGGCAGAGTACACCGCCGACCTTAGCTATGGAAGGGGACGAGTGATGGTTTTGTTTGTTTGTTGTTTTACGTCCTAGCAACATTTAAGGTCATATCAGGACGGGTACCGACTTGTGACACTGCGCACTCATGGCGACTTTATAGTGCTGTCCCACTGGGAAACCAGGCTGCCTGCACCATGACCTGGTATACCACTCAGTCACATTATCCTGACACTGAGCCAACCAGTCCTTGCCCTGTCCTAATAATGCTGAGCACCTGGCTAGGAAGCGACAAGTATAAATTTTAAGTCATTGGTTTGACTCGACCAAGGCTCGAACCCACGACCCCACGATCTACCAACACGGGAGACGGCCGCTCTAACTCATTCGGCAGGAGTGATAGTAATTAATACACATCAGATGCGGGGGTAGAGCCCGTGAACATGTTTGTTTGTTTCTTTGTTGTTGTTTTACATTCTAGCAACATCTAAGGTCATCAGGATGCTACCGACTTATGACAGTGCACATTCATGGTGACTTTATAGTGCTGCCCCACTGGAAGACCAGGCCGCCAGCACCATGACCTGATAGCCCACTCAGTCACATTATCCTGACACTGAGCAAACCAGTCCTTGCCCTATCCTAATAATGCCAAGCGGCAGGCTAGGAAGCAACAAGTATCACCCTTTAAGGCATTGGTTTGGTTCGAACCCATGACCCCACGATCTACCAACACGGGAGACGGACTCTCTAACTCATTCGGCTATCCCGTCTGGTCCCGTGAACATTTAGTACATAGGCTGTCGGCTGTTATCTCAAATATAACTAACAAATTCAAATGCAATCGGACTATGCAACTTTAAGGCAGAAGACTAATGAGAGGTCATGAGTTTAGCCTACTTTCTGACTTTATATAAGTAGTTGTCCAGAAGGATGGTCTAATAGATTCATTAATTATTTCCCTCAAGTACCCCCAACTCATTAATTAGTGTACTAGTATCTAAGTTGGACTTATAGTTATAGGATCAACTGTAGGTGAGCGTTTTGGTTTTGAAAATATGCTTCATCTGACAATGCAACAAAGATGTGTTACATAGGTCATAAACTTTCCACATCCTGATGACTGTAGAGGTTGCTAGGATGCAAAACCCTAATAAACCAAAGCCATGCCTGGTCGTTGATACGGTCATTTTCAGGATACAATTGAAGCTCCGGAGTTATCTGAACTTACAGCCGAGTATTTTGAAGGTACTTGGGTGTACATTGAAAACACATGCGTGGTGTTCTCAGCGTCCCACAATGATTACCACTGACTGCAGCCTCCACGGACACTTCCGATACCCAGAGCTGCAGCCCAGTCGCACAAGTCTGCCCGCTCACGGTGCCACCAGCAGCGCAGGCCGGCAGGGCCCTCTGTAGGGCATGTGGCGCCTGCACCAGTAGCCCAGCCCGACAGGAGAAACTGGCCGATGTACCGACTCCACATTCCAGACCCACCACTCGCCCCTGAGTATGCCAATTACCGAGGCAACATGGATAATTCACGAACGAGAGGCAAGGCGAACACGTGCAGCACGTGACCTACACACCCTCCCCTCACTCACTGCTGGCCCGACACTCGCTCTGGTCACTTCTCTCTCACTCTCACTGACAGCACTCAACTATGCCACCCGGTAAAGGGGCTGTCACATTACGGCGTATGGCGGGAGCGTATTGAAAACCTACGTACGCCATCGGGTGCCACTTTCGGGTGTGTTTGAGCGTATGAGGAGCGTATGAATAGCGTATGCGTAGCGTATGTGTAGCGTATGGGAGCGTATGGGAGCGTGCTGTGACATTTTTTGACAGTATGGGCCATACGCCCTCATAGGTCGCGTTTTTTTGAGCATGCACAAAAAAATTTGGACGGACGGATTTATGAAAGCGTATGGCGGC
Source organism: Branchipolynoe longqiensis (assembly GCA_030323885.1). Lineage (NCBI taxonomy): Eukaryota > Metazoa > Annelida > Polychaeta > Phyllodocida > Polynoidae > Branchipolynoe > Branchipolynoe longqiensis. The sequence goes on from CM059199.1 coordinate 24,321,241, forward strand.
GTATGCATCATAGGCTTCACATACGCCGGCGTGTTGCGGCACTGGCGGCGTATGCGTAGCGTATGCGTAGCGTATGCGTAGCGCGACGTATATGACGTAAGCCGCTACGCCGCCATACGCTCCCGCCATACGCCGTAATGTGACAGCGCCTTTAGCAACTAGGCAGGCCGCCGCTCAGGCCGCAGCGGGCGTCATTCCGTAGGGCGGCCAGAGCCTTGGCACCCCATGCCCCGAGGCTTCGTGCTCAGCTCTCGCCGGTGCGCTCTCAGCCTTTTTCATCGGTTGCTTCAACTACAAGCAATTTAGCCACAGTTCTGGAACTGCAAAGGAAGGCACTGCAAATTACAAAAGAGCTGTCAGTGATAGTCAATGCTTTGGAATCTGTGGCGGCCATTCCGATGTCTCAGCAGGTGGTGCCGGAGTCGCCGGTGCCACCCAAATCTGGGCCCCCGCCCCCTGCCAGCAGAGCCTCAACAACCGCAAGTGGACCAGCCTCTGGTCGACTGTTCCCAGGTAGTGCTTGAGCAGTTGGCTCTAGCAACCTTTCAACAACTTCCAGCAGGCCACAGATATTATCTGGCTGAAGTTTTAGACCCGGTGGAGCCACCTCAGCAACCTTGGTAGGCAGTAGTGACGCATGAAGCGAGAGCTCAACAAGCTGCTGCGGTTATAGCAGACCTCCTTTTGGACATATGCAAGGCTTTAAAGAAACCAAAAGGTACCATTTTTCTACCAGATTTGTTTATAACAAGAGGTGACGCATGTAAATCTATTGGCATGGGTGAAGCGTCGTGGTCGGAATATTTGGAACCACTCAATCTGATAGCAGTCCACCTGTCCTTACCTCCTAATTGGGCTTCACACATTCGTAAGCATCAGCAAAACCTAATTCATATGGCTACCACCTGGGACTGGTGGGTTTGTCGGCGGTGGTCCGAAAAGGTGTTCAAAATGGTTGTGGATGGACGGTTCCCTAATGGTTGGGCTGATCAGGCGGATATTAAAGACCTTCAATGTGACCAATGTACTGCGCTCAGCCTCATTTCTACCAGGATACCATTTTGTCTTATAGTCAGCAGACGCCTCCCCCTTTCCAGTCTCACGCACCGCAGTTCTCAGCTAGCCAAGCAGGTCCCGCCCCAATTAACCAGAAGAGATGACTATAACAAGGATACCGACAGGAAGTCCTGCCATTTGTGGAATTGGGGGCGGGACTGTGGGTTCAACTCATCTCACAGGGTTTTGCCTACAAGATATCTACATAAATGTGGTTGGTGTTCTAACCGCGTTAAACATATCCATTGGCACAAGGAACATGATTGCCTTAAGAAAAGGGCTTCCCATGACCGGAAAGCATCTGGTGAGGCTGTGGAGCCGTCACCAGCTGGTGTAAGTCCTGCTAATAACCCGCCTATAACAAGGATACCGACAGGAAGTCCTGCCATTTGTGGAATTGGGGGCGGGACTGTGGGTTCAACTATCTCACGGGGTTTTGCCTACAAGATATCTACATAAATGTGGTTGGTGTTCTAACCGCGTTAAACATATCCATTGGCACAAGGAACATGATTGCCTTAAGAAAAGGGCTTCCCATGACCGGAAAGCGTCTGGTGAGGCTGTGGAGCCGTCACCAGCTGGTGTAAGTCCTGCTAATAACCCGCCTGCTCTGCCTTTCCCGCCGTCACATGCCCAAGCTGCTTCCCCCACTAGCCCCTACCCTTTTCTCTGCTCCGTCTCCGCCCCCCCTGTAGTACTCCCTGCCTCCTTTGCCCCCTCCCTCCCACTTGCCAACACCTCTCATGTGTCGTGTGGACATAGCCCGTTCCGCTCAATTAACACCTCACATTCCTATGCAGTTAGCCGAGTCGCCAGCGTCGGTCGCGGTAATTACCTCGCCTGCTCCATTCCCCCCCACCCCCACCCTCCACACTACCCGCATCGCAAACTCAGATTTCCTGCCTGCCTAGTCTAGAGTCTGCATACTCTGACCTCTCAAACTGTGCCCTGAGTTTGCCTATAGAAATTTCACACGGCTGTTTTAATACGAGTTCTCATGACTTATCTCTCTTTACAGGTTCACCTTATGCAAGGTTCTGTCCTCCTTTGCTGCTTCAATACAGGCCAACATTAGCAGCACTCTGGCCTACTGCAACTACTGCAGTGGTACAGGTAGCTCCCTACATGGAGATTTTTAATGTCATGAGAGCTTCCTGCCTTCCAAATTATTTATCTGCTAAGGTTCCTATCCCTTCGGCACTAAATATCCCAGCCTGGAGGTTAGCGCTTCATGATTTCCCAGATACACAGTTAGTTGATTTTCTGGAATTCGGGTGGCCAATAGACTACTACACTTCCTCTCGCCTTCTGACACCGACCCTCAAAAATCATACATCTCAAGCTGAATTAGATATACATATAACCAGATTTATTAAGACAGAATGCAAATTAGATGCCCTCCTTGGCCCATTCACTAATCCTTCGTTTATTCCTTGGTGCCAAATAAGTCCGATTATGACCAGGCCCAAGAATAATTCATCAGCTAGCCTATTATAATAGTTTTAAGTTTTCTGCTAGGTCAAAGTGTGAATGCTCGAATAGTTAGAGGTTTCTTCCAGGACGCACCCTTTTCGTTCTCTGTGCCCTCAGTTACAACTCTGTCAGACCAGCTCTCAAAACTAGGTAGGGGGTCTTGGCTCTGGACGGGTGATCTGCCTAGAGCTTATAGACACCTTCGGGTATGCCTGCTGTCGGCCCCTCTGTTGGGTATTAAGGTCGGTGGTGCCACTTTCATTGATATAGCACCTCCGTTTGTGTGCCGCACCTCAGCTCTGGCCTGTGCTAGAACAACGAGGGCAGTAGTGTGGCTGCTTAGGAAACGGGGTTTCTTTGCCCTGTGTAACCTCAACGATTTCGTCGGGGTGGAAGCTACAAAAGCACAGGCTGATAAGGCCTTTGCAGTCTTTTAGAGTATCACTGCGGGATTAGGTTTAACTTTGGCTGCAGAAAAGTGTTTCCCACCTTCTCACTCACTGGTGTGGTTACGTTTCTTGGTAGATGCTCAAGTAATGACTGTAACGCCTCCCCCCGGTAAGCTCGAGGAGGTTCTGCAGAAGTCTAAGAGTACAGTGTCAAAGAAGCAGCTGTAAAGCCTGGTGGGTAAATTACAGCACATAGCGAAATGTGTCAGTCCTGCGACGCGGTTTATGAATAGGTTACGAGCAGCGTTAAGGGGTTTCCTGCCGGCAGGTCAACATTCATTTCCTCCTCAAATCCTTAAGGATCTTGACTGGTTCCTTAAGTTGTCATCCCAGCTCAATGAGGTTGTTCTTCTTCCAAAAGCACCCCCCCACCATAGTGGTGTATTGAATGTGACTCAACACTGCTGGGAGGGGGAGCGTTCTCTACGGTTGCTTTCTTCTCAGTAGAGTACCTTCTAATATCACAGCGGCCCTTCCCTTAATTACACAATTGGAGTCCTTTAATTTAGTTATTGCTGTGTCCAATCTTCTTCTACCTGATCCACATAACTATGTAGTATGGTAAACACAGATGATGCGCGAGAAGGAAGAAAGCAAGGCGGGGGTGGGAAAAAAGCCGCTTTATTTAACGCCTCATAACAACAAGGAAATAAGCAGCTATATACAACAAGTCAAATGTCAAGGTAATCTGAGAGTAAATGAGCTTGGGGGAGCTTGAAATGTTCGGGTGAGGGGCGCCGAAGAGCCCTCCACCAAAAAAGGAGGAGAGGGCTCGAGGCGCGCCCGAGGGGGCGGGGCGGGGCACGGAGGCATGCCCGCCTCTGAGGTCCAGGTGATGATGTGGTGAGGGGCACCAGGTATCGGGGGGTGGGCGTCGGTGGAGGTCTTGGGTGTCGTGAGAGTCAGGGGCCTACGGCGACAGGGGAGCGGGAAAAAGGAGAGCTTGTGTAGGGAGGACGGCGGGAAGGCAAATGGCTGAAGGAGGCCGTATAAGGGAAGCAGCAGGGAGGCGTGAAAGCGGGGGAGGTGAGAAAGCCGGCGGACAGGGAGAAAGGGCGAGGCGAGGGAAAGCTGAGGGCGGGGTGACATGGAAGGCGAGAAAGCTGGGCGGCGGCGGGAGAGAGTCTCTTCCTTCCCTCACATCAAACGCAATGCGAGCATTACGACCAATCTTACTTCACAACAGGTTCTCTCCACAGGCTCGGGTAAGGAGCCGTTCCTCTGTGCGTGCGCAAGACAGCTTTGGCTAATAGCAGCTACAGTCAGTACTACTCTCGTGATTGGGCATAAACCGGGCTCCCTCCTATGTCTGGCGGATGCCCTTAGTAGAGCCCATGCAAATCCCCAGCTGAAGCAACGCACGGTTCAAGAGTGTGAGAAGCTGGGCCTGAAACCCTTGCTAGTCCTTCCCTCACTAGATATAATTCATTTTGACCTGTAACCCCCCCCCCCCCTCCCCCCTTTTCCTACCAACCCATTATTTCCCCCCTAGCCTGGAAGATAGGCTTATATTTTGGGTTGTATCTTCCAGGCTACACAGTAACTCAGCATCTGCCCCTGCTCAACGCCATCACCGACTTACTGGCCCCAGGGACATGGAAGAACAAGCGGTTACACATCCAGATCTACCTTGACTTCTGTCGCTGCCATGATGTCGACCCACTAGAGCCTGCACAGTACGATGTCCTCGCATTCCTCAGGCATCTGGGGGTCAGGCTTAATGCCCCTGGATCTTTCTACAACTACTTTAGTTCGGTTAAAACCTGGATTTCAGGCCTTACTGGTTCTGCTGTCTTATTCGAGTCTTATGTCAAACTACTTAAAAGAGGCATTAAGAGTAGGTACTGGCAGCACCCTGAAAAAGTGCAGGAATGGTGCTTTTTTCATCAATATTCACATGCTTATAACTATTTATCTATGTATTTGATTGTGATGAAATTGGATATCCTAGAAGATCAACATTTGTTCTATCCGATGATGTTGTTGAATTGAATATATAGTAGGTTTGTATTTAAGTAAAAATCCATTTGTATAAGGAGTGTATTTAGGTAATATTCCTTCATTACTGGTGTAAATGAAAATGACTCTGAAAACAGGCTATCTTTAATGCGCTCGCGCTTCCTTGCACTACATCATAGAAAGTCATGGATGATATCAGAAGAAGCGCAATGACCTCAGCTTTCTATCCATATAGGTTTTCCCTAGGTCACAAAGGTCAATCAGGTCAAATTCTGCAATTTTAACTATTTTGAAAGTGTAAAACCCATCTGAATTAAAAAATATGTAAAACCTAATAAGAGTTGGTATGGATAGATAGGCAATTTGATTCCCCTTCCAATGATGCTGTAGTGGTCTGCACTGACCTCTCAGGCAAGTAACCACATAGACAGGTAGGCGTGGGGAGTGTGTTGATATCAGGGAGCTTAGGTGGTGTAATGGTTAGCACACTGGCCCGGAATGCAAAGAGATGTGGGTTCGAGTCCCGCTCTAGGTGCAATATTTCCCATTTTCATCAGACCCATGACACTGGTTGCCGTGATCAGGATCCTGTACAAGCTTTGCGCTGTATGGTTGTTGAACCTACCCTGTGTATGTATGTGTTAGTGCATTGCCTGTATGTATGTAATTGTAAGCATTAAAAGACTTACAATTCCAGGGGGACGAGTGTAGTGGTCTGCACTGACCTCTCAGGCAAGTAACCACATAGACAGGTAGGCGTGGGGAGTGTGTTGATATCAGGGAGCCTAGGTGGTGTAATGGTTAGCACACTGGCCCGGAATGCAAAGAGATGTGGGTTCGAGTCCCGCTCTAGGCGCAATATTTCCCATTTTCATCACACCCATGACAATACCAATCTTACTATACTGGTATTTAGTGCAAGGAGCCACAGACAGAATATTAACACCAACTTGTTTGGACATTTGCTGACTACACTAGTTTCACAATGGTAACACCCATGTAGAAACATGTATATGACATTGATGTATATTGAGATATACTAGGGAATATATAATCTAATATTGGGCCAAATTTGGGAAAGATTCAACTGTTGCTCTAGGCACAGTGAATATTTCAAGATTTATTTAAATCATTATTTTTGGTTTCAGACACTTTTAATTTGTATTTGCAATCAAGATTCAGCTTTTGATATTTTTCGCTAAATTATTGTTATAGCTAATATATGTTAGTTCCATATGCTATGTGTGCAAAATTTCAAGAAGATCCATCTACTGGATGAGCCACAGTGAGTGTTCAAAGCTTGATGAACAAATTTATATTTTTTGTTTTGTACACTTTTCTTTTGTATGTGCAATCAAAATGCACTTTGTGTATTTCTAGACAAAATATTAATAGGATAATATGTATTACCTCCAGATGGTGTGCATTGTCAATTCATAGGAAGTTTAACCAATTCGTTAGGCTACAATGAGCATTTAAAAATTCATCAAATTGATATATTTGGTTTTCCGACAATTTGTCTTTATATATTCAATCAAAATTCAATATTTTCCATATTTTTGGATATAATATTGATATCACTCATATCTATTAGTCTCAGTGATTGGTTATTGCAATACCGTGCCAAATATGAGGAAGTTTCAAAAGGTTCTTTTGCTGCAATGAGCTTTCAAAGATTGAAATGCTGAACAAAATTCACTTATCGATGCCTTTTACAAACAATTACACTTTATGACATTTTAGGATGCAAATATCTGTTGATTCTTTGCAGCTGGAGCTCTGAAAAAAAATAAGGCTATTACAATGTTATGAATATGTGAACTATTTATCATTTATTCATTCTTGTTGCAGTTTTCAAAGAAAATACCATGCTTGGAAAATGACTATTTGGCCAAATCAGAATGCTTTTTTTGTTACGAATTGCACTTTTTCACACTGCCTTCTCAAAAATCTGCTTGACTAATTGATTTAGTAATTGACCATTTAAATTCCTTTATATATGTAGAATGGAAATTACTTAGCAGAACTCCCCTCACATCATTCCACTTGCTATTAAATTTGGACAAAATTCCACTTTTAATTCAAAATTAATACATTTGATATATTTAATCTTAATGAATTATTATCTCAAGAACAATAACATTTATAACCTAACTGTTTTTGGATTTAGGCTTGTAATTTCAACGTCTACAGGATGGAATAAAAATATTGCACCCTATGCATACTTTTTAATTTCGCTACCGGTACCTATTAAGAGATCTTCCCTGCATTCAGTTAAAAGAGCCTTCCCACTTTCCCCGGTAGACTTGAAGAAAATTCTTGTTCTCTTGATTACTCTCGGGGAAGAAGCTTATGTATATGTAGCGGCACTCTTGATTGCTTATCTAACCCTCGCGAGACAAAATAATATCAATTGTCCCTTGGCCAACCATATCGGCCCTCATACTCTCTTGTTCATTGATGTTCTCCCTCGACCAACCTCACTGCTGGTTACGTTTCGCTCAACAAAGACCAGATACCGCTCTTCCTCCCCCCTCTCCTTCTCCCTTCCAGCTAGCCCAGCCTCCTCCTGCTGTTCCCTGGCCACCTGGCTCAGGTACGCTTCCACCTTCCTTCCATGCACTGAGCTTTTCTCCTTCCCTCAGGCGATTTTCTCTCCGCCACAGCACTAGCACGTGTTCTCTCCCTTGCCTCCTCCGCCCTCCTTCCCCCTCCTTACCCCTCCTCACTCTCCATAGCCTACGGTGAGGCACAGCCCAGGCTTGCCTGGTTGCGAATGTCCCTCTCCAAGACATTAAGGAGGCCGGTACCTGGAAGAGCGACGCTGTCATGGCGTACCTTTCCCCTTCTCTAGTTACATGAGCCCCATCAGCACTTTCCTTTCTTTTGGGTTAAGTGCTGATGCTCTGTTATCTTGTTATCTAATTACAGTGTTTTCGCATTTGTACTTATACTGTTATCTATTTATACAGAACTTCGGCATAACACTGATGCCCGCTCTCACACACCGATTATGTACGGAAGACGCTCTTCCTTGATTCACTCATGCGCCAGTCGCTCGATTTGCTGAGCCAGTCTCACCCGAGGTTATGACTTAATATTGATATAATAATTATTATTATTATCATGTATAAATTTCTTGAATAAATTTCTGCTTGAAACTAGTTTTCTGTTGTCCTTGCCGAGTGATGCAAATTACCCATTGCCTTAACCACTGCAAATTAAAGCACGCAATCTTGTGGTGATGACACATGTGGATAATTAATGGAGTTTTGAAAGTGGGAAAGGGGGTGGATTACAAAAAGAAGCTAGTATTAATATTATTAGTTAAACGTTCCAATACAGCAATGTGCAATGTCCGTGTATTATAACATCATATCGATCACTTTCTATGTCGAGAAGAGATTCTCCTAGAAAACCACCTAATCCACTTGCCCGAGATTTTCAGAATAGATTCCTAATGCATGTGGAAGGGGAAATGTGCCATCAGCCGTTTGTTAATTGGAAACGAAACTGTCACTTAATAAACGCAAGCTAAAACTCCATCACCACAAAATACCCTTTAAGGCTGATTTGATATGGTAAGCATTATATAAAGCCAACTCGCATATCATCGCCAATGTAAGACTGTTCAGTGGCCGTTCTTTGTGGTATGTCTGACACACACGCCTGGTTCAAAGCAGTGTGTTGGTGGGAGCAGTGTGTGAACTGTTTGTGCGGGGTGCCCCGTGCTGTGGGGCGCATTAACAGGTGATACAGGGGGCGCCCCATACATTACTCTACGCGCCCACTAAACCAGAGCACCACAAATCATCAGCCACCGTCCATTCCACCTAAACAAACCACACCAAACGCCAACTCTTCACAAAACAACAAAACGCACGCTCACTAAAATAGCCAACTAAACTGCTTTGGATTTGTACAACTAGTATTCCTCTATCATGTGCCCGTTTCTGTATAGTGCTGGCCGTAGTGTGAGTTTCCATTAGTCACTGCGGGACTAGAACTAGAACTAGAAGCTCTCCGGTAGAAGTAGCGGTACATATCACCGCCCCATTACCCACAAGTTTATATATGGAGACGTATATATATTAATCACGGGCCGTACGTCGCTCCACGCATCGCCGCACACCAGTCTCCCTCCACACGGCCCAGTGCCATTAGCCTAATCGGGCCGAGCATCTTCACCCTCACGAGCTACTTACCCACACGCTACACGCAGACGACACGTGCTACGTACACACTTACACGAGCTACTTACCCACACGCTACATGCACAAAACACATGCTACATAACAATTACACGAGCTACTTACCCACACGTTACATGCACACTACATGTGCTACATACACACTTACACGAGCTACTTACCCACACGCTACATGCAGACTACACATGCTACATAACAATTACACGAGCTACTTACCCACACGTTACATGCACACTACATGTGCTACATACACACTTACACAAGCTACTTACCCACACACTACACACAGACTACACATGCTACATACACACTTACACAAGCTACTTACCCACATGCTACATGCACAAAACACATGCTACATAACAATTACACGATCTACTTACCCACACGTTACATGCACACCACACGTGCTACATACACACTTACACAAGCTACTTACCCACATGCTACATGTACACTACACATGCTACATACACACTTAGACAAGTTACTTACCCACACACTACATGCACACTACACATGCTACATACACACTTACCCGAGCTACTTACCCACATGCTACATGCACACTACATAACACTTACACGAGCTACTTACCCACACACTACATGCACACTACACGTGATACATACACTTACACAAGCTACTTACCTACATGCACACTACACGTGCTACATACACACTTACATGAGCTACTTACCCACACACTAATTACACACTTACATGAGTTACATACACACTTACATGAGTTACTTACCCACATGCTACATACACACTACACATGCTACATAGACACTTACATGAGCTACTTACGCACACCCTACATACACACTACATGTGCTACATACACACTTACATGAGCTACTTACCCACATGCTACATACACACTATACATGCTACATACGCACTTACACAAACTACTTACCCACACACTACATGTGCTACATACACACTTACATGAGCTACTTACCCATGTGCTACATACCCACTTACACAAGCTACTTACCCACATGCTACATACACACTAATGTGCTACATACACTTACACGAGCAACTTACCCACATGCTACTATTTTTTTTATTGAGGCTGTATTTATACTGTCCATAGCATATAAGCCCGGGTACCCAGGCTTGTTTTCAATGCTGGCCAGTTGTAGTGTTGGGTTATCTTACCACACAGTGGCTGCTGATAAGGTATTTGATTGCCTGTATTTCAGTAGCAGATAGATAATTGGTTGATCTGGTTAGTAGCCTATGTTAGTTTTTTGGGGATTTTCTTGGCATATATGTATTTATTTTTTCTATTCTTATTACTAGACTAGCCTACTCCTATTTACATATCATAGGCTTGTATGTAGCTGTGTGGTGTGTTATCTGGCTACTTTTGGCATGGTTACCTTCCATTGGGGGTCCCGCTGGTGGGCCGTGACATATCACATACCCCTTGCGGTGCAGCTTAGTGGGGGTTTCTTAGCCTTATTTTGCACAGATATTTTTAGTAAGTTTTTAGGTCAGGAATTTGTCATTCCTTTACCGTTTGGGCATTCCATACCTTGGCAGCCATTTCCAGCGTGCTTCTCTCATGAGCTTTTATTTGGCTTCTGGTCTGCTTTAGTAGTGGCGCATTATTTGCTCTAGTAGCCCTTTGTGGTTTTGTTAGAAGTTTAATGTTTTGGCTATAGCTATATGCTAATGTTTTCAAATGAATTATTCTCCTATTTTCTAGTAATTTCACTTTGGTTCTTTTGTGTACACTTACATTTATGCACACTTACATGAGCTACTTACCCACATGCTACATGCACACTACACATACTACAAAACACTTACATGAACTACTTACCCACAGGCTACATACACTTACACAAGCTACTTACCCACACACTACATACCCACTATATGTGCTACATACCCACTTACACGAGCTACTTACCCACACGCTACATGCACATTACTTGTGCTACATACCCAGCTACTCTCCTACACGCTACGTGCACACAACACATGCTACATACACAATTACACAAGTTACTTACCCACACGCTACATGTGTTACATAACATTTACATGAGCTACTTACTCACACGCTATATGCACACTACATGTGCTACATAACACTTACATGAGCTACTTACCCACATGCTACATGCACACTTACACAAGCTACTTACCCACACTGTACATGCACACTACACATGCTACATGCACACTTACAAGTGCCAAATGCACACTTACACATGCGACTTACCCACACACTACAGGCGATACATACACACTTACATGAGCTACTTACCCACACACTACATACACACTTACACAAGCTACTTACCCACAGACTACATGCACACTACACATGCTACATACCCACTTACATGAGCTACTTACCCACATGATACATGCACACTAAATGTGCTACATGCATGGGCTACTTACCCACATGCTACATACACGCTACACATGCCACACACACATTTACATGAGGTACTTACCCACAGGCTACATACAAACTACATGTGCTACATGCACACTTACACGAGCTACTTACCCACATGCTACAGGTTACTTACCCACATGCTAGATGCACACATGTGCTACATGCACGGGCTACTTATCCACAGGCTACATACACACTACACATGCTACATACACATGTACATGATCTCCTTACCCACAGGCTACACGCACACTACGTGTTACATGCACACTTACACAGGCTACATACAGACTGCAAAAATTGTCCTAAATTTGAACATAAAAATGTATGTGCACACGTATGCGGGCTACTTACCACACACTACATACACACTATTATTAAACACACAATGTAGTTCGGGGCCAGGCTCGCACACATTTTAAGAGTGATGTAAGTGAGTGGAATGGCGTGGTGAGTGTAGCCTCTGTGTCGCCTGTATTGAAGATTTGCGTCAAACGATTAGCACCACGTGATCAGTGCCTCATCGGCCATCATGATTGGATAGATTTTTGTTTTGTTTGTTTGTTGTTGTTTTACGTCCTAGCAACATCTACGTCATATCAGGATGGGTACCGACTTGTGACTGCGCACTCATGGCGACTTTATAGTGCTGTCCCACTGGGAAACCAGGCCGCCGGCACCATGATCTGATATCCCACCCAGTCACATTATCCTGACACTGAGCCAACCAGTCCCTGCCATATCCTATTTATGCTGAGCGCCTGGCTAGGAAGCGACAAGTATACATTTTTAAGTCATTGGTTTGACTCAACCAGGGTTCGAACCCACGACCCCACGATCTACCAGCATGGGAGACGGGCCCTCTAACTCATTCGGCAATCCCGTCCGGTCCTGATTGGATAGAAAGTACAGCATAATAACACTGCCGATGGGGTGGCAGCATTAATATCGCTTCGATTTTTCGTTTAACTTGACCAATTTTTTTTAGTAAGCTATTCTCATAAATAACATTATTTCAACCCCCGATTGAATATTCAAGACTCAAAATAACAGAATTAGATCGTAGCAGTGAATAGATTTATGTTTTTTGTTTTATTTACATATACTTGATAGTAGAAGAAACTGCTTCTATCCAACCACGAAGCAGGAGTAGTGTGATGCCTACGTCACACGCATATCTTCAATAGCTCACCATGGCCGCGTTCAGGGTCCGTCTCAGAGGCGCCGCGGAGACGTCTCGGCGATGCTTTTTGGCCTAATACCGTTCAGAGTGCGTCTCGGCGACATCTCGGAGACGCCTCTCTTTTCAGACTGGAGATGAAAAGCGCCTCGAAAATGGCCGCCGCATTCAGTGCTTTCAGCCAATTACAGCCCAGCTTGTCCATTGCAAATGGCCACCGCCTATGGAGGCCACCATTTTCGAGGCGGCCAACAGCTAAATCCGTTCAGACTAGCGTGACGTCAGGCCCGTCGCCGATGTGCCTCCGAGACGGACCCTGAACCCGGCCCAGGTGACACTGGGCACCGCGGATTTCCGACTGTTAGTCTTACCGTCACAGGCCATTGCTGCCTTTTCATCACTCGAGGCCGTACCATTCTTCAGTGGGTGCTCATGTTTAAACTACAAGGCTTGAAGAAAACGATGGAGGACTACTCTGGAAGTAATGCGTTAGACGGCATGCATGCCAACGTGTGTGGCACTCACCGCATGGCATGTTGCTTAAGGGGCTGTCACATTAGGGTTTTTTGCGGGAGCGTACGGCGGCGTAAGCGCGTTACGTCATATACGTCGGTATACGTCGCCATACGCTACACATACGCCGATCCTCCAACAAGCCTGTTTCCTTGCTCAAAATTGTCAGCGTATGGCAGCGTATGGATAATACGCTGCTCATAAGCTAGGTGTACGGTATGCATACGCCGGCATAGGTTACGCATAGGTTAGGGGTACGTCGGCATAGGTTGGGCGTATGCTGGATTGACACCCGCCGGGTGTCTCTTGCGTACCCCCAACGTTCTGTAAAAGTGGTGTCACACTACGGCGTATGGCGTTAGTGTATGGATTTTCGACCCATACGCCGTCATATGCTTCGCATATACGTAGCATATGCTACGCATACGCTATGCATACGCCGTCATACGCCCGTCCGTCCAAAAAAATTTTGAGCATGCTCAAAAAATTTCAGTGTATGGCGGCGTATGGCTCATACGATGCTCATACGCTCGACGTACGCTATGCGTACACCGACATAGGTTACGCATAGGTTGGGCATACGCTGAATTTGTCAATCACAATCGTCAAACCTCATCACAGTACGCCGCGCATAGGTCAGGATACGCTTTGAATACGCCGCCATAGGCTAGGGGTAGGTTAGTCATAGGCTGGGCGTACGCTTCAGATGCCGCTGGGACCTCGTATGACGGCATATGACTGTGTATGGGTCGAAAACCGCATACGCCGGCATACGCTAACGCCATACGCCGTAATGTGACAGGGCCTTTAGTAGTATGAGCTCCCGTCCCATCCCACATGTACATAGTGTAGTGCACGTGCCATGTGGCGACTGTGGCGCTACGACCACGTGCATTAAATACTATATGTATCAGGTGCGGTTCTACTAACCGTCCGTCGGCAGTTACTGCCAATCTACAAGGACGGGTCCGGCACCCACCCGCAGGCTGGTAACTCTCCAGGTGAGAACAACACACATGTCGTCCATTGTTAAGCGAAAAGAGCCCCCGCCCCACCTCCCCCGGAATCACGTAGGATAGGATGGGTCCGGACGGGTAAAGGGGATCCCGGCCGGTCCTTTAGCAGATTGCGGCCACAGTCAGTGTGTGTGCGGGAACCAGCAAGGCGTGTGTGTGTGGCCATCCAGGTGTGTGCGAGGTGACAGTGTCGGCTTCCCATCACTTTATCATATAACCACACCATCCATCCAACGAGGATATTTTAATATTGTGTGCAAATTGTTCCAAACTATAGTCCGTCACGACGACTGAGTGTGTCGAGACACGCAGATGTTATGCCAAGTACACACCTACCGTTTACGATTCGCGCACTAAAACTCGCGACTCGACCCGACCCGCTTAAAACTGAAAACGGGCCGATTCATTTTTCGAATCGCGAATCGCAATCGTAATCGGCCCGTTTTAGCCTTAAAACTGAGTTTTTAGTCGGGAATCGCAATCGCTAGGTGTGCACGGGGAGCGCACACCTAGTTATTTTTGTGTGCGAAACGGGCAGTTTTAGATCGTATACGGTAGGTGGGTGCGCACAAACGGTAGGTGTGTACCTGGCATTAACCACATGTCACTTTAAAGTTGCATGGTCCGAAGACTTTAAAAAAACCACCAAAACACTTACATACATTTGATTCTATATATCCAACTTAGATACTGGGGCATTAAAGTTGCATGGTCCGATGAAATATAATTTTGTCAAAATTAAAACAACCACTTACATTTGATCCTATATATCCAACTTAGATACTGGTGTATTAGCTAATGATTTGGGACAGCATATACAGAATAACCTGTGAATTTATAAGCTCACCCCTTTGGACACTCACTTTGAAACACCCATTATGCAGGGAGGCCATTAACCAATTAGGCCAATCTTATGACCTCATTAGCCTCCCCAACCAAGTAGGCCTACTGTGCAGGGCCATAGAGGGGAAGGGGAAATGAGGTGGATCTTTCCCTCCCCGCCCACCACGTTGGACATTCAATGCTATTTGGTCAATTCTATAAATATAATTCATCAATTTGGGCAATTTAAATTCTAATGTATGTGAGGATGTGCGTGCATGTGTTTTGCATGCATCCGTTAGAAATTTAGTCAGTTAAACTGTATATAAAAGGAAAACGTTTTGTTGTTGTTATTGAATGTAAAAAGGAGTGAACCATATGGAGTGAGATATGTGCATTTGAAAGTTTTTGCCTTTCAGATCTTTTGTATTAGCTAATGCAGGCGCTGTTCCATGCTGGCCACATCAGCCGGGCCTGAGCATTAATAGTTTGATGGGATCCGTTGCAAATACACAGGTTTCCGGTTTTAATGCTATGATGGTAGCAGCCGTTCTGGTTGTGCCTATGCGTTATCATTTGGACAGGATCCATCGCAAATGCGCCGGGTTCTGCGCTTAATGCTATGATGGCAGCAGCCATATTCTATGACCCAGCCGGACCTTAGCATTAATGGCTTGACGGTTCTGGTCATGCATTATCGGTTCTGGTCATGCATTATCGTTTGGACGGGATCCATCGCAAATGCGCCGGGTTCTGGGCTTAACGCTATGACGGCAGCAGCTGTTCCACAATGTATGCGCTGGCGGACAGCTTGGGATCACAGAGTGTGCAGTTTGTCATGGGTGAGTGTAGAAACTGATATAGTGCTATGACCCGAGGCCGTCCTCCGACACATGCGCTGTGGAACGGCACATTTGTGATGGATCCTGTCCAAACGATAACACATAGGCACGACCAGAACAGCTGCTGCAATCAGAGCATTAAACCTAGAAACCTGCGCAATTGTGGTGGATCCCGTCAAACCATTAATGCTCAGGCCCGGGTGAATCATAGAATGTGCTGTTTGGTGGGTGGTTGCATAGTTTGATGTTTTGAAATTTCTGCCATTGGGATGATGTCAATCATATACCAATGTATATGTGATGTTGTATATTCGATGCTACTTAGTCAAATCGATAGATATAAATCAAATTAACCTTTCTACAAAATATTATCCATTCCCAGAATATTCAAACCCCAAACAGAAATACCTACCTACAGCCCTGTCAGGTTCCAGGATTAGTAGGTCATCTCACATCATGTGGTCACCACGAGATGACCATCTGGGTCATAGCTACAAGACTTTTGGCAAGCTTGTCGAAATTATTTTGGGTTCTTTCAGCTCAAATTGCTTCAAAACTAGTAATTTTTCACCAAAATGACTCCGGACTAATGATTAGTATCTCATAACGATCAATTTGATATGTTTATCTAAAAAATAAGACAACAATTCAAACGACATCGGACCATGCAACTTTAACTAATGAGTTGGAACAGCATATGCAGAATAATCGGTGAATTTTCTACCCTATCAGTTTAGGAACATACTTTGAGAAAGCCATGAGGATGGAGGTCACTAACCAATGAGGTCAATCTCATGACCTCATTAGTCTTTCCCTAATTCCTAGCACCATATATGACTTTAGTCAGGTTCCAGGACATGTATAATAGAAGTTTGATGTCACCCCACCTCACCATCCCAAGTTGGGTCAGTTGCTTACCTACTCCCCCCCCCCCCCCCCCCCCCCCCCCACGCTTCACACACACATCCCGACACTGACACCGGCTTCGACTAAGCTTCCTCCCTACCCTCCACACACACATGTCTCACACCTATCCACATACCCCACCTACCATCACCAAGAGTGGCTGGTTCTAGGAGGGTGCTAATAGGCCTATTTCATATGACGTCAGCAAAGGGAGTTAGGTCAGTGGGCGCGCAGCTTGGCTGCAGGACTACACATGGTCACACTGCCAACTCAATGGCTATGAGCAATCTTCATACAGAAGAAGTGAAATATCTCCAAAACTACACCACCTAGAAACAAACCGCTTGAAAGACATATAGAAAACATATTCAACAAACAAATTATATTAAATTTATAAGGTTAGGGTTCTGTATTTCTATTAATTTTGAATAAAATTGACGTCTTGCACTGCGCATACCGCCAAACTCAATGGCAGTGTGCATTCGTTCTGCAGCCAAGCTGCGCATGCACACTCAATGTTTATAAACATTGAAAAGGGTCTATAGGATACACACCCCATACAGTCATCAAATGACTTACCAGCTGGATGAACCTTAACTTGGCCAGTAGAAAATGCAAGAAGCGGTTATAACCGTATCCCAGGATGTCGATAATCACTGATTAACTGTCACGAAATGCGAAGGATATATATCATAGCAATAGGTCAGTCAGAATCCTGCTCTAATATGACCTTAAATTTTGCTCGGCCATAAAATCCAAACAACCAGAAAAGCAAGGAGTGATTGCAAAGATAGAAAATGGGAATTGGCGGCATGAGCAATAATACAGTCACAACAAGGACAGTGGATTCCTCCACTGTATCTCCAAGGATAGTCTGTACTGATGGGTCAGTGGGATGGAGCTAGGATAGTGTTCGGAGTGATGTGAAAATAAGAAGGAAATCCCCAATCTAAAAACATCTCGAATGTTTGCTCTTGCATATATGAACCTGGATACACCACTATCCTCACAATAGCAAAGAGGTTATTCCCAGGATAAGCTATTACCACTTCTTGCATATGGCCTAATGGAGATAATGCGAAATACCCTTATTTTAATCAATACAAAACAAACAACAAAAATTATTTATCATTTAAATACCCCTTCGAAGTAAAGCTGTCAGTAATATGCATACATGTGGTGAATTGTAAATAATGTAATGCTGGACAATGTATAAATGAGTGTTGAGATTATGCTGAGTAAAACTGATTGGACTAACTGTGACCGGTGTGGGATTTAAGTCAACACGTGTTACACAATCAGGTGGATACAATGGGACACCATATACAAACACCTGTCCCCTGTTCATGTTTATTAACAGCTCGCAGCGAGTTGCCCGGAAACCACGTGAATGCGCATAACGGAACCATGGTAACCGTGTGACTTGGAGACCGACTGTGCGTCAAGACTGGGTGATTCAACTCTTCACTCCAATGAGTGTTTGAATGTTTAACTCCTCACCTCGATGAGTAATCACTCACACTGATTCAGGCGAGACTAACTGGATAACGCCTCGTGCATATAGCGTGGCATCTCCTTTTTTTAGACTTGGCTGGCTACTTGTAGTTCATACACCTGCAACGAGATGATAGCTCCAGTTCCAGGAAACATGGCGACAGATTCTATGTTATTTTGTCCCCCTGTTGTTTACAGGGAAAATAATTACTGAAGTACATTATTATCAATGTTATTTTAGTGGAAAATGAGATACGTTCAAAACATGTGCTTTTTTTTGTTTGGTTTGTGTTTTTTGTTGTTGTAATTTGGCAGTGTATCTTTAAGACAATTTTTGGTTGTAAGGTATTCTGTATTTTAATTATATTTGTATTACTGAAAGTGAAAGCAATGATAGAAATAAAATATCTTGAAAGCTAGGTGCAGGTTAATGTGCGATTTGAGGAGAGCTAACCTTGGGTACATGTACCACAATGCTGCATAATGGGTCGGGCTGCTGCTTAACACTAATGTACGCAAAGCAATATTGGCATGTCTGTGTTACTGTTGTTGTTTGTTGTTGTTTTACGTCCTAGCAACATCTAAGGTCATATCAGGACGGGTACTAAACGAGAGTTCGCTGAAAGGCTTATTTATACCCCTGTCACACTACGACATAACGAGCCAACGTAAGCCTGACGTGGTGATTTTTCGTCATTACGTTGATGTACGTTGGATTATGTTATGATGACGTCAGACTGACATCGAGCTACGTCACGTTACGTCGGCGTGCGTCAAAGTTTTGAACCTGTTCAAAACTTTCGACGTAACTAGAACGTAAGGGTTTACGTTCGCCATACGTTCTATACACGTTCAGCGAACGTCAATGAAATGCTGGTCACTACATTGCACTACGTTGCATTATGTTGACACACATTAAAGGTGGCGGGAACGTGCAGTCCGCGTCGTGAAAATGTCGGAAAAACGGACGCCTAACGGACGTCCAACGTACGGTTACCATTTTGCCACCGTTTCATGACATAAGGTAACGTAAAGCAACGTAGTTCTGGCGATGGAATAACGTACATAACGTTCCCTGAGCGTAATTACGTTGTCCTCTCTCGTTGAATGACGCTATCACTACGCTTTACCGCCGTTACTCTCTCGTCCACTACGCTGCATCCACGTTCAACTTGTGCCCAAATTTGCATACTATGCCGAGAAGTTCGACGTTTTTCACGTTCTCCCTACATTGACGTCGTTACGTTGTAGTGTGACAGGGCCATAACAGATGACTAGATACGTAACATTCGCAACAGTGTCTTGCTGGATACACCGTCAATACTACACTTCCCATGCCTATCACGCTGGGATCGAGCAGTCAGTACCTCACTGGTCTAAACGCCCGCCCGCGGGTCTAAGTAAATCTACTTTTGTCATCCATGTCTAGTCCCCGGTGTAACGATTTCAACTTCCCGCCTTCCCAAGTTCCCCCCCCCGGGAATCTGAAAACGTTTTTAACTTTCCTCCGGGGAAATTAAAAACGTTTTCAGATTCCTGGGGGGAACTTAAAAACAGTTTTCAGATTCCTCCCCCTATTTTCAAATTCCCCCCTCTGGGAATTTAAAATTGTTTAAAAAACTTTTAAAAAACGTTTTAAATTTCAGACCTATAATATTTTTTTCTTAACCATCTTGGAGACTTTTTGTGTCATTTGTGGTTAAATATGTTTTATTGTACTAGTAATAATTTCCATTATGCTATTCTCTGATTATTATAATATTTGTCATGAAAAATAACGCAAAACAACAAAAAATAAAGAAAATTCCCCTGGGAGGAATTTGAAAACGTTTTCAAGTTCCCAGGGGGGAACTTGAATATGGGGGGAATTTGAAATCTTTACACCGGCTTCAAGCACACCATCTCAGTTTGTGTAATTGAACATGTGGAGGGAGAGTGTCCACGATGACTAGTGCGAAATTGAAAGTAGAACCTAGAGGCGTTCCTCGGTGTTTCCCAGTCTAGTGGCAACCCCTCTAGGTAATGTGATGAGGGAATCCCACCCATGACATCATATATATACTACAGACCTCAGCACTTTGCTCCAGATATTCAGTTGAATAAACTGAAAAACGGCAAAGGTGTGCTTGGAGAGCATTTGCTAAAAAAAGTACAGCTCCAGTCCCAACAACCCATGCCGGATTCCTTAAACATTCAACATAATATACTGTAATACTGTTATTTGGTCAAACTTATCATATACAGCTTCAAACAAACCATAACTAAACACAATATTTCTCAAGAGAGATGTAATGCCTGGTACACACTTACCATTTGTGTGCGCACACCTCCCGTATACGATCGAAAACTGCCCGTTTCGCCCACACCTAGCGATTGCGATTCGCGCATAAAACTCAGTTTTTAGTGCTAAAAGCGGCCGTTTACGATTGCGATTCGCGATTTGAAAAACGAATCGGCCCGTTTTCAGTTTTAAGCGGGTCGGGTCGAGTCGCGAGTTTTGGTGCGCGAATCCTATATGGGAGGTGTGTACTAGGCATAAGAAGTGAGGATAAATAAAGATGATAAATAGTATTAGTTTATTTATATGATGCACGAAAAATATAACCTTGGTTTTCGGAGATTTTCGTATTTCAGAATTTCGGATAAGGGATTATGGGATTAGAGAAAGTACGGACTACAGTTTACGAAACTGAATAACCAGACGGGATGGCTGAATGAGTTGAGCGTCCGTCTCCCGTTTTGGTAGATCATGGGATTCAAACCCACCAGTTCGAACCCTGGTCGAGTCAAACAAATGACTTAAATATTTATACTTGTCGTTTCCTATCCAAGCATCTAGGCATTATCATGATAGAGCAAGGGCTGGTTGTCAGGATAATATGACTGAGTGGGATATCAGGTCATGGTGCTGGCGGCCTGGTCTCCCAATGGGGCAGCACTACAAAGTTGCCATGAGTGTGCCCTGTCACAAGTCGGTATCCGTCCTGATATGACATCAAATGTTGCCAGGACGTAAAATTCCAACAACCAACCAACCAACGAAATTGAATAAACAAATTTATCTTAAGCCGTGTTCACACGGGCGATGTAAATCGATTCGTAGAAAGCGACTTGTATAGTTCGGGTTACATTTCGCGTGTGAACGGGCGTCTGAACGGGCGTCTGAGTCGAATTAGGGCTGATTCGATTCCTGTGATCTGGATACTGTAAACCACCTCTCGAGGTAGTTTACGTGAGTCGATTTCTGTGAATCGATTTATTTTGTCAGTGTGGACGCAATAAGGCGGATTAAGGACGTCACACGCATGCGCAGTCGAGACCTTAGTTTGTTGACTTTCCGGTCGATCAAAAGTGCATATTATATAATTTAGTCTATGAAACCGCTAGCTGGGCACAGATATTTTTTTCATCATTTATTTTAATGTTTTCACTGCCCAGCCGAAGTTTTGATCGTTCCAAACCAATACGATTCAGTCCATACATATCTAGGTCGAACCCACTCTCTCGTGGCGACGTCGACTAACCAAAAAATGGCGCTGGTCAGACTGGACTTGCTCATGAGCAGATATCAATTTCCGGCCCAAGTACTGCCCGTGTGAACAGGCCACTAATTTGACTCCTAGTATTCGCCTTGGCTGAATCGCTTTACTTTTTCCCCGTGTGAACACGGCTCTAGATTCATTGCAAGTAGTACAGAAATGAGTCTGCATCGGACGAGAGGGTAGCCGTAAGTAGTATACTGCAAAAAGGGGCAAGCAAAGTGTACGGGCAGCACCCCCTGCCTGTTTCACGAAACGATAGCAAAAGGGGCGTAAACTAAGACAAACTAAAACACATTCCACCTTGCTACATTTTATTTCCACCTTTCAAAGGAAGGCAACAATTTTCTCCTGGAACGATACAATTTATGACCGAATTTACGATCAAATTCATAACAAAACGAATATCTGTCTTAACGATAGTAATATGTGCTATATATACTAAAGCGTCGAAAACTCTTGCTACAAACAGGTCAGACAGAGGTCGAAATGGGGGTCCCTAAACGTCCTTTTAGACCAATTATGATAGGTCAGAACTTGCATGTTGCTATTTCCCAAGAGTCATTTTAAAAATGTTTTAATTGTGTTAGACTGGCTTGTAAAGAGGTGCTTAAAAGAACTACTTTAGAAAATACCTTTCAATTAATATTCCACCTAAATACTCAGATTGTAAATTTCCAACACTATAAATGCAACAGAGGCAGGCTTCACATAGGCTCTACATAGAGAATTCAAGCAGGCACATACCACGGGAAAAAAACAACCAGCCTTGTATTGCATACGCATCGACCAGTCTGTAACGGAGGGTTGTGTGGCAAGGTGTGTGTCATTGAATTTCTTTCACGTGGGAAAGTGACTTATACACTGATATTTTGGTTGCTACTTTAGCTTGCGGTCTATGGCTAGCGTGCGGTCTACATCAACAAACACCCACACCACTCATCAGTATCCTTCTCAAACTGAAGGTAAAGGGGCTGTCACATTAGGTTTTTTTGGGGGGAGCGTACGGCGGCGTAGGCGCATTACGTCATATACGTCAGCATACGCCGATGTACGCCACCATACGCTTCGCATACGCTTTGCATATGCTTTGCATACGCTTTGCATACGCTTCGCATATGCTTCGCATATGCTTCGCATACGCTTCGCATATGCTTCGCATACGCTTCGCATACGCTTCGCATACGCTTCGCATACGCTTCGCATACGCTTCGCATACGCTTCGCATACACTCCGCATACGCCGTCATGTGCCGGCATATGCCGCTGTACGCCGCCATACGCTTTCTCCCGTCCGTCCGTCCAAATTTTTTTGTGCATGCTAAAAAAATCTCGACCCACAGGGCGTATGGTTCATACGCTACTCCTACGCCGGCATACGCTCCTCGTACACTGGGGGTACACCGGCGTATGCTAGGGGTATGCCGGCATATGCTACTCATATACTCAACTTAAGTCACATGCGTATCTCGGGCGTATGCAGAACCTACGATTTGCGTATGGGAGTGTATTCATAGCGTATGCAAAGCTTATGAGTAGCGCATGGCGGCGTATGCCCGACCTATGGTCTCGGTATATAAAGGCAACGCACTATATACCCAGGAGCCACCAGGTGGCGGACCGAGGAGAGATAACATAGGTCTCGCATACGCTTCGCATACGCTCCTCATATGCTCCACATGCCAATCAAAACCATCAAAAACTGTCACAGTACGCTCCCATACTCTCCTCGTAAGCTCCTCATAGGTTCCACATACGCTCAAAACCACCCGAGAGGTCACCAAAGGTCATGATAGGCCGGCATGCGCAGGACATGTGTAGGTTTTCAATACGCTCCCGCCATACGCCGTAATGTGACAGGGCCTTTTTGGTTAGGGTTAGGGTTAAAGTGCAGGTAGACCACACACTAGGGTGTAACTGGCCAGGTAGACAGCACGCTAAAGTGCAACTGGCCAGGTAGACCGAGTGCTAAAGTGCAACTGGCCAGGTAGTCTGCATGATATAGTGCAGCTGGCCAGGTAGATCGCATGCTAAAGTGCAACTGGCCAGGTAGACCGCATGCTAAAGTGCAACGGGCCAAGTAGACCACACACTATAGTGCAGCTGGCCAGGTAGACTACATGCTGAAGTGCAACTGGCCAGGTAGACCGCATGCTAAAGTGCAACTGGCCAAGTAGACCACACACTATAGTGCAGCTGGCCAGGTAGACTGCATGCTGAAGTGCAACTGGCCAGGTAGACCGCATGCTAAAGTGCAACTGGCCAAGTAGACCACACACTATAGTGCAGCTGGCCAGGTAGACTGCACGCTGAAGCGCAGCTGGCCAGGTAGACCACACACTAAAGTGCCTATACAATGCTATTTTACCCCCCACCCCAACCCCCAATCTCCTCCAAACGTCCTTCCATCGCCCGCATACTATACATGTACATTTCAGTAGAGATCATATGGATGCACGATATGTATATTGTACATCTATCTGTACATGGCCATATATATTACAAGTCTTATCCGAGCATCGATGAAGTTAGATACAAGATTCACCCCGTACTGCTGCAGTAGGGGTGCAAACCAACCCTATGTAAAAGCTGTCGAAAAAACGGGTCAATGAAATGAGAGCCTAATTTCACAATTTAAGAAGCAACAATTATTCTTTACATCTGTCTTATTATTAGCCCGCTACCTTTGAGTTGAAAAATATAATATAATATCTAGTTTAATAAGATTTAAAAGTGAAATCGACAGCATTCTATGGCCGCCATCTTGTCTTTTTGCATTCTCTCCCATTTGACCAACACTGTGCCTATATAAATATCCATTTGACACTGGAGGCAGACATTCTACTCCGTGTTCCATACTAAAGCTATTTTCGCCCGTATTTAGACTAGGTTGTCGTTCACCTGTGTACTACAAGTACCGGGTGAATCTTTTATCTAAGATGAAGTATAACGCTTGTTTTATCAAGGTCTTACCCTCGGATAGCAGTAGGACAAGCAAAGGGAGCACATCCAGATCAGAAATTCTTTACATACTTATTACGTCAAAAATGTACTAGTTCTGTACTGGGTCCTGCTTGTGTGAAATGTACATATTTTACTGAAATAAAAGAATATTTTGTCGTAATATTCCGCTTTCCTTAGTGATGTTGGTATCACTTACGCACACTAACAAGCATTGGTACTACTTCTTTTTTTTTTAACCCACACATTTAAGTCAATGGACGTATTCGACTGGGCCTCTATATATATTCGCATATCAAAATATTTCTTTACAAATTCCTATTCGACTGGGACCGGAAGTGGGTTTCTATACGTATGAATCAAATGTGTCTTATGGCTCCATCCATAAATCTTGCGGATAGAAAGGTCCCAGTCGAATGCCTCCAATGCCACGCCCCCGGTGACCTAGTTCGCGATCACGCCATAGGCAGGTATGGCTTGTTTACATTTTGTAACCTCGTGAAAATCCCAGCTGTTTTCCTTTATTTCTTTATTATTTAAATATCTTTACTTCTAACGTGGTAATGTTGGTATCATTATACACACTAACTCTTAGTACTTCTACTCACTCTGGAAGAGACTTGCAGAAAAATTCTAATAAGAGATAGCCCTACAAATGAAATGTATTCTGTTAAAATACATCAAACGCTTTAATTTGACACATAGATGGACTTTATAGGCCTTGCAGACACAACGTTATTACAGTTTATATATCAGGAATATAGGCTAATTATCTAAAATTTACTCTATTGTCCTAGTATTGGTTTTCAATTGCAGGATTTTTGACCTGACTAAAATAGTAAATAAACAACACAAATTCAAAAGTCATACAGAAAAACTGTCTTTTAAATGTATGTGCACTATCTGTGATAAATAACTGACAATTATTAGTTAAAATATGGCCCAAACAACATAATCAACAAAAGCACATGGCCTGCATCATGTAAATGTAAACAACAGCACAATTTGGCCTAGTTTCATAAAAGGCATCATCTGTGTTTTCAAATATATCTTAATATGCAGGATTCAGTTTGTTTGTTTCCAGCTTCAAAACATACTACAGAGCTAGTTTGAGCCTCTGATTTGGAATTGATGGCTGCTTAACCTGAACGTACAGGTTCTGAATTGGAAAGCACCTAACATCAGATGCAGGCCCTGGTGGTGTAATGTCCAACAGCTTAATAGATGGGGCCCTTGCAGAACAATATATTATGCTAGGTTAGGCATAGGATCAACAGAATGTCTTTATATCTTCCCAAGTCTGAATTGGACAGCAAATATCCAGTACTTTGAGACATCAAAGTCTATATGTGCAATGAAAGACAGTCTGTTGTCAAGGACGAGTTCTACAAATTTAGTTGCCTTAATGACTTTGATGGGATGTCCATTCGTGGTCAGCTCTGGGTCTATATGCATCCTGCAAAGCTGGGACAAATGCATTCACTGTTTTTGTTTTGGAAAATGTTAAGTCATTCATGGCTGACCATTAGTGTTTCCTATTAATACTATAATATACGCATGATATGTCACAGTGTCTGATCTACTTGGTCAAATTCTTATTTGGTTATTTCACTGAACCCTATTTTTATAGTCTGATCGCATTTTCCTGTGTTCGTTTCTAATGGCAATGCAAAAATTGTCATAAATTTGAACATAAAAATGATACCCTCATAAATATTGTCGTGGGGGTGTTGAAAATGGGAAATGTTGTGCCTAGTGCGGGACTCGAACCCACATCTCTTTGCATTCCGGGCCAGTGTGCTAACCATTACACCACCTAGGCTCCCTGATATCAATACACTCCCCACGTCTACCTGTCTATGTGGTTACTTGCCTGAGAGGTCAGGGCAGACCACTACACTCGTCCCCCTGGAATTGTAAGTCTTGTAATGCTTTACAATTACATACATACAGGCAATGCACTAACCATACCATACACAGGGTAGGTTCAACAACCATACAGCGCAAAGCTTGTACAGGATCCTGATCACGGCAACCAGTGTCGTGGGGGTGATGAAAATGGGAAATATTGTGCCTAGTGCGGGACTCGAACCCACATCTCTTTGCATTCCGGGCCAGTGTGCTAACCATTACACCACCTAGGCTCCCTGATATCAATACACTCCCCACGTCTACCTGTCTATGTGGTTACTTGCCTGAGAGGTCAGTGCAGACCACTACAATATCCTAAGAAAAAGCGATGTTTGCGATTTTCAACTTTCCTATTTCCTTTTATTACATAACGAGGGTTTATATAGATGTTGCCACTTATATATATATAAGCACCATAATACATACATACTATATATATATATATATATATATATAGAGCATGTATGTATGTATGTATGTATGTATGTATGTATGTATGCATGCATGTATGTATGTATGTATGTATGTATGTATGCATGCATGCATGTATGTATGTATGTATGTATGTATGTATGTATGCATGCATGCATGCATGCATGCATGCATGTATGTATGTATGTATGTATGTATGTATGTATGTATGTATGTATGTATGTATGTATGTATGTATGTATGTATGTATGTATGTATGTAGATTGGAGGCTACTCGGCCCCGGGGAGAGGAAGCAGTATCGGTGTGAAGCAATGAGCATATTCAGGTTATTAAATGAGTTGCTCTCCGTTTCTTCAAGGTGAGTTTTACCAACCTTGTCGTTGGCTGTCTCCAGATTGTCTTGTAAGTATATGTAGATTCCAATGAGCATTTGAGGTGACATTCTTTAGGGATATCTTGTCCATATTAGGCTAGTGCCGTCAACGTACAAGCAATTTGCCTTGTTCATAGACCAGGTGGGTGATCTTAGGTTACCCTAGAATAATAGTGTATCTATGTTGAAGCTTGAATTGAATAGCAATCTCGCTTCAGGAATTATAAATCTTTATGAAGACGAGCCGGTATTGACTGGTATCGATGCCTTCCTCCGCACTTGTATCTGGGCATGTATTGAGCTGCGTAGACGTCTGCCCAGCATTTCAAGAGTGGGTGGATATGAGGGTGTCGGGGTAGGGAAGAATTTGACCAAGTAGATCAGACACTGTGACGTATCATGCGTATATTATCCAAAGTTGCTTAATGTAACTTTAAGCTTACACAGACTCGCCTCATTATCTAAACAATGTAGAGCTACAGTAAGCTAATCTGCATTCCTCCAGCTCACGTTTGATTAACTAAGGGAACCACAGCATTAAAGGGGCTTTCACATTAGGGTTTTTTGCGGGAGCATACGGCGGCATAAGCGCGTTACGTCATATACGTCGGTATACGCTGCCATACGCTACGCATACGTCGTCATACGCCGATCCTCCAACAAGCCTCTTTCCTTGCTCAAAATTTTCAGCGTATGGCAGCGTATGGATCATACGTGGATCATACGCTAGGCGTACGCTATGCATATGCCGGCATAGGTTACGCATAGATATGGGGTACATCAGCATAGGTTGGGCGTATGCTGGATTGACACCCGCCGGGTGTCTCTTGCGTACCCCCAACGTTCTGTAAAAGTGGTGTCACACTACGGCGTATGGCGTTAGCGTATGGATTTTCGACCCATACGCCGTGATACGCTTCGCATATGCTACGCATATGCTATGCATACGCTGGCATACGCGCGTCCATCCATATTTTTTTTTAGCATGCTCAAAAATTTTCGGCGTATGGCTCATATGCTGCTCATACGCTCGATGTACGCTATGCGTACGCTGAACTTGTCAATCACAACCGTCAAACCTCATCACAGTACGCTGCGCATGGGTCGGGATAAACGGGCGGGAACACAATTAGACGTGCCTGTCCATTCCAAGCACATTGCTCAAAATTGACGGAAAATGGACTATGAAAGCTAGCTATCCTAACTAATCACTGCAATGTGTCAGGTGGTGCCGTAGTCCATCGGTTTGGAGGTGAGATGGCGAGGAGAAGCGCCCATAGATATGTTGTGATGTTAGAGCCAACATGCTCTCTGGTGGAGGAGCCTGTATGCTCTCTGGTGGAGGAGCCTGTGTGCTCTCTGGCGGAGGAGCTTGTGTGCTCTCTGGCGGAGGAGCCTGTATGCTCTCTGGCGGAGGAGCATGTATGCTCTCTGGTGGAGGAGCCTGTATGCTCTCTGGTGGAGGAGCCTGTATGGTCTCTGGTAGAGGAGCCTATATGGTCTCTGGTGGAGGAGCCTATATGCTCTCTGGTGGAGGAGCCTGTGTGCTCTCTGGTGGAGGAGCCTCTGTGCTCTCTGGTGGAGGAGCCTGTGTGCTCTCTGGTTGAGGATCCCTTATGCTCTCTGGTGGAGGAGCCCCTATGCTCTCTGGTGGAGGAGCCTCTTTGCTCTCTGGTGGAGGAGCCTGTATGCTCTCTGCTGGAGGTGCCTGTATGATCTCTGGTGGAGGAGCCTCTTTTCTCTCTGGCGGAGGAGCCTATATGGGCTCTGGAGGAGGAGCATGTATGCTCTCTGGTGGAGGAGCCTGTAAGCTCTCTGGTGGAGGAGCCTCTTTACTTTCTGGTGGAGGAGCCTGTATGCTCTCTGCTGGAGGAGCATCTGTGCTCTCTGGTGGAGGAGCATCTGCGCTCTTTGGTGGAGGAGCCTGTATGCTCTCTGGTAGAGGAGCCTGTATGCTCTCTGGAGGAGGAGCCTATATGTGCTCTGCTATGAGGCGGGTCCACCAGTCGCGATGAGGATGGTATCACCTCCAATTAGGATTGTGTCCATGGCACAGTGTTCTCCGACACAGGCAAAGTCAATAGGCTGCTGTTCGTGGGTGTTGGCCAATCGGGGGGTAGCCGGATCTGGCAGACAACGCAGGAGGGTTCCAGGTCACGGCAGAGATGAGTGTGGTCAGAACGAGGGCAGCTGTTACTGGGTCAGGTTACTCCACATATAAGTGGAGGACGCCGTGGCCATGTTCAACATTTCTTGGCGAACTTCAGGGACTTCTATGCCAGGCGAGTTTCCCCTTCCTGGCATGATCGAAAACATGCTGCAGCCAGGTGGACAGTCTTCTATGGCAGGCACACTGTGGCCTCCAACACACAGCGGAGATAGTTTGAGGAGTATGGTGTTCATCATCACTCCCAACGACCCACTTGGAGTGCCTGGAGCAGCGGTGTAGCAATTCCAGCAAGGATGTGTGTGTGGGTGGGTGTGTGGGTGGGGGGGGGGGGGTGCATTGGCTATACCACTGGTCACAGGAGGGCACAGCACTAATGTGCCCCATTTGTGCCCTGAGTCGGCGGGCATCCGGGGTGGGCGGAGTCCAGTTGAGGAGGGCATCCTCCTGGTCCACTCTCCCACTGGTTTGGTGAGCCGGAGCTCCTGCATATTCTCTACCACCCGAGCCGCAGTATCAGTATCGAGTTGGTCGAAACTCATGCTATACGGCCTGCTCAGATACGCTTGTGACCTGTGTGGACACCCCTGACAAAAATAGATCCAGGGGGTGGCTAGGCGCCGAGTTGCTCACCCCCACTTGTTGACGGACCATGGGAGGGGTCATATGAGTCTACAGAGAGGAGGCCCTGTGTGACGGCTGCCACCCAGAGCTTCTCACCCATCACGTGGGATTGCACACTCATGGCCATCTTTATTTTCTTGAGAGCGATCAGTGGAGGTCACACAGAGATTGCACAGCCAAAGTAGAGAAAAAAGGAGGTGTGGAGAGCATGCACAGCAACAGTAAGGTTAACAAATTGGAATGCACATGGTGATGAGAAGGTCGGGCGGCCCAGTGGCGGGCTCCTTGGCTCTGATTTGATTGTCTGCCACTGTATAACTAACATTAACAATTATAGGTAATTAAAATTGCTATAAACTCAGATTTTCAAGCAGAGATAAAAATGCTCACCCACAGCAGAAGTCCTATGTCATTATCTAAGCCATGGAGGTACAGTAAACTACATGGTCAATAAATTAGGGGCTGCATTCGACCAACAGTTTACACATGTTTTGCACTAACATGCAAGTAATTAATTATATCACATTATGTTCGCCTTCTGGGTGCTATGCTCTACATTCGCATTACATTTTCTGTGATTTAGATAGTTGATGTCAAATTAAAGCTCTTGACGAGAGAGATCCGATTGTGATGCTGATATTTAAAACGTGTACCGTGTGAAGCAAGTTAAGGCGGGTGTGAGTGCTGCAAACGTACATGTCGGGGTGAGCTGCCTTCAGACGGTTGCATTACCTGTGCAGTGAGTGATGGTTGTCGGACAGGCTGGCGTCGAGTCGGGTGCCTGGTGTCGCTGACTGCAGACACGCGCTGCGCTGGGTCCGTAAGGAGACCCGCCTGTGTCAGGCAGTGTCCATTACCTGCCACCCACTGAGCGGGCGTTACTAGCCAGTGCCCTCCTCAACCACCAACTTGTAAGGCCCATCTACCGGAACCCTCGTCAGCGCCTAACAGCGAGCCCACAGGCACTAAGCCTACTCTTCCACTACCACTGCACCAACCAGCCGGACCGGACGCGGTGGCTGAACCGGTAGAGCGCAGGCCTCCCATGCGGAAGGTCGGGAGTTCTTCCCCATCGAGTCAAACCAATAACGTAGAAAATTTATACTTGTCGCTTCCTAGCCAGGTGCCCGGAATTATTAGGATAGGGCTGGTTGGCTCGGTGTCAGGATAATGTGACTGAGTGGGATATCAGGTCATGGTACGGGCAGCCTGTTCACCCAGTGGGGATGCACTATAAAGTTGGCATGAGTATGCACTGTCCTGATATGACCCTAGATGTTGTCATGATGTAAAACTCCAACAACCAACAAACCAACCAGCGGAGTCTCGGTCCCACCTGCATTGCACATTGGTGACATACGTTTAAACAGGCACGTTTTTGTTACACACAAATTTGTTTATGTTTATCCATGCCTCTTCCCGATTAAAGCGTAGTGGTAGTTATATACTTGAATACATGATGTTTTAGGTACACATTCGTATAGCTGACGTTTACATGTTTACGTCATATACATGGCGTTTTAGGTAATGCATACCCATTATTTAAATATCTATATAAAGCCCCTTCTTCTAAAAGTCCAGAGAGGGAGGGAAGAGGGAGAGAAGGAAGAGAGAGGAGGGCAGCCGGAGGACAGAGAAGATGGGGAGGATATGGTTGAGGGGGAGTAGGATGGTTGGGAAGAGCATTTCATCTACCCTCAACGACCGTAAAATGTCACTGATACGCATTAGATAATCACTACAGGCTAAAGTCCCAGTCAGACCTTACCGGACTGGGGAACCGGACATGAACCGGACACTATCCGGTGAAATACAGCAATGTCCGGTACCCATCCGGCGGTGTCCGGTACAAGTTTTGAACATGCACAAAACTTCTACCGGACACCGCTGGACTGGCGTGTCCGGTTGGTGTCCGGTTCATATCCGGTATTCATCCGGTACGTGTCCGGTTGGCTTCCAGAATTGTTCGGTGGTGAGAACGTCACCAGACAGCTCCCGGGGATATTCGGTCCGTCTGGTTCTCATCCGGTAGGTGTCCGGTTGATGTACGGTCCATCCGGTTCTCATCCGGTTCTTGTCCGGTACATGTACGGTACTTGTCCGGTTGCCCGGCGGCAGTTGACCCAATTACGCTCCATTTCGATACATTTCGGTACATTTTGTCACCGGACACCACCGGACGAGAAAATTCTTTGTCCGGTGCTGTCCGGTACTCAGGCCGGTATAGTGTGACAGGCGCTTCATGGAGAGGGAGAGCGACAGAGAGAGAGACAGAGAGAGAGATAGAGAAAGACGGAGAGACGGAGAGAGACATGGATAGAGATACGGAGAGAGAGAGAAAGAGAGAGAGAGAGAAAGAGAGAGAGAGAGATAAAGAATATGCTTATTAATTGCTGACAATTGGTCTTCCAATCCACTGCTCCATGTATGGGTATAGGGCTATGGCTATTGTCGCTGTAGAACAATGTGTTGGGGTAATTGTTCAAACTTTAATGCTATCATGAAACTAAGCCATCCAGTCTATGCTCTAATGATCCTAGTACAACCGAGCTCTAGTAAGGTATCGAAAGAATCACTCTTGCATAATTATATGATTATTGATTATTAATAGTGATTATTAATTGTGATTGCTTTGTTCCGACCAAATTAATGCAGTACCAATTAGAAATTTGGAACGACATTCAATATAGAACGTAACATTGATTATTATTATTATTCTAAAACACAGAACTAAGCAGAGAGCACATAGGCTCCTCCACCAGAGAGCATACAGGCTCCTCCATCAGAGAGTACACAGGCTCCTCCACCAGAGCACACCGGCTGCTCCACCAGAACGATACAGGCTCCTCCACCAGCGAGCACACAGGCTCCTCCACCAGAGAGCACACAGGCTCCTCCACCAGAGGACACACAGGCTCCTCCACCAGAGAGCATACAGGCTCCTCCACCAGAGAGCACACAGGCTCCTCCACCAGAGAGCATACAGGCATCCTGATGTACAAATGGCCCCCAGACACTACCAGCTCACCTGTCGCTTGTTCCCGGGTCGCGGAAGCCATCAAGAAGACTCTGCCCGTCCGCCGCACAGTCCAGTGGCTGGGCTCACCATAAACACCCCTGACCGCACATGGATGATATCTGACCGCAAGGTTGAATCAGTGGCATTGCATGCGTCACCGGGTGCAGGTGTCGTGACACTGGGACGGCCCCAATGCCCTCAGGGCAATGGGTGATGGCCTCACCGAGGTCATGAAGGATATCCCCATGAGCGCATCGCACCGTCCTAGTGGATGTGTTTTTCTGTGGTGCTAGTGTCTCCGGCGGCTATCAGGCCTGCATCTTTGCAGAATCAACACCCCCCCCCCCCTCAGATCGGGACTGTATAAACCACCTCGTCGGCCCCAGGGATCGAGGTGTGCACTCCCTGGTGAAGTGCAACAAAGCAGCAGCAGTTCAGGTAGTGGTGACCGGCTAGCCCATTATAGTCCTCAACTGTGTTTGCACCACATGGATGCTCAAAGCAGTGCCTCCGCATGTCCTATGCGCACATATACCCGTCGATGCTAACATCCGAACCAACACCCTCATCCAATCCTACATCTCCCTCCCTGGTATGTAGAACCAGCTCGTCGTATTTGTGTACGTCGTGGCACCGTCCTGCTGCTGTATTACATCAACCATTACCAGTCAGAGCTGGCCGCTGTTAACCCGATGAGGCACCCAACCATACACAAATAAAAATATTTAAAAAATAAAGGGGAGGGGGGCATTATAATTTCACACAAGGTGAGCAAATACGCTTGTTAATTATAGCCATTTTATTTCAAACCGTGTGAAGAATAATGTATTACTTAGTCCTACATGCCGAATTGGTTAGAGCACAGGCTTCCCGTATGGAAGGTCGGGAGTTCGAATTCTTACAAATTAATACTTGTCACTACTCAGCCTGGCGTTCGGTATTAATAGGGTAAGGCAAGGCCCGGTTAGCTGTGTCAGAATAATTTGACTGAGTGGGAAATCAGGTCACAATGCCGATGGCCTGATTTCCCAGTGGCACAGCACTATAAAGTCGCCATGAGTGCACAGTGTCACAAGTCGGTACCTGTCCTGATATAACCTTAGATGTTGCCAGGATGTAAAATCCCAACAAACGAAATACTCCTTCATCCGCTCATAGCAGAGTCCCGGGTTCTGGTTGGACAACATGGACAACATGGGGAAGAACTCAGAAGTGATGTATTCACCAAATGATATAAAACAATGATTCTTCAGTACACAACAGTTACATGTTAAGGACTTTATAACAGAGTCCATCCTCGGTTGGCGTTGATCAGTAGAAAGGTGTGTATCCATGTCGAGGTGTACGGTTCAAATGTGGGCACGCTCGCACAGACGCCCCCCCCCCCCCCCCACACACACACACCTCCTGGAGCCATATGGCTCAGCCCGACATTTATGGTACACGCAGGCTATGTGGGCCTAACTGACCTCATTTATGGTGTCTGACCCAGTCCCAGGTTTGGTCATTGGTCACTCGACACTAGTAATGGGAATGTAATTGCATGCCACCATCTATGACCTGCGTCTAACCACCTAATGCTTGGTACACACCTCCCGTATACGATCTAAAACTGCCCGTTTCGCGCATAAGTTTGAGTTTTAGTGGTTAGGTGTGCGACCCCCTAGCACACCAGAGCCTTGCGATTCGCGACTTAAAACTCAGTTTTAGGGGTTAAAACTGAAATCACAAGGGATTCAAAAAACAAATCGGGCTGTTTTAGATCGTATATGGGATGGGTCGGGGTCGTGATGCGCAGTCAGTTTTAGTGCGTGAATCGTAAACGGGAGGTGTGTGATGGGTCACATGAGAATTAGTGCTAAAGCATCCAAGTTGTTGAGAATTATAGGCTCAAAGTCCAACGTGGCATAGGTAGGCATGTGCCCAAACACTAACACTTGCCCACCGACTTCAGTCGCATGGGAGCGACAACGAGAGACACTTAATTAATACTTCATGCTTAATGTAATTTATGCTAACTGGCATATCGGAAAGATTTCAGCAAAATTGCAAAGGTCTGGCAGGTTGTACATACAAATAACTCATCGTGCCAGATAACCCAGTCAGTTGTTACAGAATTAGTGGTTTGACAACTTGATAACATTTTAATAAATATAATAATATTTAATACAAGAATTCCATAATATACGTATCAAATGTAATTGCATATAATTTATGTAAAAATACGATTCTGGTGACGAAAAGTGTGACATTCATGATATGGATACCAAATGTCAAAACCCACTGGAAATGTCACAATAATTCACATTTATATCAAGAAAATACATAGAAATAGACATAGACATATCCTTAAGGAAAATATATTTTAAAAACGCAAAATACGATTTATTATGTTTGTCCAATTAACTGTTTATGGTAACGTTAGTCACAAAACAGACAAGAAAAAGGTAGTTTAAAAAATTCGCTTTATTTCAATAATAAAGCATGGTATGCTCAAAATTGTCATTGGATTGTTATCGCCATGTATATTGTCATTTAAACCATTAAACATCCGTCACTGTGACGGACACGACAGGTGACAAACCTTACCACATTTTTAAGACACTAAAACTCTATAAGAAATAGATTTTCCTTGCAACTTCTGTTTTAGTATATGTGATTAGGTTCTTATATATGCCTGCTGCACCCATGATGACTCCTTTATTGGATTTGATTTAGTAGAAATTGTACACTCAATATTACAGTGCAGAAATGTCTCGTTTTTGGTCAAGATTTTGAAGACAAATTTCCATAATTTTTTAGTTTTTAAATAAACACTCCGAATTTGTCTGAGCCATGTCTCCTATCTATAAACTATATGCTAGACAAAAGATAGCTGATATCAATGCATGAAAGCTGTGCTAGCATAACATGAAATGTCTGCAATCTCTCCAGTATCGTATTTTAACATATATAAACAAAATGACCTTTTTACATTCCCTGCATAAATTCTTTGGACAAAAGGGTCTTAATAGTGTAGTGGTCTGCACTGACCTCTCAGGCAAGTAACCACATAGACAGGTAGGCGTGGGGAGTGTGTTGATATCAGGGAGCCTAGGTGGTGTAATGGTTAGCACACTGGCCCAGAATGCAAAGAGATGTGGGTTCGAGTCCCACTCTAGGCGCAATATTTCCCATTTTCATCACCCCCATGACACTGGTGCCGTGACCAGGATCCTGTACAAGCTTTGCGCTGTATGGTTGTTGAACCTACCCTGTGTATGTATGTGTTAGTGCATTGCCTGTATGTATGTAATTGTAAGCATTACAAGATATACAATTCCAGGGGGACGAGTGTAGTGGTCTGCACTGACCTCTCAGGCAAGTAACCACATAGACAGGTAGGCGTGGGGAGTGTGTTGATATCAGGGAGCCTAGGTGGTGTAATGGTTAGCACACTGGCCCGGAATGCAAAGAGATGTGGGTTCGAGTCCCACTCTAGGAGCAATATTTCCCATTTTCATCACCCCCATGACAATACCAATTTGAAACAGTAAACTATTAGATTGTCTTGTAGTTTACGTAAAAGTAGCAGGTGTTACTAAGATTCTAACGGACTTATAAATACTCATACTCATACTCATCCGCTACTGATTATGGTTAGGCTATAAGCCTGTATCAGGTCGAGGCCTGTCCAACTGTGACTTAACGGGGTCATAAGCGTCAAATACTGGGTGTTTGCAATACTTATACTGCCTCCAATGCTTATCCAGCCTTGCTTTGAAAGCATTCAGGGATGGCGCATCCACAACCTCTGGAGGCAGACCGTTCCAGGCATTGACAATACGATAACTGTAAAACTGTTGTCTGACACTCTTGTTCGTTCTCCCTTTCTTCAATTTGAATCTATGACCTCTGGTGTTGGTGTCATCCATTTTTAGGTAATCAGCGTCCATAGAGTACATGCCTGTCAGG
This sequence comes from Branchipolynoe longqiensis, assembly GCA_030323885.1. NCBI lineage: Eukaryota > Metazoa > Annelida > Polychaeta > Phyllodocida > Polynoidae > Branchipolynoe > Branchipolynoe longqiensis. The sequence continues at coordinate 24,358,576 of CM059199.1, forward strand.
TGCTTATATGTCTCAATCATGTCACCCCGAGCTCTTCGGTAGTAGAGACTAGGTAGATCTAAGGCACAAAGTCGATCATGGTACAAAGTAAAGGATTGTAAGGGAGGACAAGTATGTGCATCTTAAAGTAACAACTCAGTTTTCCTGTTTCTAAGGCAATTTCAACCTAGCTTAACTACCATCAGCCACATTTCCAAACTGCATTTGTATAATCCAGATTAGTAGGCATTTTTATCCAGGTGAACTCAGTTATTAAGATACCCATTTCTACACTTTTTCATGCATATGATGTATGGATTATCAGATATTATATACATGCAAATTATAACTATAAGCACCTGAATGTAATAATTTGTGTCTTGGCTAAGACGAAAGAACCTTCACTTAAAGGAGTAGAACCGTGTTCACCACAACTTTACTTAATCAGAATTATTATCCATTATGACTGCTTATTGTTGGTATTTCTAGAAACAACCTATGTTATGCAAGTTATTTAGAGCTCAATCAATGTTGAGGACCAGTCCAATGGCTTTTAGTTTCTGTATTCTTTTTAGATAAATATACTAGTTTGATGGTTATAACCTACTTTACTTTAGATTTAAGGCACCTTCAATTTTAAATGACCAACCTTTGACATATTTGAAGTGCAAATATGCAATATTATATTTTGGTAAGCATGCCATAAGCTGCAGCAGAAACAGGTTCTATTTACATTGATTCAGTATTCCCTTCTATGCAGCAACAAAAAGTGGCGTTCTCTGTGGCGGAGTGGTTAGAGTGTCTGACTTTTTTCTAGGTCAGACTCCTAATCTGAGGGTCGGTGGTTCGATTCCCCGTGCCCCCAGCTCTGCCAATTTGGATTTCCACCGCTGTGTATAACTTACAGCGTCATCAAAGGCTGGTTGCTCTCATACCATGTCTATGTGGTGTGGGAGGTTAAAAATCCCTTGGGTCGGTAAAAGTGTAGGCTCGGGCTTTCTATCGACTAGCAGTGGAATGAAGAAGACCAGTCATCTATGACAGAAATTTCTCCTGCTTAACCAACTAATGGACAACAACAAAAACAAAAAATGGATTATGGACATAGCCACATGAATTTGCAATCGAAAACACTAAATATGTTGGTAAAATATGTTTTGATCATAGCCCGATGCTTTTTTAGGTAAATAATTGATTAAATCATGTAGCTTACTAAACCATAAAAGTTCAATCAAGAGTTTTCTGTGGCTGCTTTTTCTTTCTTTTTTTTCTTCTTTTCATTTTCTCTTTAAACCAATATAGATCCACGCTGTGCACTGGAACCAACGACATCTACTGTTAATTCCAACTGAATCGGTTTTGGTTCGGTTTTGGCTCAGTTTGGCTCGGATTTATTTGACGTCCAATAGGCGATATTAAAATCAATGTGCTCTAGAGGCGTCATTGAATGAAACAAGCTTTCCTTTCCTTTGCTCGGATTTAAGCTTGGTTCTCATTCACCCATACTCTGGACGGGGTGACTCTTTTATCTACAGGGATGAAAGTGCTCTCCGGGGAAAAAAAGCGGAAATGCTGATGTTCTCCTGTAGGTTTAGCATTGTCAGGGAATCGCGGAAAATTCCCGGAAGTTAAGTTACATATATATTGGTATATGCTGATAGTGCTGCGCCATTTGAAGCATGTATTAGTAGTGTACGCTTATAGTGCTGCGGCGCTTGGAGCATTTATTAATATTAGTAGTGTATGCTGATAGTGATGCGGTCTCAGCACCACATATTAGTATATGCTGATGGTGCTGCAGGATTGAAAAATCCCGGAAATCCGCGGAATCGCGGAGATCTTTCATCCCTGTATCTAGCTCTGTGTAGGATGCATATCCCATGTCAATTGTGGGTTCAATGTCCAGTAGATTCAAACTGATAAAAATTGGTACTTGTCGCCACCCATGACATTACTAGGATAGGGCAGGATTAGTTAGCCACGTATCAGGATAATGTGACTTGAGTGGGGTGTCATCATACGTCGACATCTTGATACTACCTCTGATGTCAACACGCTGAACTGCACCATCAGCTTACACACCAGAAGTTGTCTCCCACCCTATCCTTCACTATAAACACCCTTTACACCTTTCATCATGACCAAACGTCGTAGGGTTCTTGCCATATATGGGTTTCTAATGTACATTTCATTGGAATCGTCCTAGCAAATATTTTACCTGAGATACCACTTGCTGTATGTATGCTCACCAGCTCTACCACCCTCTGGCACCCCAACTACAGAGTGCTGACTTCACCCGCACCCTATCCTAATGAGTAACCATGGTAACTCCCTCCCACGTCTGTACAGGCAGCAAAGCCCCCATTGCTGCTCCACCAGTCCAGCACACTGTTCACTGCGTGCTACTATTGTGTACATTTTTTTTTTTTTTTTTTAAAGATTTATACTGCCTAGCATGGATAAGCCTGAATAGGCTTGTTTTCACCATTAGACAGTTTGTCGATAGAAAGCCTGAGCCTACACTTTTACCGACCCAAGGGATTTTTAACCTCCCACACCACATAGACATGGTATGAGAGCAACCAGCCTTTGATGACGCTGTAAGTTATACACAGCGGTGGAAATCCAAATTGGCAGAGATGGGGGCATGGGGAATCGAACCACCGACCTTCAGACTAGGAGTCCGACCTAGAAAAAAGTCAGACACTCTAACCACTCCGCCACAGAGAACACCACATCTCCTGTATCTAGCATGTACACTGCATCACTTTTCTGGGTTGATGCAGTGTGCTTCACCCTACCATAGCTTTATTTGAGGCATACTGGGTCCCCAGCGTTGGTATCTCGGAATAGTTGTATTAATCTGTTGTCAGAATGACGTCCCACAAAAAACACATCTATATCTACTTTGGTCAATCTGTTGCAAATTCATATTTACGGTGGAATTCCAGAGGTATTTTATTTGGGCACTGTAGAAAAAAAAGCCCTAACTCTAAAAACCCGCCAAGGGACAGAAGGAAAATAGACAAGTAATTAATGAAGATCAGTTAACAGAGTTAATGCACTGACCACAAAATCGTTAAAATAAAAATGGCAAAAGTTGCAAAGACAATCAAATCAACTTACTCCTCCTCTTGTTTACAGATGACACCACAACGTAGAGCCCCAAACGTACGCGCGGATGAGGCCCCCACCCATGATGCACCTGTGTTGCTAGGGTAACCATGGTGACTTTGGCGATGGTGCCCCACTTGGTGGCGGTGCGGCGCCGGGCCGTCCACATTGTACTTCACTTCTTCCGGCTCACTGCCATCCGCCATCTGCTGCTGCTGCTGCTGCTGCTGCTGCTGCTGCTGCTGCTGCTGCTGCTGCTGCTGCGAGTGGTAGTACTCACGGGAGGGAACGGGCCCCTCCTGTACCCCAACCCCCGTGTCCCGGCCGCAGTCCACCGAGCAGCTCCGGTAGGGCCCGGGACCTGGACCTAGATGGTGCAGGTCCATGGAACCCGTCGAATACTGGCGCTCTGTGCCGCTTGGAGGAGGGGGTTTGTTATTACCGTCATAGTAACCAACTTCAGTATACATGGCAACTGGATGCACCACGCCTCCCCCGGCACCTTTGTGCGTATATAATTCGCCGACTGTTCTCTTGGTTGCGTTATTAAAGCACTCAGGTGACCAGTGCTGTGCTGTGCTGTGCTGTGCTCAGTTCCTGCAGTGTGCTCACCACCAGCTTGCTGCTACTTGAGCCCTCGGAGTGCAGTCTGGCTATGTGGGCGGGCTGAGGCTGAACCACACGCCCGGCAGGACGACTTCTACTTGGTAGGTAGCCGTGACCCTGGCGCCGCGACACTGGCAGCACGACGCTGTGGTGCAGCTGTGGGCGGCCACCGGTCGGCGTGGTGTCCGTGTGCATGCGGTGTGCGTGTGGCTGCTGCGCCGTGCTTGATGGCAGTGTGAGTTATGTGAAACCCACACCACACTGCCTCCAACCAACAGGTAGGAATAGCGCTGGACGCGGCGCCTCTCCGCCCCCACCCAGTGTGCGACCTCAATCAGTGCGCGAGGCGGACCGTGGTGAGGCGCGGCGGGCTGGGTGCTGGGTGCTGCGGCCGTCACGCTGACAGCGCGCCTTGTCAGCCACTGATGCTGCCTGCCACCTATGGCCAGCCTACCCCACCTGGTGAAGAGTGCCGCAAACACATGGGGGCATCCCCAGGTGTGACATTGACAGGCAAAAGGTGGGCAGGCTCTCGCAGTCAGAGCATATATTAAAAACAATAAATTAGATGGTATGGTAGGCCTACCACTGTCAGCTCGTACGACTTGGCAAGGCCGACAGTCAAACTGTGAGATAGTCAGCAGCACAGTGTCAGTACCACAATGCAAACGTCATAGCAGGCGGTCTTCGTTAAATGTAGAATGATTTCCTAATCGAAAGCCGTGTTCACACAGGCAATGTAAATCAATTCGTAGAAATCGACTTGCCTAGTTCGGGTTACATTTTGCGTGTGAACGCGCGGCTGAGTCGGATTAGGGCTGAATCGATTTCTGTGATCCGCATATTGTAAACCACTTGTAGAGGTCGATTACGTAAATCGATTTATTTTGCCCGTGTGAATGCACTGAGGCGGATTAAGGACGTCACACTATATAATAAAATTTGGTCTATGAAACCGCTAGCTGTGCACAGATATTTTTTTCAGCATTTATTTTTAGGGTTTCACTGCCCAGCAGAAGTTTTGACCGTTCCAAAACAATACGATTCAGTCCATACATATCTAGGTCGAACCCACACTCTCTCGTGGCGACGTCGACTAACCGAAGCTGGTGCTGGTTAGTATCGCCTTGCTCATGCGCTGATATCGATTTCCGGCCCAAGTACTGCCCGTGTGAAGGCGCATCTAAATCGACTCATATGATTCGCCTTGGCTGAATCGCTTTACATTTTGCCCATGTGAACACGGCTTTACATGGGCACCGACTCCCAGCCCATCTTGCCCTTCGGCGAGTCTATCTTCTAAATAATTTCCCAGTCAGTAAAAGCTGCCCTCAATAAATAATTCAACTCCCAGTAGACCTCATTTCTACAACTCGATTCTGACGTGGACACAGTTTGCGGGGGGGGGGGGGGGGGGGGGGGATTAACCGGATACTTCCAAGCTTTATTTAATTGCGTCCTTCGGTTTTTATTTTGCTTTTTAGATTTTCTAAATTTCAAAGGATCTGGTAGTGAAAAAACTAATATTATATACGTAACCTTTTATTCTTTCTGAGACCTGACCGAGATATAAGCCAAAGACTTAGAACAAACTTGATACTTTTCAGTAACTACTTTATCTAGCACTTGGCATTACCATGTTAGGAGAAGTAAGAATTAATAACTTGACTGAGTGGGATATTGTGTCATGGGCTTGGTGACACGGTGTTCCAGTGGTGCAGCACTTATAAGGCGACCATGAGTATACACCTCAATACGTCAGTATAACTGCTGATATTGCCAGACCTTAGAAATCACTCAATCTTTTTATAGATGGAAAACAAATCTGGAGAAAGGCAAAAAGACACACATGCAACTTTTGTAATATTCACCTTGCTTTTCATATAAAAGGTCACTTAAAAGACTTACTTCGCACTATTCCAGACGAAATTCGCCCTCTTTCAGACTACTATGCTACAACTAGAGCACACCAACTACAAAACCAGCAACTCTTACGTTGTGTATATGTGCAATTTGAATTAGTCCAGGAGCCACCAGGTAACATAAAGTACTGCCCATTCAAATGGACAGTGCTGTGCTACTGTGCGTAATGAGGATGTGCATGTAGAATGAACACCAAAGTAAATAACCATAGCTGATCAGCCATTGTTCACTAAATTGGGTTACATAAATGCATTCCACAACCACAAAACGGAAACCGCATGTCAGCGTGTAAAATATTTAGTGGCGAGAAAAATTATATATGTGTGTAGTTATTCTGGGAAATCTGAGTTGAACAAGACTAAATACATGTATACATACATACATATGTCGTGGGGGTGATGAAAATGGGAAATACTGCGCCTAGAGCGGGACTCGAACCCACATCTCTTTGCATTCCGGGCCAGTGTGCTAACCATTACACCACCTAGGCTCCCTGATATCAATACACTCCCCACGGCTACCTGTCTATGTGGTTACTTGCCTGAGAGGTCAGTGCAGACCACTACACTCGTCCCCCTGGAATTGTAAGTCTTGTAATGCTTACAATTACATACATACAGGCAATGCACTAACACATACATACACAGGGTAGGTTCAACAACCATACAGCGCAAAGCTTGTACCGGATCCTGATCACGGCAACCAGTGTCGTGGGGGTGATGAAAATGGGAAATACTGTGCCTAGAGCGGGACTCGAACCCACATCTCTTTGCATTCCGGGCCAGTGTGCTAACCATTACACCACCTAGGCTCCCTGATATCAATACACTCCCCACGCCTACCTGTCTATGTGGTTACTTGCCTGAGAGGTCAGTGCAGACCACTACACATACATACATACATACATTTATTAAATATATATCTATAATAATACTTAATCTTGTTATGTATGTCGTGGAGGTGATCAAAATGGAAAATATTGCGCCTAGAGCAGTTGTTGAACCCACATCTCTTGCATTCCTGGCTAGAGTGCTAACCATTACACCACCTAGGTTCCCTAATGTCATCATCCTATCCACATCCACCTGTCTATGTGGCTCCTTGCCTGAGGTCAGTGCAGACTACTACTACACTAGTCCCCCTGGAACTGTAAGTCGTTTAAATGGTTTATGTCCATGTCGTTTCATGCTCACAATTACATGTATATATTACAAGTGGGTACCAACAGCGAAATCTAAAAATATGCATACGGTGAAATATTTGTATTCCTTCCTGTATACATTGAAATTACAAGAACAAATCCAAAAACAGTTAGGCTATATATATATTATTGTTTTTGAGATAATACATTTTGAAGATTTAATATATACAAATGTATTAATTTCTAATTTAAAAATGGACCAAGTATAACAAGTGGAACCATGTAAGGGGAGTTCTGCATAGTATTTTCTTGAAAAACTGCAACAAAACTGAATAAATGCTAAATAGTTCACATATTCATAAAAGTGTGATAGCCTATTTTTTCAAACCTCTATCTGCAGAGAATCAAAAGATATTTGCACCCTAAAATGTGAAAAAGTGTAATTGTTTGCATGTAAACAGTGTATGTAAATGAAATTTGTCCAATTTTCCAATCTTTGAAAGCTCATTGCAGCTAAACCTTTTGAATCTTCCTCAAATTTGGCACAGTATTACAATAACCATCCACTGAGACTAATAGACATTATTTATATCAATATTATATCCAAAAATATGGAAAATATTGAATTTTGATTCAAAATATAAAGACAAATTGTCGGAAAACTAAATATATCAATCTGATCAATCTTTAAATGTGCACTGTAGCTTAACCAATTGGTGTATCTCCCTATAGATTGACAGTGGACATCATCTGGAGATAACACACATTATCATATTAATGTTCTATCTAGAATATGAAATACAAAAGAAAAGTGTACAAAATCAAAAATATAAATTTGTTCATCAAGATTTGAACACTCACTGTGGCTCATCCAATAGTTGGATCTCCTTCAAATTTTGCAGACATAACATGTGGAACTAATGCATATTAGCTATAACAATACCGTAACTAAAAATATCAAAGCTGCATTTTGATTGCAAGTACAAATTAAAAGGGTTGGAAACCAAAAATAGTGATATAAATAAATCATTAAATATCACTGTACCTAAAGCAATGGTTGGATCTTCCCCAAATTTGGCACAATATTAGATTATATATTCTGTGATATATCTCAATAGACATCGATGTCATATACATATTTCTACATGGGGTATCACCATTGTGAAACTAGTATGGACAGCAAAGGCCCAAACAGGTTGGTGTCAATATTCTGTCTGCGGTTCATTGCACTAACTAGCACTATACTACTAAGATTGGTATCATTGGAAAGGCAATCAAATTGTCTATCTATCCATAAAAAATTGTATTAGGTTTTAAATATTTATCAATTCAGTAGATGGTTTAAAACTTTCAAAATAATTTAAATTGCAGAATTTGCCTGTTTAACCTTATTGACCTATGACAAATCGTATATGGATAGACAGTTGAGGTCATTGGGCTTCTTTTGGTACCATCCCTGACATTCTACGACGTATTGCACGGAAGCACGGGCCAATGGGGGACTTTTGTTGCGACACCCTTTTGCAATAGACTGTCGGCAGGTGGTGACTTGTGAGGGGCCAAGGTCTTGCATGTTTTGCTATTTCCGAACTCTCAACACACACAGCTACACCTACACCCCCACCATACCCACCTACACCCCCACCACATCCTTAAGCAGGGATGCCACTTGGGATTGATGAAATTAGTGGAAAACACAAAAAGCTAGGTGGTGCCACCTTACTTTGGCCGCAGCTGACCGGGTAGGTTCAGTATTGATGGTAGTGTTCCCGTAATGCAACAGGAGGCGCCACCCGTGGTGTCAGCGCTTAGCCTTATGAGAAAGTCGTCGTCAAATATTGACCAATCACAGCACACCAAATTCTTCATATTTTGCCAGTTCCATTAAAGATTTTCCAGTAGAAATTTCTACTAGAAATTAGTGGAATTATGGAAAATGATCTATCTCTATTGGAAATTAGTGGAATTATGGAAAATTGTCTATATATCTATAAAAACTAAGAAAAAAAAGCTAAACGTCCCAAATTATCTAAAACGTATAGAGAAATCAAATTTGAAAAAAATGAAAAGAAGAAAATCAAGTATACCTATACCCCCACCACACCCCTACACCCCACCATACCCACTCACCACATCACTAAATCCCCACACACACTCACGACACACACCAACATCGTCACCACACCCCTACACCTCTACCACACACCCCCTACACCTCAACCACACAGCCTACATACCCACCACACATACACCTACACCATACCCACCTACACCCCCACCACAAACACCCTCAGCCCCCACCACACACCCCTACACCCCCACCATATCCCTAAGCCCTCACCACATACACATACCTACACACCCACCCCACCCCACCCACTGACCAGACACACACACACCCCTACAACACACCCCTACACCACCACAACACACCGTAAATCCCCACACACCCCCATCAAACACACCAAAATCCTCACCATAACCCCTACACCTCCACCACAAACCCCCTACACCTCCACCACACACACCTACACCGCCACCATATCCCTAAGCCCCCACCACATACCTACACCCCCCACCACATACCTACACCCCCATACACACCTACAACCCCACCAACCACACACAGTCAACCCCCACCACACACACCTACACCCCCACCACATCCATAAGCCCCCACCACACACTCCACCACGTACCTACACACCCACCACGCCTCTACACCCCCCACAATACCCACTCCTACACCACCACAACACACCCTAAATCCCCACACACCAAAATCCTCACCACACACCCCTAATCACCCACCACACAAACCTATGCCCCCACCACCCGCACCCACTGGTACCCTCGGTAACCCATAGACCCCTTTCAATGTTTATAAACATTGTGTATGCGCGCACACCTTGGCTGCAGAACGAAGGCACACTGCCATTGAGTTTGCCGATACGTGTAGTGCAACACATCGATTTTATTCAAAATTAATAGAAATGCAGAACCCTAACCGTATAAATTTAATATAATCTTTTGGTTGAATATGTTTTCTGTATGTGTTCCAAGTGTTTTGTTTCTAGGTGGTGTAGTTTTAGAGATATTTCACTTTTTCTGTATGAAGATTGCTCACAGCCATTAACAATGCATTGAGTTTGCCGATACGCGCAGTGCAACACACCAATTTTATTCAAAATTAATAGAAATCCAGAACCTTAACTGTATAAATTTAATATAATCTTTCTGTTGAAATTTTTTCTGCATGTGTGCCAAGCAGTTTGTTTCTAGGTGGTGTAGTTTTAGAGATGGTTCACTTTTTCTGTATGAAGATTGCTCATGGCCATTGACAATGCATTCAGTTTGCCGATACATACAGTGCAAAATGTCAATTTTATTCAAAATTAATAGAAATGCAGAACCCTAACCGTATACATTTAATATAGTCTTTTCGTTGAATATGTTTTCTGTATGTGTGCCAAGCGGTTTGTTTCTAGGTAGTGTGGTTTCAGAGATATTTCACTTTTTCTGTAGGAAGATTGCTCATAGCCATTGATTTGCAGTGTGACCGTGTGTCGTCCTGCAGCCAAGCTGCACACGCACTGACCTAAATACCTATGCTGACGTCATATGAAATAGGCCTATTGAACGCAGAAGAGATGGTGTCGGCTGCTGCTGCCTAGCATGTAAACAGGATTCCGCCCAGAAAGTCCCCTATTGAAGATAGCCTGTTTGCAGAGTCGTTTTGAGTTACACTAGTGATTATGGAAAATTGATTAAATACTGTCATTATGCAAATGGTTTTACATAAGTTCAAACTTACTATATATTCAATCCATCAAAAGCATCAGGTAGAGTATATATATTGATCTTTTAGGCTATCATGTTTCATCAAAATCAAATACATACAGAAATAGTTATTAGCATGTGAATATTGGTGAAAAAAAACGCGATTCCTCGATTTCTTTGTGGCACTGTCGGTACCTAATACAAGCATACTATACCAGTAATAGAACATGGCTACAAACAGCCTATCACAGTCCCTACATGGCCACAAGCAGCCTATCACAGTCGCTATATGGCTACAAACAGCCTATCACAGTCCCTACATGGTCACAAGCAGCCTATCACAGTCCCTATATGGCTACAAACAGCATATGGGTCGTTCTCAGAAGTTGTGTACCAATAGTGTGACATCAGTACCAGAAAATCAAAATGCTGTCAAAGTCCTATAAGCAAGTTTCCTCAATGTGTATGTCCTTTTGCATCTGAATAATTGAAAATAAACATATTCTGGCATTTTTAAGTAGGTCAAATGATGCTCACACCCAATAAATAGCAGTATAGCATGGAAACCAATCTGACTCCAAAATCAAATATTTTCCACACAAAACTTGACATTTTTAGGACATTTCACATGCCACTTGCTTTATAAACAGTAGTAATAATAATATGAAACCTCATTCCTATGGTTTTGTCTTATTTGTGAATATTAAAGAGAAAAGCAAGAAAATATTAGCAGAGTAACAGATTAGCAGAGTAACGAAGTGGAAACAACAATTTTACACAAATGTTCGGCTCAAATTTCTATGTTTAGGGGCAATTTCAGGTTTATCTTTTACTATACCATAACTGGGTCCATGCATAGTGTCAAATGGTGAAAATAGTTCCTGTACTGTATCTGTACTCAGTGTTTGATACAGAGTTTCATAGTACTTGCAAGTGGAAACGAAATGTTACGATGTTAATGACTCCAGAAAATGTTAACTATTTCATAATTAAAATTTTTTTTTTAGAAATAAATGTCTTCAACTTAATGAAGACATTGTATATGACCATTTGAAGTGAAATGAGCTGTTGTTCAGAGGTTTTCATTAAGTTTGTGACACTTTATTTTCAATGCTGTTGACAATGTCACAAATTAGTGATGTAATTTTCTATGTATTTAGCTACATCCATCCCAATAAGATACATAATACACAATATTAACATTTACTTTTGATCTAAACTATCTCCCACATTATTTGGCTAACTGATGAAATCTAAATATTGACACTCCAATAAAGGGTTTCTTTGAAATATGCATTTCTAGTAGACTACCTCAAGTGGTACACAGTTTCTGAGAACGACCCATATCACAGTCCTTATAATATAAGTTATATGGAACATTCATGCGGCACGGCCCAGACATGGTTCATGCGGATAAACAGAAGTGAAATGGATTCTGGGTAGGCGATGTGAATGTGATGTAGGCCTGAAATCTCTGCATTATGCGGTCAGAACTTGTGGTTACGGGTAATCAAGGACATAATTTTAAAGGGCATGCTAGCTAAATTTGTCAAATTTCAATGGTCTCTATTTCCGATCATTGGAGATGTTCATCTGACCGCAAAGTTAAAGAGAAATACACAACGGCGTAAGCCTGTACTAACAATGTGAACATACGTGTAAGCTGTGACACCTGGATCTGCTCCTGAATCTGTGGCACCGCCTCACCACATGGGAACAACACACCCAGGAAAAGCACTCACCTAGAGAGGAATGGACGAAGGAGAGAAAGAAGAGCACTATTAACACAGTAAACACCAATGTACACAAGTAGATCAGCTACGCACATCCAAGTCACGTCACTAGGGATGGACAAAGGAGAGAAAGAAGAGCACTATTATTATTAACACAGAGTTAAAACCAATGTACACAAGTAGATCAGCTACGCACATCCAAGTCACATCACTAGGGATGGACGAAGGAGAGAAAGAAGAGCACTATTAACACAGAGTAAAAACCAATGTATACAAGTAGATCAGCTACACACATCCAAGTCACATCACTAGGGATGGACGAAGGACAGAGTAAAAACCAATGTACACAAGTAGATCAGCTACGCACATCCAAGTCAAGTTACTTGTCAAATAAAAAATATGAACACCCTCCTTCATAAAAATTCAATACCTGATGATTTGTTCCATTATTAAGCCTGGTATTACATTTGCTCATTGACAATTTATTAAAGTGTATCTGGAAGAGGTACACGTGAAGGGATTTTCAATATGAGAATGATTTGTGAACGTTATTGTGAAGTGAACCAGGATGTTTATGCCTGCTTTATTGACTATGAGAAGGCCTTCGACCGAGTCAATCATGAACTGTTAATCAAATGTTTACAAGATATTGGTGTCAATGGCAAAGACATTAAACTAATTGTGAACTTATACTGGACACAACGTGCATTTATAAAAATGGAGCAGGGCCTATCGGATGAAGTTATGATTAAAACGAGGAGTTCGACAGGGGGTGTGTATATGTCACCATGTCTATTTAACCTGTACACAGAGATGATTTTCAGACACATTGAAGATTGCAAGGGAGTGACAATAGGTGGCATGAACGTCAACAATCTTAGAATGCCGATGACAGTGTAATACTAGCAGACAGTGAGAAAAACCTACAAGATATAGTGAATAGAATCAATAAAGCTGGAATACTATTCAACATGAAGATGAATGCCAGGAAGACCAAAACAATGGTTATAAGTAAAAAGACAGATAAACCAAATGTCAATACAACCATAGATGGCACAAACATAGAACAAGTATCCGAATTCATATATCTCGGACAAAAGATTACAAATGATGGGAGATGTGAGGAAGAAATTAAAAGAAGGATAACAATAGCCCGAACAACATTCTCCAAAATGTATAGAGTGTTAACATCAAGTAAGATATTAAATACAAACAAGGAAGCGTATTCTTCAGTGTTATGTGTGGTCTACTCTAATGTATGGGGCAGAGACATGGACAATCCCTAAGAAAATGTACAAACGTTTAGCAGCATTTGAGATGTGGACTTATCGAAGGATGATGAAAATATCATGGACAAAGATCACCAACAAAGAAGTTCTCAGAAAAATTAAAAATAAGAAAAGCTTGTTTGCCACTATACAGACAAAGAAACTTATTTATTTTGGCCACATCATTCGTCAGAGTTCAATATACCGTACATTGTTGGAAGGGAAGGTGAATGGCAGCAGAGGGAGAGGGGAGACCAAGAACATCATGGTTTACAAATATTTCACAGTGGACAGGCTTGAATTATTCACAGTCTATCAGAACAGCACAACATCGGGACAAGTGGAGAACCATTGCATCCAACCCTCGACTAGAGGATGGAACTATTGATTGATTGAGTTCCACACAGAAAATCAAATACTGATGTGTAGACCCTTCTCCGTTGTGGCAGAACGTCCGTGAGTTAAAATACGCTGAACACCGAGTAAGGGATAATTATTTAACAATCACATCACGTCGACTGAATAAGAAATGATTTGCTCCATAATTAGGACAGGCACTATTCTACCCTCTACAACCGTGGTGCATTTGAACGGTCTAGGGATGAAATAACGTGATGGCATGAAAATAATCAGGGAGAGGGAATTTTACAAACATTGTGGGGCTCTTGGATATACCCGTGGACATTAATAAGCGCCTGATGTTTGTTTGTGCTGATTTACGTCCTAGCAACATCTAAGGTCATATCAGGATGGGTACCGACTTGTGACAGTGCGCACTCATGGCGACTTTATAGTGCTGCCCCACTGGAAGACCAGGCCATCAGCACCATGACCTGATATCCCACTCAGTCACATTATCCTGACACTGAGCCAACCAGTCCTTGCCCTATCCTAATAATGCCGAGTGCCAGGCTAGGAAGCAACAAGTATAAATTTTTAAGTCATTGGTTTGACTCAACCAGGGTTCGAACCCACGATCTACCAGCATGGGAGACGGACGCTCTAACTCATTCGGCCATCCCGTCTGGTCAATAAGTGCCTGAACACTGCTCATCTCAAGGGGCTGTCACATTACGACGCATCGCACAAACCTACGCCGACATAAGTGATTTTTGGCCGCTACGTTGGGATACGTCGTAATTCATTACGCATTTGTTATGGTTATGTTGATGTACATCAACGCACGTTAGGGGGTCGCGAAAGTTTTGTGCATGCACAAAACTTTCGATGTACAACAATGTATGGGTGTTACATCGGCCATACGTTATGTATATGTTAAGCGTACGTCGATGTTCGTTGATGTACATTAGAAGTATGTTAGATGTATGTTGCTCACTAGGTTGCACTACTTTGACCTACGTTAAATCAGTGGAAACGTACAGTCCACGTAATAACAACGTATGGATAACGTACGTCTAACATAAGCTTAGCATTTCTCCACCGTGTTTTGATGTATGCAACGTATGAGATGTAGTTCTGGCGATCGAATAACATATATAATGTTCACCGGCGTTCTGCGAACATACCGGGAGCGTAATTCAAGTGTTTTTTGCCGGGAGGCATGATATCCATACGTTGTCCATATGCTACGTATACGGTATGTGTACGTCCAACTTTGCACAACGCCAAAAGGTTTGACACATCTCGACATAGAAAAGTGATGTTATGTGTTCAAAACACACTTGCGAGATGCGTCATAATGTGACAGCCCCTTCACATGAGATTGGAAATATTCATTTATCCAATACAAATTGTGTCTGTACCTGTAAGAGACGTTATAGCAGACGACATTCAGTAACCATAAATTACTGTTTTGTGACAATTTACGACTTTCTACAAAGGTACCAATTTTAAGTATTTCTTCGACAATGGTAACATTTCTTGTAACATCACACCTAAGTGATAGCTCACCTACACATTTCTTCTTTCATTCAGAACTCACATATCCCATCTTAGTTTACATCTCTGCCGCTAAGGCAGCCACAGTTATCGGAGGTGGGAGCGTGCTTTACCATGGCAACGACGACAGACGCATAAAGGCCGGGGATGCCGCTCCGGTGTGGCGGTCTCCGATGCCACAAGGCTGCCGTGCCAAATGGCGCTTCTGCACATGCGTCAGAATCCAACAGCGTCGTCTGCGCATGCGTCAAGTCTCTAGTTTGGCCGTAATCGATTAACACCATCCGAGCCACTCGGGCCACCCGAGTCGTCAGAATTTCAAATGCTATTCGATTATTCGACCCGAGTCTGTAGGATGTGCGCATGCGCCAAAAAGTGGCTCGGGTGACCAGAGTCGATTAATCGATTACGCCCAAATAGATCAGAAAACTGAAGCGCCAAGTGTCAACACACTACTGGGATGCAGACTTTATGTATTAACTAATTAAACTATCTCTCTATCACTTATTCTATGTTTTCTTTGTGTGCCAGGAGATTTTATTGTCTATTTTATTGTCTATTTGCACGTAAGGACGTTTCACGCCGATGTGTCACTCGAATCCGCGCATGCGCAGAAGCGCCATTTGGCACGGCAGCCTTGTGGCATCGGAGACCGCCACACCGGTTCACTACTCCGGAAGCAGGTTTATTAAAGTTGCATATTTAGATGTTTTGAGTTTCTACCTTTTTTTTTATAAAAGGTAAATATATTTGGCTGATTGTTATAATGTACCTTACTTTAGGTTCAAGTAGCTTTTATTATAAATGGCTAACCCAGGAAACTAAGTCCAAACCAAATATCCCGCAAATTACCAGAACCAAAGTTATGGAACGAGGGATTTTATCCACATAAACTGCATGCAACAAAAATGGTTTGAAGACAATACGAAATTAGTTATAGTTCTGAAACGAACGTAGGCTGTAAATTGCCAGAAAAATGCTAGCAAAATGTTTTGCAATATTGCTAGATTTTAGAACCGTCACCCTTCCATGTGCACCTGTAGGCATACACCAATACAACATATATCTGTCTTCATCTCAGAACGGGTTTTAATTCGAAATATCTCCTTCCACATATAGTCTATGAGCCAGATAAAATTTGATTACTAAAATGGAGGGCAAGTCATCACTATATTTTTTCAGTTAGCTTTATGGATTGCCGTTACAAAAAAATGTGATGGACATCTCAATTCCACAGCTAAACCCATTTAGGAAGCCATTTTTAAAAAATGGCTACGAATTTTTATGGCATCTCATAAATTGGGCCATAACTTTTAATTGGCTGGTCTGAAGCACATGCACTCCCACATAAGATATGTTCGGTATGCCATTTGGCATATATCTCAATGTACACTAAATAGATGTCGGTTCACTATCTGTCGAGATAATTGCGAAAATATGGCCACAAAATGGCTACCAATTTTTATTAGAGCTCATAAATTTGACCACAACGTAAACTAAATGGATATTGGTTCGCTATCTGTCAAGATAATTGGTAAAATATGCCCAAAATGTGTAATTTTAATGCAAAAATGCTCAATTTGTTGTTAGTTATGCTATCATTTATATTAAACATTTCCTGCTTCAATGGAACTCACTGTGGATAATAGTGCATGTACGGGTGAAAAAACAAGCTACTTTGTGGACTGGTTTCAATAGTCTTGGCAAAAATCACATAACGGTGATGGTAGATATGATCGGCTACCTTAAGATAAATGCACCCGCCAAATGACATACTGAACATATCTTATGTGATGGTGCATGTCCCTCAGACCAGCCATTTAAAAGTTACAGCCCAATTTATGAGATGCGATAAAAAGTGGTAGCCATTCATATTTTCCAAATTACCTCAATAAATAGCGAACCAATATCCATTTCATTTACATTAAAATATTCCAAATGACATACTGAACATATCTTATGTGAGGGTGCATCTGTCTCAGACCAGCCGATTAAAAGTTACGGCCCAATATATGAGATGCGATAAAAATTGGTAGCCATTTTTGTGCATATTTCCCCAATTATATCGAAAGATAATGAACCAATATCCATTTAGTTTACGTTACGGTCAAATTGATGAGATATGATACAAATAGACTACATCACGGTTCCGACTGCGCATGCGCTGAAAACGGCATTGGGAGCAAAACAAAGGAGTACGCCCATTGAGTTTGCCGATATGCGTAGGGAAAAACTGGCATTTTATTCAAAATAACTAGAAATACATAACAATTTGGCATAAACATGGACAGAAGGATGCAATATAATAATATAATGAATATGTTTAAGACACAACTCCATAAACCATAGAATGTAAATAAAAACATGAATAAAATAAATAAAACTGACTCTGGCTATGTCTCTAACACTAGTCTGAGTGCCTAGATTTGTCTAAATTTAAATGCACATCACATAAGATGTGCTGGTTATATTGATGTAAATGCAATGTTGGATAAAAGATCAATATCTTAATTTATTTTTTTAGTTGGTATTCTATGTTTCAAACAAGAGCTGAGATGAGCTGAAACTAGCACATTTCATAGCTGCACCCAGTGTATTAGCATCTGCCATGTGCTTCTCCCAGCTTTGTTTTGCTCTGATGAGCGAAAATGAGTGGTCTCAGATCAGAATGGGGTATCAGGCACGATGCAATGGTACAGTTCAAAGGTTTTTTCGCAGCCCAATCAGCACGTTCATTTCCTGGGGTGCCAGCATTGCCAGGCATTCACCACAAATGGATATTTTACGTGGCTGTTTCTAGTGAGTTCGTTTTCCTAATGAGCTTTTCCGTAAAAGGATGGTCTGTTCTGAAGCTATCAAAAGCCAAGACATATGAAAACAAATTGCTGAAAGCGATAAAAATTGTTTAGTTGGAAAACCTGATACACTCCAATGCAAAATAAGATTGTGATCAGGCTTCTGCACTGAAAAGTGAGATGTGACCCGGTATGTAAAGGCCCTGTCACATTACGGCGTATGGCGGGAGCGTATTGAAAACCTACGTAAAAGCTGCATGTGCCAGCCTATCATGACCTTTGGTGACCTCTCGGGTGGTTTTGAGCGTATGTGGAACCTATGAGGAGCGTACGAGGAGCATATGAGAGCATACTGTGACATTTTTTGACGGTTTTGATTGGCATATGGAACCTATGCGTAGCGTATGCATAGCGTATGCATAGCGTATGAGTCAAGATGGATGTCGAGACCTATGGCATACGCTTGGAATATGCTGTGCATACGCTGTGTAGACGCTGCGCATACGCTAGGAGTACGCTCCCATACATAACTCGTAGGTTATGCGTATGCTACATACGCTAGAGATACGCCGGTGAAGCAAGTTGAGCGTATGCGTAACCTATGCCGGCGCACCCCTAGCATACGAGGAGAGTACACTGGCGTACGAGGAGCGTACACCGGCGTATGAGTAGCATATGAACCATACGCTCCCATAGGTCGAGATTTTTTTAGCATGCACAAATAAATTTGGACGGACGGACGGGAGAAAGCATATGGCGGCGTACAACGGCATAGGCCGGCACATGACGGCCTATGCATAGCGTATGCCGACGTATATGACGTAACGCGCCTACGCCGCCGTACGCTCCCGCAAAAAACCCTAATGTGACAGCCCCTTTAGTGCCACTGCACCAGCCACCAAGCTTTGGTCTTAGGAACCACCAGTGTAAATTTACAAGAGCCAGCCAGAGCCCTTGGTGGTGCACCATGTCCAGCAGCTGAACAATGAGTCCCTTTCGGAACCGTATTATCGTGTTGCAATAGTCTAATGGTTCGATGAATATATGGCTCCATCTCGCTAGGTTCCCTTGGCAGCTAGAGCCGAGTATATATATTACAAAATAACCACCATAAAAAATAGAATAATAGATATCGCTATAGAGGGCCGTTTAAATATCACGATCAGTCGATTAGTTTTAATCTGGATTTACTTTTACAACTACTTTCTTAACAGGGCTAGAGATGAAAACCAAATTGTAATTCTATTTAAATTGCATAGATTTAGATTATCGGCATGGTTACTTCTTTTAATATTTGAAGTGAAAATATGCTAAATTATTTTTAGTGCACAAGTCGAGACTAAAGGCAATACCAGGTTCTATCAAATTGACTAAAGCCGTGTTTACACGGGCGAGTTAAGTCGCTTCATATAAATCGCCTTGCCTAGTTCGCCTCACATTCGCCGTGTAAACGCGACTCTGAGGCGGATTAGGGCTGATTCGCTTCATATGATTCACTTTATGTACACCACCTCGCGAGGTGGTTTATATGAAGCGAACTAGCTTAAGCACTGGTTCGTATTGGACTTGCTCATGCGCAGATATCAATTTCCTCCTTAAACCGCTCCGTATGTAAACACAACACTAAATCGATTCATATAAATCGATTTGCCTAATTCGCTTCACAATTGCCCGTATAAACACGGCTTAAGTATACAACAACAAATGTTTAATAAGTGAACCAGCATTTAACTTGGATATGTAGGATCAAAGTGCTTTCATTTCTAAAAGTGTATGCGTTCAACGGACTGCGTACCTTTAAATGCCATTTGGAGAAGGCCAGATACAAAAAGCAATAAATCGTTACTTTTTCAACTATATAAAATGGATTAAGGTTTCTCGCACCGTGTATCATGAGACTATTTCGATGCATCATTTTGATAAATACGAGAATATTTATTTGAACTTTTAGATTTATCTTAAATGTGAATTAGTAGTAATGTTGTTTATTTAAAATTACTGTGAATACATGGTACACAAATGGGCAACTGTTTGCAACACAATGTGATTTTTTTTTTAAACGATGTTAATAATGATTTATAGAACCAAGTGTTGTTCTATAATTTGACAACATCTTTTATTGGTGGTCAATTCTGCATAGAGAGTTTATGTTTGATCCTGCCAACGACTGCTACACCAGGACAGCCACATCAGTATTCTGGTGGCGCCACCTATGGGGAAAGTACTGCAGTACAAAAATGCATGTAGGGAAACCTAGATAAAATATTCACCCCTACACACAGTAGAGGTGAATGACAACTATGACTAGATCCGAGAAAAGACTTTTTTGATATTTATATGGGTCGTTCTCAGAAACTGTGCACCACTTGGGGTTGTCTATTTGAAATCTGTATTTCACAGCAACCGTTCATTGCAATATCAATATTTTGATGTCATGTTGTAGCCAATTGGTTTGAGAGATAATAAAGATATAATTGAGTGCCAGTATTGTGTATTATGTACGTTATTGGGATGGATGTGACTGAATCACTAGAGAATTATGCCACCAATTTGTGACATTGTCAACACGATTGAAAATAAAGTGTCACAAACTTAATGAAAACCCCTGAACAAGACATTTAATTTCAAATGGTCATATTCAACATCCTCCTTAGTTGGAGAATTTTTGTTTGTTTAATAGTATAAAAATAAGGAAATAATTAATAATTTTTGGAGTCCTTAGCAGAGAAACATGTGTTTTGTTGCTATCATGCATTTTGGGTGAACATTACTAAATGGGTCGTTCTCTGAAACTAGGTACCACATATGTTATGTTTGACATAATAAATTCTTTCTTTTTTTAATAGCAAGTCAAATAATTATTGTTGCCTTTTGTTATTAAGTATGTTAGCAATACTATATGTACTTAATCTATCCCACGAAACATATCAAAAGAATGTTTATATGATTTTGTGCTAAAGTAAAAATGTGAATTTTACACATTTACACCAACTTTGTTTCAACTCTTTTTTTGCAAGACATCAAAGAAATCTAGTTTGAATATGTTGTGTATGTTAAAAATGATGTTATGGATGTGTGTTTAATTTCCATGTTAGATAGGACATATTTTCATATTGTTATTTGTTATAAAATTAAAATAAAAAGGTGAAATGGCATTTTTTTCAATTCTGACACATACACAGCATGTAAAGCTTCATATGAATATGGATTCTGACATTATTTGGAATGTTTTCTACATTTATTTGGGATGCTTTCAGCTTTCACAAGAGTGGTACCTAGCTTCAGAGAACAACCCATATCAAATCCCAGGCGAGTCAAACCAATGACTTATACAATTTATACTTATTGCTACCTCGCCTGGTGCTCAGCATTATTAGGATAGGGCAAGGACTAGTTAGCTCGGCGGCCTGATCTCCAAGTGGCGCAGCACTATAAAAGTTGCCATGAGTGCACAGTCACAAGTCGATACCACTCCTGGTATGACCATAGATGTTGCTAGGATATAACACCCCAACAAACAAATCCTTCCAATGGTAACAGTTAATACAATTACATGAATCAGGGATGAAAGTGGTCTCCGGGAAAAAAAGCGGAAATACTGATATTCTCCCATAGGCTTAGCATTGTCAGGGAATCGCTGAAAATTCCTGGAAGTCGGGTTTCATACATATTGGTCTACGCTGATAGTGCTGCGGAGTTTGAAGCACGTATTAGTAGTATACGCTGATAGTGCTGCGCCGTTTGAAGCATGAATTAGTAGTATACGCTGACCATGCTGTGGCGTTTGAAGCCATTAGTAGTATACACTGCTAGTGCTGCAGCGTTTGAAGCACGTATTAGTGGTATACGCTGCTAGTGCTGTGTCATTTGCACCACATATTAGTATGTATATATATACGCTGATGGTGCTGCAGCGTGAAACAACGTATTGGTTGGTTGGTTGTTGGAGTTTTACGTCCTGGCAACATCTAAGGTCATATCATGACGGGCGCAACGTATTAGTATACATATAAGTTATAGCTATAGGAAAAATCCCGGAAAACCGCGAAATCGGGGAGATCTTTCATCCCTGATGAATTTTATATTTTTAGTCACGTACCTAACAAGTGTGATTCAGGAGGTGTGAAATGAGGTGTGATACCGATAGGTGAGAACAACTGACTCTGGTAACACCTCTGATTAAAGCTTGTGAGTTTTTGTGTCTTTTTTCATTAAGGGTGGGAGCTTTTGTCTTGTGAGCTTTTGTTATGGAACCGAATTACACACACAGACACACACACACACGTTCAAACTTTAGTGGAGACTTTAGTCCAATAGTTTTAAGTTCGTCATTTTTCTGAAATAAATATATCATATCAGATTGATCATTATAATCTACTTTATTTTAGTTTGAAGTAACTTTTATTATATATGCATAACTTTTCAGATATTTTAAATACAAACATGTGAAATTAGTTTTGGCAATCATGCCAAAAGTCTGACACCAGTGACCATAGTCATAGAGCTCAGCAGTAACAGTTACAGGTTCTATTAAAACAATTAAATTAACCACCCTTAAAAGTAACCACCCTATCAGACTTTCTGTATTTTTTCCTTCAAATCCATGGCCTATACAATGAGAATAAAAAGATCCAGGGGTCTGATGTGGTTACATTTCAAGATATACATCTTCAAACATGCGCAAACTCACAATTTCCTTAGTTTCACCAATTTCCAAATTTCGCTTTGGACCACTTTTGGGGGCTTGGATGTGTAAAAAATTGGCACCCATATTAAATTATTCTGATTTATCCCTAACCTACTGATGAGTCTTGTCATTGCTATTTTTTTTCAGGACTACATAAGCTTGGGAAAAGCTTTAAAAAATAGGTTTAAAATGGTCCAGAGCTCAATTTGACAAGTGATTTGAGCAGGCTTATTTGGTACAGAAAAGCACCCGTACAAGATAATAGCATGAAATTTTCACACCGTACTACCTTCAATATGCTCTTTGTGTTTACGTTACATACAATACAATTTGATATATGTGAATGTTTAAAAAAAAAATGTTTTCAAACCCTGTGTGTGTGTGGGCAGTGTGTTTATGGCACATTGCATAACAACTTTAGCATTCAATTATTAAGTAGAGCCAACATTTATTTTGTCTCAAATTTACACCTTCACACCGTGCATTGCTAAGAATACTGATTAACGTCTTTTTTTTAAGAAAAAAAGGATCTCTATTTTCATGTAAAAACCTAAGTTATCCATTATTCGGTTCCGAAATGGTGGTTAATTGAACATTTTAAATTAAAATTTAAAATAGATGGACAAAGAATTTATTCAAGGACAAAATATGACTATATCATATATGGCCTGTACTATTGGCAACAAAATGATATCATTGGCATGATGATGCTAGCTCTGGAGAATGGGCGCCAGAGGTTTGAAGAAGCAGTGTAAAATTTCATGCATAAGTTAGTTGAAACAAAAGGTGATTTTCTACATAAATGGACTTGACAAAGCATTGATTTTCTGTAGCTGATCAAAGTCATATCCTAATGTGGATGGTACTATTAGAAAGAAGAAATATGAACCTATATTTTGCTTTAGGTTTCATTTCAATTGGTGAACAACTTAGAACACACCAACAGATTGAAAATGATGAATTTTAAGCCTCCACACACAGATTATTGGTGGATTGGCAAGGCACTTGGGATACCTAATTAAATTGACTCAGTATAGGAGGGCGCGGACATCCGGGTACTTAGCGCATCGCGCCCTAGCAACTATCTGAGGTGGTGAAAATAATGGCCATCACAGCATTGAACTTTGGTGTCAAGGTGGACAACAAACTGACATTCAGCGACCACATCCAGGAAGCCGCCAACAGAGCTAATGGAATACTGGCTATCATTCGAAGATCGTACACATACCTAGACGAGGATGTTGTACGCAGACTGTACACATCCCTTGCATGTCCACTTTTGGAATATGGAAATGTTGTGTGGTCACCACTCTACAGGAAGGATGCTGAGTCAATTGAGAGGATCCAAAGAAGGGCAACGAAGCTTGTACATGGATTCGATGCAATACCCTATGAACAATGTATGCGTCATTTGAAGATCCCAAGCATGTACTACAGACGGGCCCGGGGGGATATGATTGAAGTATTCAAATATCTCCATGGTATCTACAAGACAGGCAGCCCCCTTATCAGAGACTCCAACACCAGGACCAGAGGGCACTCCTTGAAGCTGAGGAAGCGGTACTTCAGACTGGACCTGCGACACAACTTTTTCGGCTTTAGGGTGGTTGACCTGTGGAATGACCTGCCGGAGAGTGTCGTAGCAGCAGAGTCGGTGAACTGTTTCAAGTCCCGACTGGATGCATACTGGTCAAGCATTACATATATCTTGGAGCCAGTGACAGTTGCTATGATCGACCACATCTGAAGAACTGTCTCCATTTCTATTAATTAAGAGTGGCTAACAGGTCCAAGGCCTATTATAGCTGTATCCTATTGATTGATTGATTGATATGAACGCTGCCACCGCCGCATCGGCGGCGTTATTGCGAATGTAAATAAAACAAAAAACACAAATCTATTCAGTGCTACGATCTAATTCTGTTATTTAGAACCATGAATATTCACTCAGGGGTTGAAATAATGTTATTTAGGACTCTATGAGCATAACTTACTCAATAAGTGAAATTCGGTCAAATTAAACCCAAAATCCAAGCGATACTAACGCCGCCACCACATTGGTGGCGTTATTGCGAATGTAAAAGCACTGCTGTCATCTGATTGTTTTCACTGTGTCAATATGGCGGATCTCGTTGTCAACCGGAGGGATGTGAACGCCCCCCTTCCTTTTCCCTTCTATGCAAAAACAAATGTTTAATAGGTGCATCAATATCAAAGTTAGATATCTGATATGTAGAATCAAATCTAGATAATTGTTTTAGATTTGAAAATTAGAGTATTCATCGGACTATGGCTATGCAGCTTTAAAAAATAAAAAGAACTTGGTCTGTCACAACCGAGGGATGTGAGATTGAGACACAGTGTTTGTTTGTTGTTGTTTTACGTCCTAGCAACATCTAAGGTCATATCAGGATGGGTACCGACTTGTGACAGTGCGCACTCATGGCAACTTTATAGTGCTCTCTCACTGGGAAACCAGGCCGCTGGGACCATGACCTGGTATCCCACTCAGTCACATTATCCTGACACTGAGCACACCAGTCCTTGCCCTGTCCTAATAATGCCGAGCGCCTGGCTAGGAAGTGACAAGCACCAATTTTCAAGTCATTGGTTTGACTCGACCATGGTTCGAACCCAGGACCCCACGATCTACCAGCACAGGAGACGGATGCTCCAACTCATTCGGCCATCCCGTCTGGTCTCTGAGACACAGTGAGAGTACTAATCTCATGAAAATCACAAGTAAGGACTAACTGTCACTAAGGCTAAGCCTAAGCCTTAGCCTTAGGCTTAGGCTAAGGTCAATGACAATGTTGATTGGGTTTAACTTAACCAAGTTATAACTTATAAGCCATCCGTTTTTTGTTGTTATCCATACACCCCAATAACCAAGTGCACAGCTTAGCTAGCGAAGATAGTAATTACACTGATTATTTAATTTTCAACAAATCACTGTCGATTTGAAATGTTTTCCATAAGGCTCATGTTGATGCGACGGGGAACTCAGAACTGAGAAATTGACAACGAGCAGTGAGTGACAGCCAAAGCGTGCTAAAGTTTGCGGCTTGTTAACATCAAAATATTATAAGTAGTGTCTACTAACCCGAATATATGCTGTGTTTGTAGTGATGACTTCGACGTATGTAATTATTCTGACAAACTCAGAGGAACTGTCAAAATTCAAATCTACAAACTCACTTAACTATGGATGGGCAGCCATTGACGATTATCTAGGTCAACTTTCTCCCTCGCGTCAAAACATGCGAATAAAGCTATTTACACGATACCACCCAGTAAAGAGGAGGTAACCAATATCTTGTAAATAATGACTGCTTTGCACGAGCATAGGTGTTTACACACAAAAATATACATACTATGTCGGACATCCGGGCACTTATTGCGATCACAACGCGCGAAGGGTAAAACAAATGTCACTGTCATAGAGACAACATTAAAACTACCCCAACTATGACAGTAATTTCTGCTTTTTGGTGCTTTTAAACCAAATTTCTCTTGTTTCTATGAAATAGTTCAGATCTTTCTCTACAATTTCACATTCAGGTTTTTTTTTATCAGCCAATTGGAAGTTCTTGAATTTATTTTGCGAAAATAGTTTTTGAGGCCATGATCTGGTAAGGCTAACAGTAACACTGGCACTGACACTCAGAATATCCCAACTTTCACTATTATCTCTGATTTTAATACTTTCAGAGTAAATTGCTCTTAGGTACTTCAGATCTTCCTCTTCAATCACGCATTAAGATATTTTTAATCGATCCAACGAAAATAAATGCTCCGCATAGACATAGCATTGCTGTAGCACACATCACTGCGGTGTTTTACCCTTCGCGGGCTAGTTTCCGGGGTTGTGACGCCACGCCGACATCGAGACATTATATATATAATACTGTCCACACCAAATAAAGGAAACACGCAGATTTGATCTATCTGGAGATTCTCGATGTCGGACATCCGGGCACTTTTTTGCACTCACAACGCGCGAAGGGTAAAACAAATGCCACTGTCATAGACACAACAGTCAACACTAAACTACCCGAACTATCACAGTAATGTGTGCTGTTTGGTGCCCTACAGACAGTAGTTTGCACCAATGCCTCCATATGGCAGAGGTAAATCTGAAGCCACTCTGTCCAGTTTTGCACAAGTACCTGTATTATAACATTTTCTGATTTGCCAAGTCTGTAATATATGCAAATGAGATGACGTCATGGAAAAGTTTGGCCGGCTATGGTTTGAGCCCTGGAGGGGAATAAAGTCATTCGATCAGTATTCAGAAGTCAAAGTGTTCAGACGTTGTACTTTCACATGGTGTCAGATAGGAAGAATGCCACCCGCGAATACACTGCCGGGTTTGTGGCCTCCTGGTCAACTTGTTCTCAGCAAGAACGCCAGATCAAACTGGAAAACATGGATCAGAGCATATGACATACGCCACAGCTGCAGGTGTCATATTGAAGACAGAACGAGTGCAATGCTGCATCTTTCTTCACATTGCTGTCGAAGAAGTGCAACAAGTTTTCGCCAATATGTCCATCGCGCTCGCTGACCGAGACAGGATCAGACCACTCACAGACAAGCAAGCAGAACGCCATATCTGAATGGACAGATTGGAGAACAGGGCCCGAAGTGATGGCCCACAAATGCACGGATGCCTAGAGGCACAGACACGACTGCACGGATGCCAAGAAGCACAGATGCACAGATCGTCGACAGAGACGAACGGCTGTAATGAAAACGGCCAGGATGAAGAAGCGCAGAACGTCAGGCAAGCTGAGCAACAGGTGAGGCAGCGAGCAGTGAATGCGGAGCACCGAGATGCAAGCATCGGATGCCAGGCCACTGATATTGATATATAATTCGATCATAATATTGCTATGGACTAGTTATTAGTGATGGTAATTGTTTTGTGGAGGCTAAGCAGCTGGACGGTTCAAAGGACTTCAGTGCCATAGTGTGCTCGGACACTCGCTAAACCTGTGGTTTAAGTTAAGTGATTGTATATTTTATTGTATTACTGTATGATGAACGAGTAAACCTGATATGTTTTATGGGGATTTTGAAACATTTCATGTCTCAGAAATACTTTGAGGGGGGGATGTGATATATGCGTAATAGACGTCTAGACATCTAGACATGTCTGTAATATATGCAAATGAGATGAGCTCATGGAAAAGTTTGGCCGGCTATGGTTTGAGCCCTGGAGGGGAATAAAGTCATTCAATATCCAGAAGTCAAAGTGTTCAGACGTTGTACTTTCACAATACCTAGCTAGACCGAGTAATAACCTCATAATATCATTATGCTGCAATATCCCAGATAGGACAGAGCCGTCGGGTCGATGGTGGCAGCACCATTGGGCCAATGGTGGCAAAATGACGTTGGACCAACGTTGTTTTGTCCACTGACCCACCATTGGCCCAACAGTGGCAAGCCACTCATAGCAGCACATGCCAACGGTAGCCCAACGATGGGCCAACGGTGGCCCAACGGTGGAAAGCTACCCCAGACAGCACACCGCTGTCGGGCCGATGTTGGCTATTGGTCGCACCGTCGCCACATACTTGCCACCGTCGGGCCGACGGTGGTGGCCCACCGCTGGTTGCCATTCATTTTCCACATTTTTGCCACCGTCGGGCCGACGGTGGTGGTCTGCCGCTCTTTGCTTTTTTTCCCCACATATTTGCCACCGTCGGGCCACCGTTGGACCGACGGTGGTGGTCTGCCACTCTTTGCCTTTTTTCCCCACATTTTTGCTACCGTAGGGCCGACGGTGGTGGATCGTCACTCTTTGCCTTTGGATTTGAAACATTTCCAGTTCTCGCAAGCGGTGGACGTGCGCGAGTTGGTTTAGCAGTTTTTCTACAAAATACACCATAAATCGAAGGAATTTTATGGAATTATTTTACAGGATTGTTTGTTAATATGCTTAGATTATTTTCTAAAAGTTTTGTAATTTATTACGACGTATTAATGGAATTATTTGTGTTAATACGATTTGAATTATCCGGTACGGAATGTTGACGAAGCACCTCCATCTTGGTTTTTTCAGAGAAGACACTGTCATTACGTCAGGGTTTGCTACAAATACACCATAATTCGCAGTAAGTTTATGGAATTATTTTACCCAATTGTATTTAAACATGTGGAGAATATTCTTGGTAAACATGTTTTCTATGTGTACCAAGCGATTTGTTTCTAGGTAGTGTCGTTTTAGAGATATTTCACTTTTTCTGTATGAAGATTGCTCACTGCCATTGACAATGCATTGTGTTTGCTGGTACGTGCAGTGCACCACGTCGATTTTATTCAAAATTAATAGAAATACAGAACCCTAAACTTATAAATTTAATATAATCTTGTCATTGAATATGTTTTCTGCATGTATGCCAAGCTGTTTGTTTCTAGGTGATGTGGTTTTAGAGATATTTGACCTTTCCTGTCTGGCTCGACAGCGTTTGCCGCCGTTGGCCCGATGGCGGGCCAGTGGACAAAACAACGTCGGTCTGACGGCGGTTTGCCACCGTTGGCCCGATGGCGCAGCCACCATCGGGCCAACGTCGGCCTGACGGCTGTGTGCTATCTGGGACCCAGCCACCCAGCAAAAAATATAGGACCCCTTTAGGGTCCATATGGGCCCCATATGGTTTTTTCCAAACAGGAATCTCTGGATACCACATGGAGAAGATATATATGTTTCCTGTGTCACAAAGCAGTTACCACAGATGGTACTGGAGGAGTAAACCCCAATTAAAAAAAATCAGTTTAATATCATAGAGGTGCATGCACCTCCTATTAGATATTAAGATGATAAGACACAAATGGGCAAAAAGCTAAGCTAAGAAGTGATGACTGCTAAACAAAACCCAGCACTCCTCACTAAAACACTTTTGTTTCATGAGCACTGGCGGGCATTTATAACTTCAAACTCTTTACTGACCTGTTCCGAAAGCAACCATATATATAAACTTCTGCGCATGCGTCAAAGCATCTGCGCATGCGTCAAAGCATTGTCTGCGCATGTGTCAACATTAGCCCGATTTAAACCATCGCCGATCACCGCAAATCACTGTCACTATAGGGTCAGTGTGACAACCTTATAAATTTAATATAATCTTTTCGGTAAACATGTTTTCTATATGTGTACCAAGCGATTTGTTTCTATGTGGTGTGGTTTTAGAGATATTTCACTTTTTCTGCATGAAGATTGCTCACGACCATTGACAATGCGTTGAGTTTGGCGGTATGCGCAGTGCAAAACATTATTCAAAATTAATAGAAATCCAGAACCCTAACCATATCAATTTAATATAATCGTGTTGGTAAACATGTTTTCTATATGTGTACCAAGCAATTTGTTTCTAGCTGGTTTGGTTTTAGAGATATTTCACTTTTTATGTGTGAAGATTGCTCACGACCATTGACAATGCGCAGACGATGCCGTTAGATGTTGACGCATGCGCAGAAGCAATTGTGGGAACTTCAACTGCTTGGAACTGAAGCTGAGACACCGGACCACCACCGTCGTCCCGAGGGTGGCAAATATGTGGAAAATGAACAGCAACCAGTGACCACCCGATGGTGCCCCGGTGTTGCGGTTTCCGAGGCACACCACTTTGCCAGGGACACACCCATTCAAATGCATTGTCAACAGTCGTGAGCAAATCTTCATACAGAAAAAGTCAAGAAATATCTATGTTTATGTATATATATATATGCATATATATATATATATATATATATATATATATATACACACATATATACTATAGTTATACGAATCTTACCTGGGTACAGATGATGGATAACTGTTCTTTTCCCGAGGTACAAGCCTCGGATAGTCATGGGCTAGGGAGAAGGAAGCACATCCGGGTCCAGCAATCTTTACCTACTTATTCAGAATAAAAATGATCTTAAATTATATGGATACTTCAATGTTTTCACCTTGGCACAAGTGAACATGATAGTCGTGGCAGGGTGGGGTGGGTGGGCCCTAGCCCACAAGTATCTGAGTCTTGTACCTCGGGAAAACATCAGTTATCCATCATTTGCACCCAGGTAAGATTCATATAACTATACTATTTTACCTCGGTAGGCCTACTAAGCCTCAGGCTAGGAGGAGCCGAGGGAGACTTTTACGTAACTTCGTTTTTATCCTTAGTACATTTCATATTCATACATTATATTCATATCAATATTCATTTAAATTCAGTATACATTATTATTTCACAAAAGTATACTTGTAACTTCCTTGCCTATCTTGTTTAGTTGGTGAGCAAGCGTGTCGCTAGGCCGCTTGACTTTTCTAGTCATTTGTTGTAATGTTTTGCAAACGACCTAGCAGTCTTCCAGCCTGCGTGTGCAAGGATTCTCTTGACAGAGATCCCTATCAGTCGTGCTTTCGAGACCATGGCTCCCCTTGTTGAATGGGAGGCGTATCGCCCAGTATCCACTCCTGCTGCTTTCAGGACTTTAATGGTCCATCTGCGAGTGTGTCTCTCGAGATGCCCTTATGTGGTTTAATAAAGCTTATCAGAAGCTGTCTTGAGTTTCGTATGTCTTTTGTCTTGGATATATAAGCCCGTATGGCTGAAACTACACACAATCGCCGATCCTCTGGGAAGCTATTTACATGCACCGTTGACAAAGGGTCTCCTGTGCAGTTTGATTTTAATAAGCGTGTCAAATCAAACGTTGCTTCCTTTTTTATCTATCTCCAGTCCCTCTAGAGACAATGCTATAATGGTCTGTCCTCTGTGGCCTGTGACTAGCAGCAAGAGTACTGCTAACTTAAATCCTAGCTGTTTAATGTCTAAATGATAATTGCCAGGATTTAAATAATTTAAATACTATTGACACATCCCAAAAGCGACTATATTTGGGCTTTGGAGGGTTCCTTTCATACACCGATCTTAAGAACCAGTGTATGACCTGGTGTTGACCAACTGTTTGTCCATCTATTCTTGTTAAGACAATTGATAACGCACATCTTGCTGCGTTAATAGCCCCAAATCCTAATCCCTCATCTTCTAACATTCTTAGAAATCTAGCTACCTGGGCTATAGTAGGCTTTAAAGGCTTAACATTCTTAATCAAACAATGAACACCCCATTTCCTTAAATAACTTGTATATAATTTTACTGTTCCTTTTCGCTATGCATGGGATACCAGCCTTTGTTGTGTAATCTTATCTAATCCAAATTGTTCTAAATGTTTATTTTTTAAAAGAATGCCAGGAGGGGTGTTGTTGACACGTCTCCGTGACTGGTCAGGGGACCTTGGTGTTTTAGATTTCCGTGGGCTCTTAGGAATCTGAGGCAGTCTCTCGCTCCCAATGCCACTGCTGCTAGCCATGGCTGTGTGTCCCAATCGGGTACTGTCAGAATCGTGTGTGCTTTATCCATTCTGATTTTCCTGGCCAGTCTGCTGATAATGCTGAATGGCGGGAAAACATAATAAAATGTGTTATCCCAAACCAATGAAAACGCATCCACTTGCCAAGCATTAGGCTCTGGATGCCACGAAATATATTTAGATAATTTATAGTTGTTTCGTGAAGCAAACAAGTCTACTTGTGGACGTCCCCATTTTTGACAAATGTGTTAAAAAATTGTGTTGTTTAATGCCCATTCCAATTGAAAATATTGGTTTAAGCAACTTGTTTAAATAAGTGAGGAGCACACGCTAACCCATTCGGCATACAGGTGAATTCATCAAGTTTGTCATTCCAAATAAATCTTAAGAATTTTCTATCCAATTTATAAATTGGAATTGTGTAGTAGGCATCTTTAAGATCCACACTAGCTAACCAGGAATTCTTTGTTATAAAATCTCTGGCTTTTTCGAGAGAGAACATTTTAACATGTTTGTATTCAACTAATTTGTTGAGTATTGTAAGATCTAGAATCATTCTAACATCTCCATTTGGCTTGGGTCCCGACAAAATGTTGGACACAAATTGGCCTGGTTCATGATTTACAGGTTCTATAATCCCTTTATCACAAAATTCTTGCACCTGGTTATCTAGTGCCTCCCACTCGTATAAATCAAATCGATAGGGAAAAGGAATGTTTTCCTATACAGGTATTTGTGTGAATGGAATACAAATTCCTTCCACAATACTTCAAACTGTTAAATTATCACTAATTAAGTTCCATTCCTCTAAACAATTTTGAATATTGCCCGCATTCAAATTTCTTACGGATATTTCCATGGCTTCGAGTTTGCGTTGCAACCTCTACTTGTTCCCTGGTCGGGGGAACGGCTTGCTGGGAGTATACTCCCGCTTGAATGGACGGTTTCCATCGTTCCAGCCGTATGGCTGGCACTGTCCCCGCCCTCTGGGTTGGAAGCCGTAGGTCGGGCCGGACCGTCCACCTCTGGCAGTCCGATGGTTTCGAAAATCCCCTCTGGTTTTTCTGAACCGGGAGCTCGCATCCGTCGCCTTCTTTTTGGCAACCATGTGCTTCCCACACTTGGTGCCTGTTTCCATCTCTTTGAAGAGGTACTGAAGCTGTCCACCAAACATTTTGGTCTTGTCCAGAGGCTTGCCTTTCACTGGTTTTGGGGCGAGGAAAAGAGTATACTCTTTCCCATCGTTATCCACAATCTTTTTGGATCTGGCCACTTCCTTTCCAGCATCCGTACAGATGGCTTTGAAAACATTTTCAAACCGTCTGTACGTTAGGAAGTTGCTCGCCGCTGTTAGCATCACGATGCCTTTGTTCTGGCCAAAGATGAGAACTTGTTCTCAGTCTGCATGCGACTGGCCACTGGGGCAACTGCTGTCAGGGCCCCTAGGACCGCCTTGAGTACAGTGTGAAGTACACCTTCAAACTTCTTCCTGTCGTCATTGAGATGAACATCACGGTCCATCTCTTTGATGACAGAATCCGGGATGCCCTTAATCCCCGTCAGGCTTAAAGGTATTGAAGTGACCCTTTATTGTCTCCCGCAGCATGGTTGTCGTCAAGACCTTCTTGGCCTTTTCCATAGGGCACTTCTTTCTGACCTTTCCGGCAATCTTGGCATACAGGTCTGACCACTCAGTATCTGAGTCTGAGTCGGTAGAGGGAGAGTCCGAAGATGAATCTGAGGATGAGTCCTTCTTCTTCTTTTCTGTCTTCCTCTTAATTGTCTTTTTGGTCTTCTTGACCACCTTCCTTGCTTTTGTGAACTCGTCTCCTGACGAGCTCACCGCTTTCTTCACTTTCTTCTTCTTTTTGGCGACCGTGATAGCTTCCAGTGCCGAGTCTGTGTCCAGGGATTTCTCATCATCTGAGACGTCTTCCCAATCCGAGTCCACCTCCAGGGGATTCGGCCTTTTCCTTCCGCGAGGTTGAGTTTGTAGCTGTTGTAGCTTCATTTCCATCATGGTGTTCATGCGAGCCTCCCAGCACTACGGTCAGTACCTCCGGCTCGCTATCCCTGTCCGGATCCGACATATGTGCCCCGGGCTGAGGGGACGGAGGAACTGTCAACACCGGCGACGAGTCGTAGTCCAATTAATTGTGCATCTAGTGATGTTAGAGATCGTATTTAAACCGTCTCAACACAGGCGTAAATAAGCTAATGTGTAATGTCGTAGTTTAACGGTATAGAAACTGAAACCAAACGAGGGGTAGGGACCAGTGTATCAGTCCCTCCCACACTCTCTGTTCCATACACTTCTCCCTCCTGTGGCTTCTACGCCAACAAGTTTGAGAAAATGCTACGAAACTCGGAGGTACACCCCAAAAATGTGGGGAATCCATAAAAGAAACCCAGGATAATTTCCAACGCGAATCCATAAAAGAAACGGAGAAAAAATCCAAACGTGATGTGGCTCCAGCCAATATCGCTCTCCGTTCGGCAACAGGCAGCTTGTAGAACAAAAGAAAAGATGGTCGCTTTGTTCTATCGATGTTTCACAAAAGTAAAACACCCATAAAAGTAACAAATAACATGTTACAGTAATCAAACTTGTTTCAAAAGATGCTATAAGGTATCATAACCAAATTGCACCTAAATTTAACCAAATACTTACAGTATTTAAATCGTCGTAGATGAAAATCTGCCGGAGGAACTCAATGAACGTCTTCCCGTCGTGAGTTGATTATGCTAATTGCTGGATCCGGATGTGCTTCCTTCTCCCTCAGCTAGGAGTAGCCTGAGGCTTAGTACCGAGGTAAAATATATATATATATATATGTATGTATATATATATATATATATATGTAAGTACGCATTAAGCCGAAGGCAGTGTGGTGGATACAGTATTTATTATTGAGATCAATTATCAATGTGGTAAGTATCTGGCTGGGCTACAAATGACCTACCGAAAAATAAAAATAAAATATAAGTAGGTGTGTATGGCGTTTCTGGCGGCAGGCGAGTGAGCAGCCGGCAAGATCAGTGGAGTATATATATCACAGGTGGGTAGGCTGGTGGAATAGCCAACTCCCTCCCACCTGGTTCGTCGAACCGGCGGGAGGAGGCGGCACCATGCGAATCTTACATCCGTATATACTTAGTATATATGTTGCTATATATATATAGTATAGTCATATGAGTCTTACCTTGGTTAGATGATGGATAACTGTTGTTTTCCCGAGGTACAAGCCTCGGATCGACGTGGGCTAGGGAGAAGGAAGCACATCCGGGTCCAGCAATCTTTACCTACTTATTCAGGAAAAAAATGACTTCATCGATAATGGATACTATCATGTTTTCGTCTTGGCACAAGCAAACGTAATAGACTGGTCGGGCGTGGTAGGCAGGCCCTAGCCCATGTCTACCCGAGGCTTGTACCTCAGGAAAACAACAGTTATCCATCATCTATACCAAGGTAAGACTCGTATAACTATACTATTTTACCTCGGTACTAAGCCTCTGGCTAGCCTCAGGCTAGGGAGACTTTTACGTAAATCATTTTATCCTGTCATTATCTAAATTTTTACACACAGTTAAGCATGTATAAATGTCATGTTCTCACCTGTCTTGTTAACCGGTGAGTATGCGTGTCACTAGGCCCGTTGACTTCTCTAGTCGTCTGTTGTAATGTTTTGCAAATGATCTAGCTGTCTTCCAGCCTGCGTGTACCAAGATTCTCTTCACTGAGATTCCAAGGCGTTGTGCCTTCGATACCATGGCACCTCTAGTCGAATGGGATGAGTAGCATTGTGTATTAACGCCTGCAGCCTTCAGCACTGTAATAGTCCATCTTGCGAGTGTGTCTCTCGAAATGGCTTTGTGTGGTTTAATAAAACTCACCAACAGTTGTCTTGAATTCCTAATTCCTTTTGTCTGGGATATATAAGCCCGAATGACGGACACAACACAAAGTTGTCGGTCTTCCGGGAAACTATGCAACTGAACTGTGGACAATGGGTCCCCTGTGCGGTTTGATTTCAATAATTGTTGTAATTTAAATGTCGCCTCCTTACAATCTATCTCTAAACCGTCTAGAGATGATGCTACAATAGTTTGTCCCCTGTGTCCAGTTACTAAAAGCAAGAGCACCGCTACCTTAAAACTAAATTGTTTTAAACTTAAATTATAATTACTAGGCCACTTCTTTAGTAATTTGAAGACTACTGAAACATCAGTGAATCAGGTGTTGTTTACCAATTTTTCTGCATCTGGTCTTGGGAGGATGAAGGATAATGCACATCTTGCAGCATTAATGGCTCCAAAACCTAATCCCTCATCCTCTAACATCCTGAAAAATCTAACTCCCTGTGCTATAGTTGGCTTTAAGGGTTTCACTTTCATAATTGGACAGTGAACACCCCATTTCTTTAAATAACTTGCATATAACTTTACAGTTCCTTTTCTCCAAGCATATGACGTCAATCTTTGTTGAGTCACCTTATCCAATCCAAACTGCTGTAAATAGTTGTTCAGAAAAGGAATGCCAGAAGGGGTGTTGTTGACACGTCTCCATGGACTGTTAGCGGGCCTTGATGTTGTAGATTCCGCCGGCCTCTTGGGAATCTGATAGAGTCTTTCGCTCCTAATGCTACCGCTGCCCGCCATGGCTGCGTGTCCCAATCCGGTATGATCAGAATTGCGTGTGTCTGATCCATTCTGATCTCCCTGGCCACTCTGTTGATAATGCTGAATGGTGGAAAAATATAATAAAAATTATTTTCCCGAATTAAGGAGAAAGCATCCACTTGCCAAGCATTTGGTTCTGGATGCCATGAGACATATTTATGTAATTTGTTATTGTTCCTTGAAGCAAACAAATCAATTTGTGGGAATCCCCATTTTTGACAAATTTGTTGAAAAATATCGTCATTCAATGACCACTCCAAATGATCATGGAAATGTCTGCTTTTCCTATCTGCCAAAGTGTTCTGACTACCTCGTATGTGAGCTACTGTAAGCCACACTTCATTCTTCTCTGCCCAGTTCCAAATTAGCTTTGCTATTTTATTGCATGGCTTGGACTTGGTCCCTCCCCTGTTGTGAATGTAGGCCATTGCCGTTGTGTTGTCTGTCCGAATTCTGACATGGAATCTCGGTATGCGGATTAAACTGCATAGTCCCAAATAAACCGTTCTAAGCTCTAGAACATTAATGTGTTTCTTTGCGTAGCCATCTGTCCCCCTGTTGCAACATTGTCACGGTGGGCACCCGACGGCAGACGACCGGGAACAAGTAGCAACCCCGCTAGGTGTGCGCAGCTTGAAAACCCGGTGCGAACTGGCCGAATAGCGGGGCACAGGGCACGAACACGCAGTGGCGCTGCAGTAGCAGGCGGAGGGATCGATCCCATCAGGCCATTTTTTTGTTTTTGTTGAAGATTTATACTGCCATCATGGATAAGCCTGATTAGGCTTATTAGGCCAAACCACATTAATTTTCATTGTACACATGAACAATTTACTGGGCAGTAATAAATCACACAATAAACAAAGATGAGCCGCTCCGCCTTTTTATACATTGATAAGTGATTATCCTGTCTATAATATATACATGTGTTAGTCCTTAGCCTCCCCCTTGGGGGGGTTGGTATTAATTAATTTATCAACACAAGTATATTATTAACCAATTGCTGTCGTCCACCCTGTGTGCTGCGTAGCGAAGTTCGACGAGCGATTTCCGTTTCCATTTTAATGGATTTTGATTATTTGAGAAGGATACACAGCGAGGAAAGGAGGAAAAATGGGTGACCACTGTCCCATATTGAGCATACCCTTGCAGGAATAGTTTCCCATTCTTTAAGTCCTGATATTTTGTGATTTAAACAGAAGTCGATGCAGATAAATTAAAAATATACTTCAAGCACTTTAATCTGTGCAAAAGATACATATATATGTGTAACTATGTCTGAACAAGAAACTACTAAAAAAATAATGGGATCTTTCCATAATTTGAGCCAATTAGAGCTGTTCTTTTCGATTGAAATGGCCACCCCTTATGGGGGCCGCCATTTGCAATAAAAAAGAACAACTCTGATTGGCTGACACTGAGAGCTGTTCTCAGCCAATCAGAGCTGTTCTTTTCAATTGCAAATGGCGGCCCCCATTTGCAATAAAAAAGAAGAGCTCTGATTGACTGACACTGAGTTCTCGTGAAAACGAGAAGAGGAAAATCCATTTCCTGCAAGTTTAAACAGGCTCAGACAAGTTCAAACGTGGCTGGTTGTCCCTCTCCTTTCAGCACTGAATATGCTTATGGAGAAAGACTAAGTTCTCGCGAACACGAGAAGAGGAAAGTCTATTTCCGGCAAGTTCAAACGGGCTCAGATGAGTTCAAATGCGGCTGGTTGTTCCGCTCCTTTCTGCGCTGAATATGCTTATGGAGAATTCAACATGAGTATACAAATGGCAGCGCCCATATAGGGCTATTTCCGTTTCCGTTTGCTGGATTTAGGTGATTTCAGGTTCCACTTCTATGACTATGAGTCTGGGTTTTGTTTATTTATATATGTACACACGTTACTCCTTAGCCTCCCCCTTAGGGGGGGTCGGTATAATTTAATTTCTTCTTGAAAAAAAATCCACTCCACTTCACATACAGTATTTTCTTAATGACATTGGATACCATATTGTATGAAATAAGTTATGTTAGTTTTAGAAAATTCATATCAATGAGTGATATTAGGAGTATTTCTCATAAGCCCTGTTTACACACACAACTTTAGGCCAAACTAGATAAGGCGAACTAGATGAGACGAACTAGGCGTGAAAGTGTGTCGTGTCCACACATGCAGTACTTGGGGCGGTTTAAGCCGGAAATCGATATCTGCGCATGAGCAAGTCCATACTAACCAGTGCCACTTTCGGTTAGTCGACGTCACCACGAGAGAGTACGCGTTCGACCTAGATATGTATAGACTGAGTCGTATTGTTTTGGAACGGTCAAAACTTCTGCTGGGCAGTGAAAACCTAAAAATAAATGATGAACAAAATATCTGTGCACAGCTAGCGGTTTCATAGACCAAATTATATAATATGCACTTTTGATCGACCGGAAAGTCACAAACTCAGGTCTCGACTGCGCATGCATGTGATGTGCTTAAGCTGCCTCAAAGTAAACTGCTACTCTCCACACAAGCAAGGTGGGCGGACTTAAGCTAGTTCGCTTCATCTAGTCGGTTTACTTGAGGTGAACTAGTTGAGGCGAATCAGCCCTAATCCGCCTCAGGGTAGCATCCACACGACCAATGTGAGCCGAACTAGACAAGGTGAACTAGTTGAGGCGATTTAAGGCCCGTGTGTGAACGGGGCTATAGACATAACTGCAGTGTCTTATGATGGTACTCCCACAACACTGTCTCCAGGGTTCCTAAAAATCCTATCGCACCAAACTAGTTCTCACTATGTTCTTGAAAATGTTGCTGAACGGGCTCAAATTGTGTGCAAACGGAATGGACGTAGTAGCAACTTTTTACAGTCTGCTTACAAACGGAATGGATGGGTTAGAACGGAATGGTGCTCCAGAACTATGAGCATGCCCAAAATTGTCTTACAGCCACGTTCTTCCCCGACCACAGCCCGTTT
This sequence comes from Branchipolynoe longqiensis, assembly GCA_030323885.1. NCBI lineage: Eukaryota > Metazoa > Annelida > Polychaeta > Phyllodocida > Polynoidae > Branchipolynoe > Branchipolynoe longqiensis. The sequence continues at coordinate 24,398,510 of CM059199.1, forward strand.
TAGAACGGGGTCAGACGGTTTGAGAACTAGTTTGGTGTCCGCATTGGGGGACATTTAGCGTAGTTCATTTTTCCGACTATAGGTGACGCATCGGTACTAGTGGGCCTAAACAGAGATACTACAAGACAAAATGCAGCCAGTTTGCAGGACCATACCATTATATTATGTCAGTACACAGGACCATAATGTCAGCATGTCAGTACACTGGACTACAGTCAGTAAACAGGACCAGACTGTCAGTAGATCAGTACACTGGACTAGTCAGTACACAGGACCATACCGTCAGTATGTCAGTACACTGGACTAGTCAGTACACTGGACTACAGTCAGTACACAGGACTATTCTGTCAGTATATCAGTACTCAGGACTGCAGTCAGTACATCAGACTACAGTCAGCACACATAACCATACTATCAGCATACCAGACTAGTCAGCCCACAGAACCATACCACCAGTATGTCAGTACACAGGACTACAGTCAGTACTGAGGACCATACAATCAGTATGTCAGTAGACAGGACTACAGTCAGTACACAGGACCATACCGACAGTACAGAGAACCATACTGCCAGTATGTCAGTACACTGGGCCAATCAGTAGGCCTACACATACAGGACTACAGTCAGTACTCAGGACCTTACCGTCAGTATGTCAGTACACCGGACAACAGTCAGTTCTCAAGACTATACCATCAGTATGTCGGTACGCATGACTAGTCAGTGCAAGAACTACCATCAGTATACAGAACTATACCGTAAGTATGTCAGTACACAGGACTACAGTCAGTAGATAGAACAATACCATCAGTACACAGGATTGCAGTCAGTACAAAGTACCATACCATCAGTATGTCAGTACACATGACTACAGTCAGTACACAGGCCCATACCATCTGTATGTCAGTACACCAGACTACAGTCAGTGCACAAGACTAGTCAGTACACAATACAATGCTGTCAGTATCTCAATACACAGGACTAGTCAGTACACAGGGCTACAGAACTATACCGTCAGTATGTCAGTACACAAGACTATACCATCAGTACACAAGACTATACTGTCAGCACACAAGAAATACTGTCTGTATGTCAATACAGAGGACTAGTCAGTATATCAGTACATCAGACTACAGTCAGGAGACAGGACTACACCGTCAGTATACAGGAGTAGTCGATACAGAGGACCATACCATCAGGCCCACTACTTTAGTGGCGACGCCAACGGCAATTGTTTGAACCACAACATCGCAATGTCCTCCAGGGCCAAGTGTTGGGAAGCTTGGTTGATATATCAACATCATTTTGCAATCTAATATCATGAATATATTATATAAGATGATAATTATAAATGCTCATCTATCATAGTCCCTAGTTTCAAAATCTGTGTGTGCAGCAGTAATAGCCAGTCCTAAAAACATTGTTTTGTAAACCTTTTGAACCTTGTTCGCAAAAGTATTAGTTCAGCGGTTTGCCACTATGCGCCCTCTGTGCAGGACCCATCTCGTCGGGTTCCAGTGCCCATGGTTTCCACTAGGTGCCACCTGAGTGCACCCACATGGGTCCTGCACAGCGGCACATTGCTGAACTAATACTTTTGTAAACAGAGTAGTGTTCAAAAATAACATTTTTAGCCTGAACTATGTAGTCTAGTGGTTATGGTGTTGAACTTGTACTCTGAAGTTGTTTTGTGTTGTGGGTTCAAACCCGATGCAGTCAAAAACCTTTTTACATTCAACAACAAAAAACGTTTTCCTTCTATATTTATTTATGCTTTTTTTCTCTTTTTGTTGGTACATCAGTTGATTACGCAGGGGAAATTTCAGTCGTAGACTACATGTCTTCCTCATTCCACTGCTCCTTGCCCTATCCTAATAATGCTGAGCACCTGGCTCGGAAGCAACAAGTATGCATTTTTAAGTCATTGGTTTGACCAGGATTCGAACCCACGATCCACCAACACGGGAGACAGACGCTCTAACTGATTCGGCCATCCCGCTTGAATTATGCAATGAAATTGTACTAACATATATTTTACATTAAAGCAAATATATTTCCTGTATGAACTATTCTAAAAAAAAGAAAGAAAATACCTCAGTTTTACTTTCCCTTCTCCACTCAACCAGCTATTTTAAAAACACCAGCTGTTTATTTGTTTCCCAAAGAGGTATACCAGTTCACTTTAAGATGGAAGGCGCCTTGAGCAGCATATAGAGGGGGTGTAATGACGTCACGAGACAACTTCCGGTGGCCATATTGGATTACATATGAAAGGCTTGGAACTGTATTCATTGTGCTTATTTACCGATTTGTTGGTTTAGTTGTCACTGTTTTGAGCAGTTTGGCCTCAAAAGTTCGTGGAAAAGGGGTTTTTGATGGAGGGGGGGGGGAAGTATTTTTTTAATCATGTAGTCTCACATCATTGCTAAAGCGCCTGTCACACCGTACAGGACTGAGTACCCGAGACCACCAGACAAAGAACTTTCTAGTCCGGTGCTCTCCATTACACAAACTGTATCGAAATGTAGCGCAATTGGGTCAATTGTCGCCGGGCGACCGGACAAGTACCGTACGGGAACCGGACACGTAACGGATGGGTACCGGACACATCAGTCCGATAGAAGTTTTGTGCATGGGTACCGGACATCGCCGTACAGTGTCCGGTTAGGTGTGACTGGGCCTTAAAGTGCAGTATGTTGACACTTTGGATGGTATGCAGGTATTGCAGGTATGGCAATACCTCAGGGAGCTTGATGCCCCTGCCTTGCAGAGTCGTAAACCACTGCCTTGTGGTACAGGTCCTTGACAGAACCGAAGGCTAAGGGAGCAAACCCTAAACAGAAAACCATGTCACTGTGGCAGCATTAAGGGTGGTTGATGTATGGAACTCCCAACATCTCCCGACCAGCCACTGCAGGGACAAATAGTTTTGCGCCTGTCTTGACATGTTCTTGCCGGTGTGAAACCTCTATTTGCTCCCCGAGAGAGTGCTGCTGGTAACTTGCAAAAGCCAGCAGCACTTCAACACTTTTGCAGGCAGCTTTCATGAAATGTACAACCGCACAAAAATGGAGAGCGGCAGTCAAGTAATGAAAGCAGTCTTTGTCGCATCGCGACCGACAGCATGATGATGATGATGATGGATGGTCTGTCAAAGAATTTGAAACGTTCGGGCAGTACCCGCTATGCGGCGCCACATACTGCGGCGGTGGCCGACTGGGTAAACCCAGTGGTCGCCATAGGTGGTATTAAGTGTGATCCAAGATGGCTAACCACTGAGTGTTGACATCACATGCACTCCCTCTGGTGGGTGTGGTGCACTAATATTTGCTTGGAAAAGGCGATAGAAAGCATGAAGGCTTCTAATGTCCAACGGGATGGCCGAATGAGCATCCACCTCCTGTGTTCAATCAATCAATCAATAGTGTAAAGTATGACTTGACCCGTTGAGTTGCGTAGTAGAACTGACTTTATTAGCCGGCGACCTGCCCAGCTGACCTCTCGTGACCTGAGACCTTCTGCCTCTATACACACGACATCAGTATACACAACATCTTCCTTTTATTACAAAGTATTAGTTTAACATTAATCAGTAATAATCAAAGGGCGACTTGAGCTTATCCCTGGCCACATTGCTCATGGCTACCCTCTCTCTTAAGTCTCTGAATAACTTTAATTTTAAATAACGTTACTTAAATCTAACATACATGTTTTATTTTCAATTTGCACTTTACTCAACAATGTGACAACCTTAACTCTTAACACCACCTCATCTTTTATATATCTGTAGGTTTGTCGCTACACTTCCTTTGGATTTACAGCCTCCTTATCGGGCGTACGATTCGACCATACCTTGTTTTGTATGCATCATTTTTTTGTTTCGTTTCGTCATTATTTTTGTTTCGGTCGTGATGTACCTGTTCTGTTGCACTGCTTGGACATTTGTATATGAATTTCCTGTTTCTTTGTATAATGTGCTCTGCCTTGTTCCTGATCTCGTAATCTCTGGGCCTCGGTGTTTCTGACTTTACAACCTGTCCTGACGCCCATTCCCCTTTGTAATCGAGGTATCGTACCTTGTCCCCCACGTTTAACTTAGGATGCTCTGTTCCTGCTTTTTTGTCAAAATAAGATTTCTGCTTTGATTTGTCCGCTATAATTTTCTGTTTTTTAGATGACTGGACCTTAGGTTTCAAATTCGCCGCGACAGTAGGTATTTTTGATCTTAATGTTCTCGACATTAGCATCTGCGCCGGTGAAGTATTCATGGAATGAATCTTGGCGTTCCTCATGTTAAGCAACGTTATTGGGATATCTCTATTATCCATTACCGCTTTTTTCATCATTTGCTTTACTGTCTGTATGGCTCGCTCTACTTGGCCATTACTTTGCGCATGCATGGGAGTCGAATACACTCGTTCAAAACCATACTCTGTACTGAATTTACGATACTCCTCACTCTGAAATTGGGGCCCATTATCTGACACAACTACTTTTGGTATCCCATGCCTCGCAAATGTTTCCTTCATTACTTTGATCGTTGATAAACTAGATGTTGATTTCAATTCAATAACTTCAGGGTATTTACTATAGTAATCAATTAACATAATATAATTCTTGTTATCTACATGGAACAAATCTGCACCCACCTTTTCAAACGGCATGTCTGGCACTGAATGACTTATTAATGGTTCTACATGCGGTTTGTTTCGGAAGCACTGACATATCTGACATCTAGATATTTTGTCTTCAATTTGGCTGCTTACTCCCGGCCAAAATACGTTATCCCTGGCTAATTATTTTGAACGTACAATCCCCATGTGAGACTCATGAATTATTTCAATAACATTTGGTTGTAATGATTTAGGTATAATTATCCTGTTATCTTTCATCAACAATTCACCCTGTGTGGTTATTTCGTGTCTGTACGTGAAAAATGGTTTCACTTGATCTACTACCTGATGTGAATGTTCTGGCCAACCTGACTTGGTGAGTCTGATGATTTCCTGTAGTGTTTCGTCTTTCTTTGTCTCTACTGCAATATTCTCTGTGTATTCAGGTGCTATGTCTATTACCGCTATTGACAACTCTTTGTCAAACAAGTTGCTTGGCGAAGTGCTGCTTGTATGGGCCCTGGACAACGTATCTGCAAAATATAGATTAGCACCTTTAACGTATACCACTTTGATATCATAATTCTGAAGCCTCATTCTCATCCGTTGCATCCTGGCAGACAAATCATGCAACGGCTTAGTCATAATTGATATTAACGGTTTATGATCTGTTTCTATCGTGATATCTTTTCCATAGATGTACTCATGAAAACGCTTACACCCAAAGCACATAGCGAGCAACTCCTTCTCTATTACAGCGTAATTGCTCTGAGTCTTATCCAGTGCTTTCGATGCCATTGCCACTGGCAAATTATTTTGGAACAGTGTGGCCCCCAGGCCTGATTGTGACGCATCAACTTGCAACGTTATTGGTTCTTTAGCATTGTAATATTTGAGCACAGGAGCTTGCATTAACAATGACTTTAACTTCTCGAATGCTTGTACCTGCGGTTCTTGCCAGTGCCACGCTACATCTTTCTGCAATACTATTCTCAGGGGCTTAGTGATTTCTGACAATCTGGGTATAAATTTGCTCACGTATCCGACCATCCCTAAAAATCTTTGCAATGCCGTTTTATCTGTCGGAGCTTGCATATCTACAATAGCCTGTACCCTATCCTGATTTGGCTTTAATCCATCAGCAGTTAATAGATGACCAACATAATTAACTTCAGATCTGCAGATTTTAGACTTGCTCGGGTTCAACTTCAGATTAATTTCCCGTGCCCTGCTCAACACAGCTTCGAGCCTCGTGTTATGCTCATTGATGTTACTACCGTAAATCAAAATATCATCAGACACTATCTGCACCCCTTCTAGATCACTTAACAACTCATTCATTTGCTGTATGAACAAATCCCCGGCAGTCTTTATACCGAAAGGAAGCCTTGTGAACCTGAACCTGCCCCATGGTGTATTAAACGTGCATAGAATAGAGCTGGCTTGATCTAGCTGAATTTGCCAATACCCCGAGTTTGCATCTAGCACTGAGAAGTATTTTGCATTATGTATTCTAGCTACAACTTCTTCCACTGTACGAATTGGGTAAGGCCCCCTCAAAATAGCCTTATTTAACTTGGTTGGATCAAGACAAATTCGAACTTTACCCGGTTTTCGCACGATAGTAATAGAGTTAACCCATGGAGTAGGCTCTGTCTGACTCACAATTACTCCCATCCTTAACATCCTATTAAGCTCCGCTTTTACGTCATCTACAATAGCATGCGGTATACGCCTTGGCGGATCTACTACTGGGCTTACATTTTTATCAATATGTATCTTTGCATTTACTTTAATGACACCCAGTCCTTCAAACACATCTTTAAAGTTTTTTTACCGTTTTGTTCGCAGCAGCTGCGGTGTCATTGTCCACTGTTGGTTTGCCCAGTTCATCGATGCGCGCTACCAGCCCGAGCAATATGCACGCCCTCCGTCCTAAGATAGGGCTGCCGGTCTCGGTGATTTGGAACTTGAGGTCCCGTCCGCGCACTCTTATTGTAGCTTCGCCCTCAGGTTTCACCCTCTGTCCCGTGAACGTGAGGAGCGTACATCTCGATGGCTCCATCTTGACACTTCTGAACTTGTTGAACACTTGCCGCGGAATGAGGTTCGCCTCAGCCCCAGTATCTATCTTAAATCGAACTGCCTGCAACCCTATGGTCACGTCAGTAAACCATGGTTCCTCGTCTTCTGCGTCGTCCGTCAACACCGCCCCCACAAACAAGTCATACGACAACTCGTCAGCTGACCCATGACTATCTCCACCGTCATACGTGTTATTTGGATCAACACTAACCTCATTCACCTCTGCTGCCTTGTTCAGTTGCGACCTACATACCTTCACAAAGTGCCCAATCTTATGACACCCAGCACATTCCTTCCCCTTTGCCGGGCATTGTCCACGTACGTGTGAATACCCACACCAACTACACTGTGCCTTCCCCATGCTTGTATTGGTTGTTCGTCCCAGGGGGCGTTTCCATGCTGGGGGGCGTGTCTGTTGTGATGACCTCTGGCTTCCCACTGACGATATGGCGTCCACATTGTGTTCACCGGTGCTTGTCGCCCCCGGTGTCGCCCTGAGTGTAGCTGAAGTATGCTCACTCAGCCTACACATGTCAATGCACTTTTCAAGCGACAAATTCTTTGTTTGCAGCAATTTGTCACGCAGCACATTACTCTTCACACCACATACCAGACGGTCACATAATAATGAGCTCTCCAACTCACTGTATTCACATTGAGCCACCCGAGTTCTCAACTCCCTGATATACGTTTCCATATTCTGCTCACTCTGGTTATATGAATGACACTTATATCGTATTACAGTTATATTGTCTTTGCCTTCACAGTACTCTCTAAAAGCCGTAACCAACGGCCCTATGCGGTCTCTCTCCGACGGGTCAATTTCCATAGTACGATGCACTTTTTGCGCTTCCGCACCCGCAACATGCAAAAATATAGCACATTGCACCTTCTCCGCCTTACTTGCAGCTCCTGTAGCAACTGCATAAATCTCATAAGCCTGTATCCATGTTCGCCAATTCGTTCCTATATCGTCTTCCAAATTCAAAGGCGCCGGCGCTTTTAAGCCTGTGAGCGACATGTCTTGTTCGTTCGTCTCCTCGTCTGACACCATGTAAAGTATGACTTGACCCGTTGAGTTGCGTAGTAGAACTGACTTTATTAGCCGGCGACCTGCCCAGCTGACCTCTCGTGACCTCTCGTGACCTGAGACCTTCTGCCTCTATACACACGACATCAGTATACACAACAAATAGGATACAGCTATAATAGGCCTTGGACCTGTTAGCCGCTCTTAATTAATAGAGATGGAGACAGTTCTTCAGATGTGGTCGATCATAGCAATTGTCACTGGCTCCAAGATATATGTAATTCTTGACCAGTATGCATCCAGTCGGGACTTGAAACAGTTCACCGACTCTGCTGCTACGACACTCTCCGGCAGTTGGTAGACCGTGGGTTCGGATTCTGGTTGAGTCAAACCAATGACTTAAAAATTGATAATTGTTGCTTCCTAGCTCGGCATTACTAGGAATAAGGCAAGGAGCAGTGGAATGAGGAAGACCAGTCGTCTGCGACTGCTTAAACAACTAATGTACCCCCCAAAGAAATGTCTTGTTTTTCATTGCATAAAGATTGCCAGGTTGAAAAATAAGTAGATAAAGACGAATACAATTATTTAAATTTGTTTTTATTTGTTAAGAAACTGAGGGGGGCTGGGTGACCATGTAAGCGGTTGAAATTTGGCATTCAGTGCGATGTTAAAAGGTGTTTAGGGCTTCTAATGCCTCCATTTTCGCTTCATAATCAAAATTATGACCGAATCATATAATCTCTTGGAAATTACTTCAGATGGAAACACCGTAGTGGAGGCTACAGCATTGCCATCTCGTGACCCATCAATGTAAACCTGAATAAAGTATTGTGATCTCTGGTGGTAGGCAGCTATGCACCTGCATACAGTATAACACCCTTAAACCAAGCTCAGTTAAACCAAACGATCGGATAATCCAAACTACCATTTATTATATAAAAAAGTTGGTTAAACCAGTCGGTTAATCCAAATTATCAGTTAATCCAAACAAAATTGTCTGACCCCAGGCCACTTTCGTTATGGTTAAAGCAAACTTTCATGTGGTTATAAGGTCATCTGAAACCCCACCAACATTTGTATATGATAAATGGTAGTATTTTGCTGGGCCGCCAAAAAAAAGTTTGGATTAACCGATTGTTTGGTTTAACCAAGCTTGGTTTAACAGGGTTATAATAGATATACATAAAAAAAAAAAAATCAAAGTGTCCACATATTACGTCTGCAATACACGCTTACTCAAAGTCAAAGCCAAAGCCAAAGCCAAAGCCAAAGCTCAGTTAAACCAATGATTGGTTAATCCAAACAAATTTCTAGGGTCCCTTTGAGTTTGGTTTAACGGGGTTATACTGTATATGGAAGTTAGGCCCCTGATATGTAGGCCTATTGGATTTCTCAGGGATGCTGCTTGTATTTATCTTCCATTTGATTATAACTACGCTCATTTAAAGGCAACCTATAATTAAATCACAATCATTAGCCGTGTTCACACGGACGATGTAAATAGACTTGTATAGTTCGGGTTACATTTCGCGTGTGAACGGACGTCTGAGGCGGATTAAGGCTGAATCGATTCCTGTGATCTGGATACTGTAAACCACCTATCGAGGTAGTTTACGTGAGTTGATTTCTGTGATGCGGTTTATTTTGCCCATGTGGACACAACCGACTTACGTGATGCGGACTAAGCACGTCAAACTATTTACTATAATTTGGTCTATGAAACCGCTAGCTGTGCACCATTTTTTTCATCATTTATTTTTAGGGTTTCACTGCCCAGCAGAAGTTTTGACCATTCCAAACCAATACGATTCAGTACATACATATCTAGGTCGAACTCACTCTCTAGTGGTGACGTTGCCTAATCGAAAACTGGCGCTGGTCAGGCTGGGCTTGCTCATGCGCAGATATCGATTTCCGGCCCCAAGTACTGCCCGTGTGAACGGGCCGCTAATTCGACTCACCTGATTCGATTTGTCTAATTCGCTTCACATTTTGCCCGTGTGAACACGGCTTATGAGCCAACCTTTGTAGAATACGTTAGTCTGGAGATATTGAAGCTGGGACCCAGCATCCCAGTACTAATCAGGCTCCTGGCGCAGCTAGGGTGGGGCTGGAACACACTGTATTAAAGTTAAATAGTCCGATAAAAGCATCACATTTTCGAAAGCAAAACACTTATAGATTTGGACCTCCACGCCTAACTTAGATACTGGTGCACTTATTATTTGTTTGTACATAGAAGGGCGTACTAAGTCAATTTAATAGAACCTGTTACTGCTTGAAGACCAAGCACGCCAAAATTAAGTTTGCATGTTTAGATTAGTCATGTTAGAGCAAAGCTAAGTGAAAGAAAAAGTGAAGTAGATTATAACTATCAACTAATATATTTATCTAAAGCCGTGTTTACACCCACAACTTTAGGCCGAACTAGATAAGGCGAACTAGAGGAGGCGAACTAGGCGTGAAAGTGAGCCGTGTCCACACTTGCAGTACTTGGGTCGGTTTAAGGCGGAAATCGATATCTGCGCATGAGCAAGTCCATACTAACCAGCGCCACTTTCGGTTAGTCGACGTCGCCACTCGAGAGAGTGTGGGTTCGACCTAGATATGTATGGACTGAATCGTATTGTTTTGGAACGGTCAAAACTTCTGCTGGGCAGTGAAAACCTAAAAATAAATGATGAAAAAAATATCTGTACACCTCTAGCCGGTTCATAGATCAAATTATATTATATAGTGTGACGTGCTTAATCCGCTTCAAGTAAACCGCTACTGTCCACACAAGTAAGGTGGGCCGACTTAAGCTAGTTTGCCTCATATATACTACCTCGCGAAGTGGTTTGCTTGAAGCAAACTAGATGAGGCGACTTAGCCTTAAGTCGCCTCAGCGTAGTGTCCACATGACCAATTTGAGTCGAACTAAAGGAGGCGATTTATATGACGCGGCTTAACTCGCCCGTGTAAACACGGCTTAAGAAAATGACAGTAAATCAACACCATCAGATTATGCAACTTTCATAAAGAAAACTGATTCAGTTGACCCTACCACATACATAGTAGGGTTAAGTAGCAGGATAGGGGTTACTATGGTTACTAATTAGGTCAGTGTGTGGGCGCCCAGGATCAAGTCTGTAGTGGGGCTGTCAAACATACAGGAAGCGGTAGTTTATTTAGTGTAAAATATTTACTAGAATCATTCAATTGCAATATACAATTAATAGAACCAAATATAGGACGGGAAGACTTCAGCGTTGAGTCTTAAGTTCAAATTCAGTTTAAAGTATTTAAGCTAAAGTAAAGTATAGGGCCGGGAGGGAAAAACATGACCCACCCTCGGTTGTGTAAACACACCAGATCGCAGTTTCAGTCTTTACTCAGTGACTAGTGGACGCTCTCATAGAAGGAACGTAAGCGACAATTATACAGAACCACATGAGAAATTCATTTTAGATTTCAAAGTGAAAAGGATAGGTTTTCCTTTCTATGGATTGCCTCTCCAGTGTAAATAACACATTTGTTTAAATAGCTCCTGTGTTATAGCTATGGGGCATGCATACCTCACTTCCTAGGAGGTTCTCCGCTAGAATAAGAAAAAAATGTATACCACAACATCCTCACGTAACCTTTATAATAGTCTTAGAAATGTACTGAGTAAATATATCAAACCACCTTTCCCTTCCGGGTAGAAAGATATTAGTGAAGACCCATTGCATAATAAATAGATTTGCTCAGATTTTAATTCATGATCATTTTTGTTGTTTTTTGTTTTTTGATTTAACGACACCTCTAGAGCACATTGATTTTTATCATCAGCCATTGGACGTCAAACATGGTTATTTGGAGGAAACCCGCTGCCGCCACATAGGCTACTCTTTTAGATGAGCAGCAAGGGATCTTTTAATATATTATATGCACTTTCCCACAGACAGGACAGCACATACCACCTCCTTTGATGAACCAATTGTGGACCGCTGGTTGGAACGGAAAATAGCTCAAACTGCAAATGGGTCCACTGAGCAGGATCGATCGGGTGACCCACACCTTCAGAGGTGGACACTACCGCCTGAGCTACGTCCCGCTCCCTTAATTCATGATCAACACACTTTTGCAATTACCTTGAGACTTTTCCCCTGAAAATAGTTTCAATCTTCCTTTCTCACCATATATTAGCGTATGGTTGATTTAAAGATGGGATAACTGGTTAATTTAAAGATGGAAAAACCACATATACACATTACTTAACTTGCAAATCTTGCATCTTGTGTACACCGCAGCAGTATTTAAGGTTGAGGAACAATCGGGACAGTCACCCCAAATTGAGTATAGTATCTGAACTAAGGAAGCATGCCAGAAGTATTCTCAGAATCGACTAGAAACCTAAATGTTATATTCTAATATTATTTGACAAAATATTAGAATCCTATTTGACTTCAAAATGTTTTAATTAGCACTGACATGTTAACCTGAACAAATTCCCTGACGACTATAATTTAATTTGGGAATCGGTCTGATAACGGCAGTGGCTGTGGGAACCTGGTCAGGGGAAACGGCCAGTCTTCTATTAAAGCTGCCGACTTTTTGTTTGGTCCTTTCCTTATCAACTTCAAGAGGAAATTTGAATAATGACTACATAATATTGACTAAGAAGTCTAGATATTTAGAACAAAGCTGACACAGCAGGACAGGAGAAAGAGACAGTCACACACTGAGTCGACTCCAAGACATGGCATATTGATTAAATTTAAACTACTGATGTGAGAGCGAATCTCTTGTTGTAGTATACACTGTATAATACTCCCCCCAACTACACGCCAAAGCATGGTGTCTGGAAACCTGACCTTGGTAGTGCTATTAATAACTGTAAATATCCCATCAAGATGGAGTAAATGGTTACATCTAAGTATTGGGATTAAAACATCTTCTTTGGGTTTTTTAAATTCTAATGTTGTAATAGAATAAACCCTCAAAAATGGCTTATCAAATCGTTCAACCACATATTGTGCCAAGAAAAACAGAAAAGTACATATGATAAGACATAAGCCCACCTTTAAAGCTAAGGCACACGTTCTCACTCTTTCCTAGCCTCCCTAGCATATTCTTCAGGGGGAAACCAGTAAAATATGCAATTTATCTGAATAAGTATGTACATAGCTAGTTTAATCAGATAAAAGCACGAGAGAGAGTAATCACGGAAACAAAGGTATATCAAGATTATATCACGAAATTTCCATGAGTGAAACTATACATATATTTATTTACTGCCGAGACCTGCCAGGCGGTAATGTGACCTAGGTTTGCTGTACTCAGCCCTCAGTCAGCCTGCCTTTAAGGCCCTGTCACACTACAATGAATGGCGGCGGCGTATGCGTAACGTGGCGAAATAATTTGAAAATCATAATAGGTCGAGATACGGTGACCTTTTTGCACTGCGGGAGGTCCCAGTGACGTATGAAGTGTACGCATAGCGTATGCCTGGTGTACGTCTACCGTATCCCTACTGTATGCAAAGCATATGACGACGTATACTCGGCGTATTGGGACGTATTTTGACAGTTGGAGGTGACAGGACCAGCGTATGAGTAACGTATGCCGAAGTATACCAAACGTGCTCCTAACGTATCCCGACGTACCACTAACGTACACATAGCGTATGAGGAACATATGAGCCACACGTCGACACACGTTGAAAATTTTGAACAGGCACAAACAATTTTTAGCATCGACACACACCGATGTATAACGCTGTATGCAAAGCATACCCGACGTATGGCCAATGTATATGTAACATATGACGCCGTACGCCGTGTTGGTCGAAAATCACATACGTTGGCATAAGCTAAGGCTATACGTCGTAGTGTGACATCACATTGTGAGTACGTTCAACATACGGCTAACCTATGCCGACCTACCCCTAACGTGTGCATAACGTACGCTGTGTATGCCCAGCATACGTCTAGCGTATGAGTACGGTATGAGCCACGCGCCGCCATAGGTTTTTAATTTTTAGCACAAATTATTTGTTGATACATTTCTACATGTGCGTGCACAAACTATTTCTGGTCTCTTGTGTTCCAATGACATGGGTACTTTGACAATGTAGGGGGATTTTATATAACATTACTCGCCATGGTGGGTCTGATTGCATTGTAGATTCACACGCAGCTGCTTTATCTGAAATGAAGAGTTGAAACAGCTTAATTTAGTCGTGAGTTGCCTGGATACATTCTTTGAATAATCAATGTGAAAATATAATTGGTGTGTGGTATCCGCCCTTCAAATGTCACTTCTTGTTTTATCACATTGACTAATGCTTGTACCTCGATAAATGCTAACATCCTACAGATCATGTCAAATTTGGTAATATTATTGTTGAGTCTTCTCAAATGAGATCTATTAATTTTAATACAAAGAGGCCATCCTATTTGCCAGTAGTTTTTCATGAACGCTTTGAAGGAGAGTGCATAAACACGGAAATGGTTGTAATACCAATAGGCCTACGTTTAAAACCAGGGCCCATATGTATGAGCCAATTTTTAACCCGACAGGGGTTAAAGCAGGGTGCCGGGTTATCTAACCCCAGGGTTCCAAATGTGTCACGGGGGATGTATGTGACCAAAGCGCGCGTGGGTTAGCTAACGTTTCAGTTATTTATAGATTTGGGAAATCCCTCTGCATTTGTAGCCATATATTAGGCTCAAATATATTAAATGCGATCATATTTAGCAGAATTACATACGCAATAAGTGAAATTTTATCAATTTAACCCTAAATTGGAAGCGTTATTAAGGCTACCGCCGCATTGGCGCCGATATTAATAGTTATATTTTCGAATCGATGAAAGTAAAGTAAACAAATCGCCGCCGCCACCGCATCGACGTCACTCTCCATACTGGCGGCGGCAGCGGTTTGTTTACTGTACCATAGTGTACGTTCGTCGATTCGAAAATATAACTATTAATATCGGCGCCAATGCGGCGGTAGCCTTAATAACGCTTCGAATTTAGGGTTAAATTGCTCAAATTTCACTTATTGCATATGTAATTCTGTTAAATATGGTCGCATTGAATAGATTTGGGCTTAATCGGTGCCTAACCCCACCTTTAACCCTGGTTTCGATTGGGGTTAGTTGCAGGCGACTTTACGCTCGCCGAGTTAGCTTAACCCCGACACATACATACGCATTTTTCGCCGCTAACCCGGGAAATCCGCACAATGCCGGGTTACGACCGCTAACCCGGGCTCATACATATGGGCCCAGATGAGTTTAGTTCCGTTTACGCCATAAAATAAACAACACAATTGTGAATTTTCAGCAATGTCAAATTCCGGCTCTTAAAACTTCACGATAGATTAAAATAGCACTTCGAGGTCTTCAAAAAGTCACCGATCACATTTAAGGCAAGACAAACCGATCAATTTCCAATCAGTGGCCTTTAAAGGGACCAGCTATAGCTCGCTGGGACACTGCGCGTACTCCGACAAATGCTCTCCAAGCACAACCTTGTTTAGTTTTTATGTTTAATTGAACCAAGTATGTGTGGGGAGAGTAGGGGACCAGGGCTGTGCTAATCTGAACTGCAAAGCCAGTTGGTTGTCTCCAAAATGGCCGCCCCCATAGACGGCGGCCATTTGCAATGGAAAAGCTGCGCTGTGATTGGCTGAAATCGTGCCGGCAACACACAGTAACAAGAGTTGCTGGTTCCCAGTATGGGCGGCAATAAATTAAGCCCAAATCTATTCAAAGCTGTCATATTTAACAGAATTACATACTCAAATAATGAAATTTAATTAAATTAACCTTAAATTCCAAGCGATATTAACGTAGCAGCTCGATCAGCGTCGAATCGCCGAGTGTAAACAAAACAAATAGCAGTGATTGCCGCAACGTGCGAAAATCCGCGCATGCGCAGAAGCCACGACAGGCCGCTGGTGTTTTGGGGAGTTTTCAGTCGCATCAGAATTTCAAATCGAGTTCGTTTGTTTTCCACGCGGCGGATAGCTGGCGACTTTAACGACCCCATTTAAAAAAAAGAAAATGGTCGACTTGAATGGGTTCCCTGACGATGTCTCTAATGTTGATATTGATGTTAATGGCTCTAAAGCCGTGTTTACACGGGCAATTGTGAAGCGATTTAGGCAAATCGATTCATATGAAGCGATGTAGTGGCATGTTTACACAAGCCAGTTTTAAAGTGTGTCGGCGACCGGGAACCAGCAGCCTTAGTGGTGCGCCTGTAGCCGGCGAGCACTGCTATTTGTTTAGTTTACACTCATCGATTCGACGCCGATGTAGCTGCTACGTTAATATCGCTTGGAATTTAAGGTTAATTTAATTAAATTTCATTATTTGAGTATGTAATTCTGTTAAATATGATCGCATTCACTAGATTTCGGCCTAATCGGGCCCTAACACTGCCGGGCACCAGCGATTAGTTACAGCTGAGCCTGTAGCCGGCGAGCACCACTATTTTACACTATTGCCGCCCGGGAACCAGCTGAATTGCTTCATCTATACTACCTCAGGAGGTGGTTTACATGTACCAATTTATATGAATCGATTCAGCCCTAAAAAGCCTCAGAGTCGCGTTTACACGGCAAATGTGAATCGATCTAGGCAAGTCGTTTTATATGAGGCGTTTTAAATCGCCCGTGTAAACAGGGCTTTACTTGATTATCAACCTTCAGAAATGTCACTTGACTGTCACTTATAGACACAACTGCTAACTAGTTCCATTAAAACTATAATAACAATAAATAGTATAGTTATACAAATCTTACCTGGGTACAGATGATAGATAACTGTTGTTTTCCCGAGGTACAAGCCTCAGATAGTCATGGGCTAGGGAGAAGGAAGCACATCTGGGTCCAGCAATCTTTACCTACTTATTCAGGATAAAAATGATTTTAAACTTATATGGATACTTCAATGTTTTCGTCTTGGCACAAGTGAACGTGATAGTCATGGCAGGGTTCTTAACTCCTCACCTGTCTTCTTAAGTGGTGAGAAAGCGTGTCACTAGGCCGCTTGACTTTTCTAGTCGTCTGTTGTAATGTTTTGCAAACGATCTAGCTGTCTTCCAGCCTGCGAGGGCCAGGATTCTCTTAACTGAGATCCCTAGTTGTCTTGCCTTCGAGACCATGGCTCCTCTTGTCGAATGGGAAGCGTATCGTCCGGTATTGACACCTGCCTCCTTAAGTTGACCAAGATGGCGACAGGACGTGGACGCTGAAAGCGCGGACGCCGATTATTGCGAGTGCCAATGTTCAAAACAGTGCATAATAACCAGATCTAAGTGGATCTTCCTCATAAACATCCCAGGATTCTACAGGATAGGCCCAGGAATGCAAGCACAACACATATAGGAGGAATCTACTAAAAACAAAAACAAAACAACAGGGAGACCGTTAAAAACGGCTGGAAATGGCCAGGAGGAGGCTTCTACCAAGGATTTGCATCCTCTGATGTAAAACAACATATAAGGAGGAATAAAGGAGGAAAATAAAATCAACAACATATAAGGAGGAATAAAGGAGGAAAATAAAATCAACAACAAAATAAAATCAACAACAAAAAACACAAAAAAACTACACAAAATACAGCAACTGCTAACAAAGGAAAGGAAAGACGACAGATAACCAGCAAGGGAGACCGTTTAAAAACGGTGGGAAACGGCCAGGAGAGGCTTTAAAAACGGCAGGAAACGGCCAGGAGGAGGCTTCTACCATCCTGTAAACAGTGCACAACACCCAAAATCCACCTCATAAACATCCCAGGATACTACAGGATAGACCCAGGAATGTAAACATAACGCATATAGGAGGAATCTACTAAAAACAAAAACAAAACAACAGGGAGACCGTTAAAAACGGCGGGAAACGGCCAGGAGGAGGCTTCTACCATCCTGTAAACAGTGCACAACACCCAAAACCACACAGATTTCCATGCATAAGCACCCAGGTGTAAAATTGTCCGATTTAATACATGTGAACCGAGGTGAAGTACTATAATAAATTACAGACTGTCTATATAATGATAAGAGTTAAAATATAAAAACCCAAAGACATATAGAGGAGGTGTGAAATTGGTAAACTATTATTTCGAAAATTTTCATTTTTTTTTTAAATTATGAAAATAAAATAAGTAATTATTTTAATAAATACCATTAAAAAAAAGAAAATGAAAATTTTCGAATTTTTTTTTTTTGGCTCTCAAAGTCAGATGTACCTCATCTATTAGCGCGACTATTTCAGACTCAATTTATTATGTAGGTTGATAGAAGATATATAAAAGATTTAAAAGTGATATAACTACAACGTAGTACTGTGCACTTCTTTCTACACTGCTGGGCAGGTGGTAAGAAGTGGAGGGGCGGAGTACGTTGTAAAATTGTCCGATTTAATACATGTGAACCGAGGTGAAGTACTATAATAAATTACAGACTGTCTATATAATGATAAGAGTTAAAATATAAAAACCCAAAGACATATAGAGGAGGTGTGAAATTGGTAAACTATTATTCATTGAGCATAGAATTTGTATAATTGAATAGTCTTTGGAGGGAGTGTCACTTCCGAGCTTGACTAAGAACAGTCTTTGGAAGAGTCACCTCACATGCCCCCTCCCCCCCTCCCACATGGTATTGTTATGATCATTGACCACTGCATTGTATTCTAATTGGAGGATTAAGTCAGGTGACCACTGCATTGTACTGTGATTGATGAATGGAATCATGTGACCACGGCCATCTTGAATTCTGGAAAACCTATATAAACCAATAAATTGAAGAGTCTCACTCTCTTACTTTTCACTCTTACCCTGTTTTCCTTCATTACCTGTAGTGCTTTCATTTGACCTATTTACACCACCCACACCACCAGCCGGCACGTTTACACAGGGATAAGGTAGGATACGTATCAAGGAATGTAAATGCACCGCATAGGAGGAAATCTACATACGCACAAAGGAGGAAAAATCAAAGCAGGCAGAAACGGCTGTTAAAAAATGGCGGGAAATGACCCAAACCTCGAATACGTCGCAAAAACAGCTGTAAACGTAAGTCAGCAGCTAAACAAGGAGGATATAGTGAAACTGGTAATCCAGACAGTTAAAGAGGAACTCACACGAGAAAGCAACAAAAAATGAAGACGAAAACAACGCGGGAAAAGACATGGGCGCAACCGGAAATGGAAGGAACAAAACGAAAACAAACGGCAATGACGATGACAATAAATACGAGAGCAGGCTACAGGCACTCCAAATGGCATATAGCACTCTACAAATAGAGTGCTCATGGTACAAAGCAGAGTATGAAAATCTCAAAACAAAAGAAAACAACACCAATGCCAACAAAACCACCAACAATGCAAGGAAAACACCCACTGAAATAAACAAAACGCCCACCGACCCAGCCCCAAAACCAAAACCAAAACCAACACAAAAAGACAAAAACAAAAAGCTCAGCATTGTCGCGCACAGTATTCCTGAAAAAGAGGACGAAAACATGGAGAAAACAATCACAGACATGCTGAGCAAAGTGGACTACGACTTTGGATGGACGGTAGTGACTAAAGCATACCGTTTAGAGAAGAAACAAAAACAAAAAGACAAAACACTGAAAAAAAGTGAGGCAGGCATGGAGCAGACAGAAGGCAAAAGCAAAAAACGAGAAGCCTGAAGAGGCATCCCCACAGAGCAACGAAAAAAACCTAGATAGGCCAAGGAGCATCAGACTCCAACTAGAAAAAGAATCGCAGAGAAAAGAACTCTTCCAAAAAAAGAAAACTCTACAAACCAAAAAAGACTATAACAAAGTATCAATCAGGACAGAAGTGTGGTGTTCTCTGTGGCGGAGTGGTTAGTGTCTGACTTTTTTCTAGGTCAGACTCCTAATCTGAAGGTCGGTGGTTCGATTCCCCGTGCCCCCACCTCTGCCAATTTGGATTTCCACCACTGTGGATAACTTACAGCGTCATCAAAGGCCAGTTGCTCTCATACCATGTCTATGTGGTTTGGGAGGTTAAAAATCCCTTGGGTCGGTAAAGGTGTAGCCTCGGGCTTTCTATCGACAAACTGTCTAATGGTGAAAACAAGTCTATTCAGGCATTTCCATAATAGGCAGTATAAATCTTCAAGAAAAAAAAAGAAGAAAAAAAAAGAAGAAATGCTGAGTGAAAAGACAGTACAACAAATGTACACACTGGCTGTTGAAAACAAAAGCAAAAATGAGAAAATAGAAACAGTCAAGATGAGAGGGTGCAATATCGAGATAAACGGGAAGATGTACACGCCCAACGAGTTCAACAAAATAGAAATAGAAGAAATCACCCCAGAAAAAGCAGCAACCAGGGAACATGCCTGGGGAGTATCCTTCCAAGGGAACAACTCCCCCTTCAGCAACCTATACGCATGCAAGATCACAGGCAAAGACGGAAAGAAATACACATCAGCTGAACAATACTACTGCTCTATCATGGCCAAATTTAATGAAAATGAGAAATTAAAGAAAAAATTAATCAATGCTCCAGGCAATGCATTCAGAGAGTGCACAAAGTGCCCATACTGGGGCTCAGGTAGGTTCCTGGACAGTGCCAGTGAAGGGGAAACAGTGAAACAGGGATACAAGAATAGAATGGGAGAAATCCTACAAAAAGTCAAGATAAGCCTCACAAACGCCAATGAATAGAAACCAAAATTAATAAGCAAATTAAAGTAAATATAAAATAGACACAGTAAACCCAAGCAAGCAAAACAGCAAAATAACTTATTAATTAACAATGCACTAGTGAGATTCATTACAATGACAAATTTGCCCAATACGTCATGACCAAGATAGAAAAAAGCATCGCTGAAAACTAGGAATAAGACCACCAGGGCTACAAGACCATGAGAATCACAAACTTACCATAAAGCAAATACAAATAAAGAAATAAAGAAATAAATGAGCAAAAACAAATATGTCATAAGAAAACAAGAAGTATGCAAAGAGGAATATGCCAGTTACGTCAATGCGAGGCTGTCAAAAAGCATCACGGAGAACTAGAAAGAGCACCAGGGCTCCAAAACTTAAGTATTACAAACTTTTATCAATTTTAAGTATAATCAGGTACAACTAATACACACTGTAATGTTCATGCCTTCCTCCATGCACACAGGTAAAAAATCAAAGTAGCGGAGGTACGCATGACTATCTATTAAAAGGGGCCATGTGTGCTGTATGCCCCAGCACATACGCTCCGAATCCATCAATCACTAAGCTAAAATAAAATCAAAACAAAATTTAAAACTTGCGACATCAAGCAACCACTATCCTAAAAATATTATTTAAAGTAAGTAAAATAAATATGGTACGAGAGATTGAATACAAACTGGGAAGGGGCACACACTTCGCCCACCTAAACTGCCAGAGCGCATCCAATAAAATAGACATAATAAAAATGCATCTTAAAAAAGACAATCTAGATGTATTAACGTTATCAGAGACATGGTTCACTGACAAACACCAAAACAACACCCTCAATATAGATGGATATAGGCTTGTACGTAATGACAGACAACACATTAATGCAATGAACCAAACAAAGAAGGGTGGAGGTGTTGCCATTTACTGCAAAGCCATCAAAAACCTAGACACTGAAAAGGCTAAAACCAACAAATCTCTCAAATGAGCAGATAGAACTACTATGGTGCCTAATAAAAAACGAAAAACAAGCAAAAGTATCTATAGGCCACCGTCAGGTGAAATTGAAGTATTCCTTAAGGAACTGGAAAAGAGCATAAACATTGTAAAAAAAATCAACAAATGCAGAAATCTTTGTGCTAGGGGACTTCAATGTGAATTGGTCGTAATGCGAAGCATTACGTTTGATGCGAGGAGAGGAAGAGACCCTCCCCCCGCCCCGCGCTGTCGCGCTGCTTTCTCACCTCGGCAGACGGCGCGGCGCGCCGCCCCCTCCCCCGCCCTCCGCGTCGCGCGGCGCTCACGCCTCACCCGACGCCGCTGCTCGCCACCTGTCGCCCTCCCCCGGGCCGGCAGCTTTCACACTCACCTGCTGTCGCCCCTCCCTCTCCCCTTATAAGGCCGCCCCCTGGCCTCCCTCAGGCACTCGCCCTCCTGCCGTCTCCCAGCTCTCTCCTCTCTTCAACTTGGCTACTCCACCTCGGACCTCTGCCCCAGCTCAGCCTCAGGATGCCTCGAGGACGAGGACGACGGAAGGGATCCCGGCCGCCCCCGCACCCGGGCCCTCTCCAGCAGCCGGCCGGGCGACTCCCGGCCTACGCCCCGGCGTCCCCCGCGGCGCCCTCGGGCCGCACCTCGGGCCCCGAGATGTCGACACTGCTGGAGGCACTTCAGCGTATGCAGCTCGACCAACAGCACTCCGCCGCCGAGGCGCGCCAGGCGACGGCCGACCTCCACGCCCGGATCGACTCCCTGGAGACCGGGGGGACCCGCCCGGGGACCCCCTCATCTCCCCCGAGGCGCCAGGCCGCCCCGACGCCTCGGGCACCTACCGCCGCCGCAGCCCGGCCCCCGCCGCCGCCTCAGGCGACCCTCCCCGGGGCCGCGCACCCGGAGTACGAGAGGTACCGTCACCTCTCCACTCAACCACCACCCGCCACCTCGCCGGCCTACCCCGAGGAGGCCATCCGCCACAGCCCCGCCTCCGCGGCCGACGCCGTCCGGGAGATACTGGCATCCGCCGAGGCGCGCCACTCCGTGAGGCGCCAAGGGATCCCGGCCAACTACATCTTCCCCTCGGACCTGGTCAAACGAGGGGCCGAGAGAAAGCCGGTGAAGAGGGGAGAGGCGACAAAGGACGAATATTCCCTCGCCCTCCTCACCCTCATCGACCATCCCGACTTCCCCGCCCACTCCGCCCAGGACTCCACCACCACCACCTAGCAGTCTGCCGGGACAACCTCGTCTACCCCTGGGCAACCGTCCGCCGGTACTCAGAGACCCTGTTTACCGCCATCGCGGACGGAACCCTCCCCCAGGGCTGGCATGACCCGGTAGCCCTCAACCTCATGAGGCTAGACTGCCTGGCCCATGCCCGAGGACCAAGCCACCGCCGCCCCTGCCCGCCTACCCGACCCTCTCCACCGAGGCGCCCACCTCCACCGACCCCAAGCTGACGCCCGCGCCACCTACGACAGGGAGACCCACGGGGCCCCCTGCCCGGCCTGGAACCGCGCCCCCGCCTCGTGCGATCGGGCCCGCCTCGGGGAGGCCCACGGTGAGGCGGGGGACATGCGCCGTCACGTCTGCGCATACTGCGCCAATGTGAGGCGCCTCCTCACCATGCACAGCGAGGCCGAATGCATCACGAAACAAACCCGTGAGCGCCAGACCCCCCCGGCCACCTCGGCGGATTTTTGATCCGCCGGCCTCCCCCCGGCCGGCCCGGGGGGACCCCTCCGGCGCCTCACCCTCACCACTGCCGACAGCCCCGCAAGCCCCGCCGACAACCTCCCAGCGACCATCGATCGCAGCGCCGCCAAGTCCCAGCCGAGGATCATCACCTCGGGCATCACACCTCGGACCGCATCCCAGCCCAGCCTCAGGAGGAACCCTCTGCCACCGATCCTCACGACACCGCCTTCAACACCGCCGCCCAGACCCCGACCACCACCCCATCCAGCCCCGAGGACTTCGCTGCCCCCCTGCTCGACCCTCGTCGGACCTCCTCACCAGATCCCGCCAAGGAGCGGGCCTCCCCCTTTTTGGCCGCCCGCTCCCTGTCGACGCAGGCCCCGGACACTCCCCCCCCGAGAGGGAGCCTGACCCCCGACACGGCCCACCTCTCGGCCGGCCCGCCCCACCTGCTCCGCCTCGGGCGCGCCGCCAGCCCTCTCCGCCCAGACCTCCACCTCCGGACCCCCGCCTCGGGCGCCCCGGCCCCCCGCCTCGGGCGCGCCTCGAGCCCTCCCCTACTTTTGGTGGAGGGCTCCTCGGCACCCCCTCACTCCACTGACATTTGAACTCTGTTTCTATATTTACTCCGCTCTTCATTTATTTTATCCATTGTTCATTATTTACTTCTATTCCTCTTTTACCCTGTATGCCCTGTATGCTTCTGAGGCGAAAATAAAAACCTTTATTTCCACCCCCGCCTCCTCTCTTCCTTTTCGCGCATCGGTCGTAATGCGAAGCATTACGTTTGATGCGAGGAGAGGAAGAGACCCTCCCCCCCGCCCCGCGCTGTCGCGCTGCTTTCTCACCTCGGCAGACGGCGCGCCGCGCCGCCCCCTCCCCGCCCTCCGCTCGCGCGGGCTCACGCCTCACCCGACGCCGCTGCTCGCCACCTGTCGCCCTCCCCCGGGCCGGCAGCTTTCACACTCACCTGCTGTCGCCCCTCCCTCTCCCCTTATAAGGCCGCCCCCTGGCCTCCCTCAGGCACTCGCCCTCCTGCCGTCTCCCAGCTCTCTCCTCTCTTCATCACCCACCCACCCTACACTCCTCCTACTTCTCCTCCTCCGGTGGAGGGCTCCTCGGCACCCCCTCACTCCACTGACATTTGAACTCTGTTTCTATATTTACTCCGCTCTTCATTTATTTTATCCATTGTTCATTATTTACTTCTATTCCTCTTTTACCCTGTATGCCCTGTATGCTTCTGAGGCGAAAATAAAAACCTTTATTTCCACCCCCGCCTCCTCTCTTCCTTTTCGCGCGGTGAGCGCCGCGCGACGCGGAGGGCGGGGGAGGCGCGGTTCCAGGCCGGGCAGGGGGCCCCGTGGGTCTCCCTGTCGTAGGTGGCGCGGGCGTCAGCTTGGGGTCGGTGGAGGTGGGCGCCTCGGTGGAGAGGGTCTGGTAGGCGGGCAGGGGCGGCGGTGGCTTGGTCCTCGGGCATGGCCAGGCAGTCTAGCCTCATGAGGTTGAGGGCTACCGGGTCATGCCAGCCCTGGGGGAGGGTTCCTCTCTTCCTTTTCGCGCATTACAGCAGCAATGAAAAGAATAAACTAATGCTGCAAACCACCATCAAAATCTTAGGCCTGCAGCAGCTCATCACTGAAAGCACAAGGCTAAGCAACAATAGCTCAACAATAGACCTAATACTAACCAACTCAAACCATGCCACAAAATGGGGCACTAGAAGCTGGGGTGTAAGCAACATCACACAAAACAGAGATGATGTTGATATCTATTGGGACAACATCATCACAGAAATAAGAAAATCAACTGATGAGATGTGCCCCATAAAGAAAAAAAAACCCAAAAAAACCAAGACCCTTGGGTAGACAAAGACCTGCTAACACTCATCACAACCAAAAGTAAACTGGGTGATGAAGCAAAACGCACAGAAACAATAGAAGACAAACTGGCCTACCATGTCGCCAGAAACAACTCTCTCAAAGCTCTGAGAACAGCAAAAAAGAAATACATAATAAAGCAGGACAAAGACTGGGGAAGCAACACAAACAAATTCTGGGAAAATGTAAACATATTACTCCCAAAATATAACAAAGAAGAGCATACAAACTTCCAAGATAACGAAGGGGCAATGCTCACAGACAAAGATGCAGCAAACAAACTGAACACACACCGGGCCACAATAGGGCAAAAGCTGTCAAAATCTTTTTTTAAAAGATGGGAAAAAAGATCAGGAGATGTGCAGAATGAAATCCCCACCTCCAAAACAGATATATGATAAAAGTAAAAAAATTAATACATGACATAGACACGAATAAGCCAAGTAGAATAGATGAAATACCAACCAAAATACTGAAAGAGGCACTCCAAGCCATCCCGGCCACTATAGTAGACCTATTCAACATCTCTTTTGAGCAGGGGCATTTTATCTCAGCCTGGAAAATGGCAACCATCACCCCTATTCACAAAAGTGGAGACAAACAAAACATGGGAAACTACAGGCCAATATCAATTCTTCAAACCCCAGGCAAGCTCATTGAAAAAGTGTTACATAGACACAAATGAACACCTGAAAAAAAACGATATACTAAACGAAAGACAAGGAGGCTTCAGGAAACTGCACTCAAAAACAATAGCTAACCTAACAAATGACATACTGGCATCAATGAATCCAAAACAATTAGTTGGAGCGGCCTTCATTGACTTCAGTAAAGCATTTGACACAGTAGACCATAAAATACTATTGGAAAACTAAAAACCATGGTCATAAAATCCATTACTAAGGATTGGATAAAATGCTCCCTCAGCAACAGGCAACAGAAAACAAAAATAAACAATACACTATCAGACAACCAACCTGTCACATGTGGTGTACCCCAAGGGTCAGTGTTAGGGCCACTACTCTTTATAATCTAAATAAACGATCTAGAAAAATGGTTGCAAACTAAGTGCCTCCAACTATATGCAGATGACACAGTCATATATGCAAATGGCACCACAGAAGAGGAGGTAATAACTAAACTAAATAAACTCCTACTAAAACTAGACGAGTGGTGTGAGTCCAACAAAATAACCATCAACACAAGCAAATCAAAAACAGAACTCTTCTCGCATAAACAAATGCCAGAAAGAAAACTACACTGTAATCGGAATCGGGGATACCCTTTATCCTGGTGAATTTCTCACCCAGTTTGGTGATCACCTCTGCGGGTTTAAAGGTGTTGAAGTGACCCTTTATCGTCTCCCGCATCATGGTGGTGGTGAGTACCTTCTTGGCTTTCTCCACCTGGCACTTCTTGCGCACCTTCCCTCTTATGTTGGCATATTTGCCGGCGCGCTGCATATCCGAGTCGGACTCAGTGGTGGACAAGTCCGAGGAAGAATCGAAAGAAGAATCCTTCTTCTTCTTCTTACTCTTGCATTTCTTCCTTTTTACTACCTTCTTCCGGGCTTGTATGTATTCGTCACCTGAATAACTGACGCCTTCTTGGCCTTCTTCCTCTTCTTAACGGGGACCCTCTCTGGAGAGGAATCATCCCCAGAGAAATCTTCACCCGAGAAGTCCTCCTATTCCGAGTCATCAGACTCTGGGACCGGCCTCTTCCTCTTACGAGATCTGGCCGGAATCATCTCCTTGATCTTCGTTTGGAGGAGGCGTCTTAGTCTCGCCTCTAGGTCAGACGGGCCCGCTTCTGGCCCACTGACCTCCTCAGATATCGGGTGTTCCGGTGATGCGGCACCATCAACACCGGGGACGAGGCGTACTCATCCGTCAGCATGCTGGGAGCTTTGGGTTTACTCCGCTTCGTAGCCATCAGAACCCTGTAACAATCAAACGAAAGTTACCAATAACTCAACCAAACGTCACAAAACAGGTTAAGAAACCCCAACTTGTGCATCTAGCGGTGTCGGAGAATGTATTTACACTGTTCCAACAGAGACGTGAGAGAGAATTATGTGTGAGTGTCGTAGGTTTATGGTATCAAAACCAAAACCAAACGAGGGGTAGGGACCAGTGTACCAGTAGCCTCCCACACTCTCTATCCCGTACACTTCTCCCTCCTGTGGCTAAATATGCCAACAAGTTGGAGAAAATGCTATGAAATTTGGAGGTACGCCTACATAACACAATGTGGGGAATCTTATTAGAAACCCAGGAATAAATCCCAGCAAAATGTGGCTCCAACCACACCTCTCTCCGTTCAGCAACGGGTGGCAAAAAGAACAAAGAAAACATGGTGCTTTGTTCTATCGATGTTTCACGAATCGTAAAAACACCAATATAAGTAACATACTTGTACAATTTAGTTCCTAACTAAACAAAAAGTCGCGGTAAAGTATCATAAAGCAAATTTACCGTCCAAAATAGCATACTTACAGTTAGTATGTCATTGTAGGTAGAAAAAACTGCCGGAGCAACTCACAAACGTCCTCCCGTTGTGAGTTGATTATGCTAATTGCTGGACCCGGATGTGCTTCCTTCTCCTTCGGCTACGAGTAGCCTGAGGCTTAGTACCGAGGTAAAATAGGATTTATATGTATCAGGCAATATATTTGTCTAGAATCATTCAATATATTTCGGAAAGGATGGCACAGAGCAATCGGGTGTGAAAGCTCACTGGAGAGTTCCTGGGGCGGTATGCATAAAACGGTGTTAACGAATCTGTCCCGAAGATAGTTCCTATCCTCGGGGTAGCGGGAGAGAAATGATAATTGATATGCATGGAGCGGTGTTTGCGCTATCCGAGCGATCCTACCCTGTGTTAGTTTGTTTGTTGTTGTTTTATGTCCTAGCAACATCTAAGGTCATATCAGGACGGGTACCGACTTGTGACAGTGCGCACTCATGACAACTTTATAGTGCTGTCCCACTGGGAAACCAGGCCGCCGGCACCATGACCTGGTATCCCACTCAGTCACATTATCCTGACACTGAGCACACCAGTCCTTGCCCTGTCCTAATAATGCCGAGCGCCTGGCTAGGAAGCGACAAGTATCAATTTTTAAGTCATTGGTTTGACTCGACCAGGGTTCGAACCCACGACCCCACGATCTACCAGCACGGGAGACGGGCGCTCTAACTCATTCGGCCATCCCATCTGGTTCCTACCCCGTGTTAGCCTATCCCTCTTTTCTTTACCAGGGTTAGCACTATCCCGATGAAGATAGGTGTAGATTGTGTATTTATAAGCGTGCTAAAATTGAAAACAACAGGCGGTGGCAGTCACTGTCAACATCGAGGGCATTAATAAAAACGAAAACGACCAAAGAAGCGCAGATAGACTATCACTGCTTCAGATAAAATTCAGTTATTCCTGCGCGTGACTATTCACCTCTAATATCAAATTCTGTTATTTATGAGCGTGACTTATTGAGGAAAATACAGCCTGAAAATTTGATGCAATTATCTTGCATGAGTATTTTTCTGTCCCATCCTCGTTCTGACATTGTTCATGCTTATGGCCAGTTAGCAGTATGCCTGGGCCGCGTCAGAGAGCGTGTATATAAACAGATGAGAGGGACAACTCCCATACTAGACCGTGTAACAGCTGCCGACTGTGGCGCTCCAAGTGGTGGTTGTTGAACAGTATATGACACAGCTGTCAAACTCAAGGCATTGTCAATGGCCTTGAGCAATCTTCGTACAGAAAAAGTGAAATATCTCTAAAACTACACCACATAGAAACAAACTGTTTGGAACACATATAGAAAACATATTTAATGATGAGACTATATTAAATTCACATGGCTAGGGTTCTGTATTTCTATTAATTTTGAATAAAATTACACGTTTTGCACTACACGTACGGCAAACTCAAGGCATTGTCAATGGCGGTGAGCAATCTTCATACAGAAAACGTTAAATATCTCTAAAACTACACCACATAGACACAAGCCGCTTGGAACACATATAGAAAACATGTTTACCAAAAGGATTATATTAAATTGATAAGGTTAGGCTTCTGTATTTCTATTAATTTTGAATAAAAACAAATGTTTTGCACTGCGCGTACCGGCAAACTCAAAGCTTGTTCAACACTAACCGCCAGGAACGCCACTGTAGCCTGTGTTACCGATTTTCGCGGGAGTTGTCCCTCTCATCTGTTTATATACACGCTCTCTGGCCGCGTTCAGGGTACGCCTCCGAGACGACTCGGGGAAATCCCTGACGTCACGCTAGTCTGAACGGCAAAAACAGTTTGTCACCTCGAAAATGTGTACCCCCATGGGCGGCGGCCATTTGCAATGGAAAAGCTGTGCTGTGATTGGCTGAAACCAGTGAATACGGCAGCCATTTTCGAGGTGCTTTTTTGTCTCCTGTCTGAAATGGGAGGCGTCTCCGAGGCGCACCCTGAGACCAAATAGGCCAAAAGGTGTCTCAGCGGGCCTCCGAAACGCACCGTGAGCGCGGCCCTGGTACCAGTGAGAAGGAGGCCCCAAATCTAAAAATACCCAGGAGGATAGCTATCCCCGAAACATTTTTCGATCATGCATATGAAATGAGGCCCACCACTATCCTCAGAATAGCAAACGTGGGGACAGCAGATATCCACGGAACAATCAAACACCGTTTTGTGCATATGGGCCCAGGTCTTAGCCTCAGCATGGCCACCCAGCGAAAAGTAAGTAGTAAATGCAGTCTAAATATAATTACCTGGTCATTAAGTTGCTCGTCTTCATGTAAGATAGGAAGCAGTTGTCCAAATTAAAGAGAGATACTGTTTCCGACACTACCAACAGTCCGCTGAAACATTTGGGGATTTAAATTAATGATTCAAGATAGGAGTTGAGACAAGAACCAACTGTAACATAATTGATTATATACAGCATAACGATAACGAAAGTATTGGGTTTTTCTTCAGTATAGAAACACTAATCTGCTGGCCCTATTACACAACCCATAATTCTAGTAATAGGTCATTGGGCTGATTACAGAGATCGTGTACTGTTATTTGCTATAATCGAAGTGGTTAGTTGATAACTGGTTAGTGAATAGGTAGGCTGGTTTTGTTGATGGTGGTTAGTATGTGGATAGGGTGGTTGTGTTGGCTGCTTAGTGGTTAGTTTGTGGGTAGGACGGTTGTGTTGGTGGCTGGTTAGTGGTTAGTGTTTGGGTATGGTGGTTGTGTTGATGGTGGTTAGTGGTTAGTGTGTGGGCAGGGTGGTTGTGTTAGTGGTTGGTTAGTGGTTAGTGTGTGAGTATGGTGGTTGTGTTGATGGTGGTTAGTGGTTAGTGTGTGGGTAGGGTGGTTGTGTTGATGGTGCTTAGTGGTTAGTTTGTGGGTAGGATGATTGTGTTGGTGGCTGGTTAGTGGTTAGTGTGTGGGTAGGGTGGTTGTGTTGATGGTGGTTAGTGGTTAGTGTGTGGGTAGGGTGGTTGTGTTGATGGTGCTTAGTGGTTAGTGTGTGGGTAGGGTGGTTATGTTGGTGGCTGGTTAGTGGTTAGTTTGTGGGTAGGATGGTTGTGTTGGTGGCTGGTTAGTGGTTAGTGTGTGGGTAGGGTGGTTGTGTTGATGGTGGTAAGTGGTTAGGATGATTGTGTTGGTGGCTGGTTAGTGGTTAGTGTGTGAGTAAGGTGGTTGTGTTGATCGCTGGTTAGTAGTTAGTGTGTGGGTAGGGTGGTTATGTTGGTGGCTGGTTAGTGGTTAGTGTTTGGGTAGGGTGGTTGTGTTGATGGTGGTTAGTGGTTAGTGTGTGGGTAGGATGATTGTGTTGATGGCTGGTTAGTGGTTAGTGTGTGAGTAGGGTGGTTGTGTTGATGGCTGGTTAGTGGTTAGTGTGAGGGTAGGGTGGTTGTGTTGGTGGCTGGTTAGTGGTTAGTGTGTGGGTAGGGTGGTTGTGTTGATGGTGCTTAGTGGTTAGTGTGTGAGTAGGGTGGTTGTGTTGGTGGCTGGTTAGTGGTTAGTGTGTGAGTAGGGTGGTTGTGTTGATGGTGGTTAGTGGTTAGTTTGTGGTTAGGCTGGTTAGTGGTTAGTGTGTGAGTAGGGTGGTTGTGTTGATGGTGGTTAGTGGTTAGTGTGTGAGTAGGGTGGTTGTGTTGATGGTGGTTAGTGGTTAGTTTGTGGTTAGGCTGATTGTGTTGGTGGCTGGTTAGTGGTTAGTGTGTGAGTAGGGTGGTTGTGTTGATGGTGGTTAGTGGCTAGTTTGTGGTTAGAATAATTGTGTTGGTGGCTGGTTAGTGGTTAGTGTGTGGGTAGGGTGGTTGTGTTGATGGCTGGTTAGTGGTTAGTGTATGGGTAGGGTGGTTGTGTTGATGGTGGTTAGTGGTTAGTGTGTGGGTAGGGTGGTTGTGTTGGTGGCTGGTTAGTGGTTAGTGTGTGGGTAGGGTGGTTGTGATCGTGGCTGGTTAGTGGTGAGTGTGTGGGTAGGGTGGTTGGTTTGGTGGCTCGTTAGTTTGTTAGTTTGTGGGTAGGTTGCTTGTGTTGACGGTGATTATTGGTTAGTGTGTGGGTAGGGTGTTTGTGTGGGTGGCTAGTTAGTGGTTAGTGTCTGAGCAGGGGGGTTGTGTTGATGGTGATTAGTGTGTGGGTTCGGTGGATGTGCTGATGGCCGGTTAGTGGTTAGTGTGGTTGTGTTGATGACTAGTTAGTGGTTCGTAATGGATAGGGTGGTTGTGTTGACGGCTGGTTTTTGGTTAGTGCTCTTTTAAAATGAAATGTACAATGATGTATCTTAAGTCATCCAGCCTTGCTTGATTCTTATTTGAAATCAATGTACATGTTAAAATGTCAACGCACCGAAAGTAAGAGCGTCTGAGTGGTGAGGAGCGTTGCAACCACACTGCTGGGGTTTCTGCGTTTCTGCGACAATGAGAATGTGGCTTGAAAGTGGCCAGTACCACCATCTGGAGGTAATTTGCTGAATATTTGAAAGTCCACGGATTTACCCAGACCGAAATTCTGGTACAAACTCTCACTCTTAATCACCTGAAAGTAAAGAGGAGGCTGGTTAACAATTTATGATTCAACTTATCGAATAATTTAGCTTTGTTTTATAATAGTTAAAGTGGTCTGTTGCGATAATGCTTCTCTGATAAATACTAACCAGCAGAACCATGCATGAAATATATGCAATAGCAGTTGGAGTAGGCAACAAATCTGAAGAAGTGCAGCGCCGCATCTTCCTACATGTGGTGCAATGAATATATATGCAAGCACAAACTTTGAAGATAAAATCACACCACTGACAGAAATACTCCACATGTACTGCAGTCAACATAACCATTACGAGATATCAGTTCAACTTGTATTAACACAAGCTGAACATATAACCAAATAAGTGAGAATATTGCCCCATCCATCATTGTGCGGTGTAACAAAATCACCGATCGTAAGCAGGGTACTACGGAGGACTCCCTCCTCTGTGATCGAAAAGTGTCTGGAGGTAAAGGTGTCCCCAAGTGTCTAACACCTTCATGGTTGGATGACGGTCATATTAGGGACTAGAAAAGCGCAGCACAGATTTAACAGAAGACCAACGGCGGGAAATCTGGTGCTCTTTCGAATTCTACGAGCTTATGTACCGTCTAGTACCAACCCTGAAGAAATTCTCTTACGAAGACCGACTACGAGCAGGCGTTCTGATATCCCAACCAGGCAAGGATTGGTTGGGATATCAGGTCATGGTGCAGGTGGCCTGGTCTCTCAGTGGGGCAGCACTATAAAGTCGCCATGAGTGCGTACTGTCACAAGTTGGTATCCGTCCTGATATGACCGTAGATGTTGCTAGGACGTAAAACAACAACAAACAAACAAACCACAGGAACTATGCTCTGTAAGTTGGTCAGTTGTCCACATAGACCGTAACCTCTGTTTATGTGACTCCGAACTAACCTTAAGATGCTGTCCATCAGAAGCCCGGTATGGCCACTGTGGCGTGCTTGCACTAACCAGGTCCACCTGCCAATCCTTCTCATTGACCATGAGTATGGGCAGGGACTTGCTGACGCACACCCCGCCAGCCTCATCCTCCGTCTTTTGGAGATGCTTTTAAAGGTAATAAACATGCGATATTTAATTAGTGAAAATCAATTTCACAAAATGTGTGTTTGCAACTTTCGATCACAGATATACAGCTCCCAGATTTGTTCATATTTAGAATCGGATACATGTATTACAATTCCTTCTGATTTATAATAGGTTGATAAATATAGCAGTTATGAGGTGCCATTCGAACAAACCGATATCTGGACTTGGTCCCCAAAGTGAAACGCGACTATTAATGCATTCTAAACCGCATGAATGACTCTTCACAGTGGAAAGAATATGATTCTTAGAATACAAGTATCTCGATCTCTATTTGGTCCTGAAAATGACAAATTTAAATTTTACTCGCCGTTTCGTATGAATCAACTATAAACCTGTTGTGTAGGACTGGGTTACATCATGCAGTGTTTATCTATATTGGCATACAGTTGATAAACTGGGAGAGAATGCAAAAAAACAACAACACTTGGAAGGGTGTTTTTTTTCCCGAATCAACCACCTTGGACCAATTCGGTGGTTGATTCGACTTATAAAGTTTATTAACCTACATGATTTCGTCAATTATTCACTCCAAAAGTTCCAGGCTATGCTAGATAATATTTGAACGATACATTTAGCATATTAGACTGCAACCAGCTTTTTTTTATACGGTTGGTTACCAGCCCTATACACAATGTGGGGATGCGAGAGCAGTATAGCTATTATAGGTGAATGTGGTTGCCACAAGCGAGTGTGGAGGAGAGTGATATTCCTAGGGTGTGGGACACTCCCGGCCTGCCGAAAATGTATAAGCGTGATCCTTGCTTATGGTCTGAGAATCACTGCACCCACCACTGCCACTCACTGTATAATACCCAGCCCAAGGTATTCAGAAAAATATTAAAATAAGTCTATATCAAACGGAAAACCCCATAACAGTAGCCCCCTAGTATATAAACTGACCAGCTTTGCAAGCCTAATGGAAACCGAGGTAGGGACATTAATAGGTATGTCAGCGGGGGGAAACTTGACAATTAGGATATTTCCATACCATTTGTTTTTTCCCACCCAAAATATATTTCGAACTAGGGCAGATTTTAAGACACACATAAACTAGCCAGCCCTGTTATGTTATGTTATGTTATGTTATGTTTTGAAGCCTGGTAACATCTTAGCTGCTCTTCGCTGGACGTTTTCGATCATGGTTATCTTTTTTTCCTTAGTGGGGACCATACCGTGTTGTCATATTCCAGGTGGGGTCGGACGATCGCTTTGAAGAGCCAACGGAAGTTCTCCGGATCTAGGTGTGTAAAGGATCTTCGCACCAACCCCATCATCTGATTTGCTTTGTTCACCTTAGTGCTGATATGTTCTTCAAACTTTAGTTTTCGGTCAACGATGACACCCAAGTCTTTCTCTTCCTCAGTTAAACTCAGTCTGTGTCTGTTATCTCCCCCTGCGTTGTTCTTTCTCATGCTGTATGTCCGCTCATCTGGGTCATTCTTCCGTGTTACTTACATAACCTTGCACTTTTCTGGATGGAACTGCAAGAGCCACATTCTTGACCAGCGCTGTAGTTCATTCAGGTCTGACTGCAGAATTCTTGAGTCTTGTTCTCCTTGTATCTCACGATAGAGTTTTGTATCATCCGCAAACATAGATATCGATGAAGCTATGGAATCCAAGAGGTCATTTATGTACAAGACGAACAACAACGGCCTGAGGAGCAAACCCTGGGGGATCTCGCTTAGCACATCCATCCACGAGAAGAAACCGTTAACTGCCACTCTCTCTCTCCGGTCTACTAAGAAGGCATTCACCCATTCCAATATGTTTCCGTCCATTCTGTAGCTTCTCATCTTGCTCAGGAGTCGTCTGTGTGGCACTGTGTCAAACACCTTCATGAAATCTAGGTAAATGACGTCTATTTCCCCACCTCTATCAAGTATCTCCATCCTGGTTTTATTTACTCAGTTAACTTGAGTAATGCCTATGACTAACATAATAAACATTAACAGGCTTGTCTGCAAAAGAATTACAAACTACCTAATACCCCTGTCACACTACGATGTAACGGGCCAGCGAGTGGGAAACGTAAAAATCACTTATTTATGTCAAGATATGTACAAATTCTCGGCACTGCAGGGCCAATTTGGACGTCAGTGTAATGTAGTGGACGTAGGCGAAACGTCGGTCCAATGTAGTTGTAACGTGTGTCAACAAGTTAGAGCGTCCCCCCCCAAAAAAGGCCCAACGTAAGTCTAACGAGCATCCAGCATGTGCGGCATCAGCCTAGTGAAACCTTAGCATGGGCTTAGCGTAGGACCCATGTAATTACACCCGCCCTAACGTAGCTACGTGTGACTTTTACGTAATTCGTAACATGACTCGACTTCAGGCCAGCAAGTGAGCAGCGTCAGTCTAATGACAGTCCAGCATGCTCAGCGTAAGGCCAGCGAGTGCTCAACTAAAGAAGGCCAACATCCATGGGATCACCTGACCCAACCACGACTCAGGTATATATAAGGGTGCAGTCTGGCTCTCTCCTCACAACTCCTCCAGCATGCCTGCGGAGAACATCTCCAGCTCCACTCCTGCTAGCCTCTTCGTTAAGGGAAGAGGCAAGGGCAAGAAGAGGATGACAGGGGTTACTCCATCTTCACCACCATCTCCAATGATCTCCTATCCATCTCGTCCGACTGAGGAGACGATGGTAACTCAGTCCATGTCTCCATCTCCTTGTTCCCATGCCTCGTCTGCAGCCTCCACCTTCTCCAGCTCAAACTGTCTCACCACAAACAAGCGGAGGGTGCAGAAGTACGACTGCACTCTGCCCGCAGCAGAGGAGGAGGTTTTGCTTGAGTTCCTGCATGACACCCCCATCCTCTGGAATGTCAAGTTGACGGACTACCGGCAGACAGACAAAAAGAGCAAGCTGTGGGAAGACCAGGCAAAGAGGATGGGGAGAACTGCCACACATCTCCAGAGCTGGTTCAAAGCTATACGGGACAGCAACACGTGGCTGCATTTAAAAAAAGAGCGGTGACGGGGCTCCCGAACGAACCGAGAGGGAGCAGTGGATACTGGACAAGTTTGGCTTCCGCAGCTCAGTGGTGCGACACCGACCTGAGCCATTCAGAAGAGTAAGTACTATATATTTTAATTTGCAACCATGGGATATTATTTATCAGTGACCTCATTGTGGCTAAATCAATGTATACATTTTAATGGCATTATAATTTGCAATGATGTGGAATTATTTATGGTTGCCCTCATTATGTAAAATCATGTTCAGTTCATTTCACTTATGTTGCTTTATTATTTTGTCTTGCAGGTGTTGACTGCCATAGATGCAGCGCATGGCGATCTGGACGCTGCAGAGACAGCCTGCGCTGAGCTACAGATCGGGTTGGAGGAGCAGTACAGAAATATCACAGTGCACACACATCAAATTCTCCTGCCATTCAACTGAACCGGCTGGGGAGTTGACCCAGTCCTTGAGGAGACTCCACTGCTCCTTTCCTGCCCTGGCGCCAGTGTTCTGGCCAGGTAGTTGTGTGGCTATGTCTGGCAGGTTTTCTCCCTCTCTCCATGCTCCGGGGATAAAATTGTGGTTGACATTCTCTGGATGGTCTAGATGCCATATCGCATCCTCATCATGTTGTGTATGACCATGCATGCTGTGACGATGAGCTGTGGAGGGGTGGTGCTGCATCATGCTGAGTAGAACCTGAAATTGGTTTGCCAGAATGCCGAACGGATTCTCTACGACTCTCCTAGCTCTGGAAATCCTGTAGTTGAAGATGTGTTCCTCATGCGTCATACCCCTCCTGGGGCACGGCTTAATCATTGTCGAGTGTAGGCCAAAGGCATCGTCACTGATCAGGAAGTATGGTACCTTCCTCTGGCCGTTCACAATAGGTTCGGGTTCCGGGAAACCTATGGAACCATCTTCAGTGCTCGCCTTCAGCTCAGAGGCATTGAAAACCTGCGCACCTGATGCGGAACCTTTACCACCGACATCGGCCCAGATGAACGTGTAGTCAGCATCCACGAGTGCCACGAGAACTATGGAGTAGAATCCCCTATAGTTGTAGTACAGGGATCCACTCTTTGGGAGACACTGGCAGGCAGCATGCTTCCCATCAAGTGCCCCGCAGGTATGGGGGAAGTTCCACCTCTCCAAGAAGTTGTCAGAGATGGCACGCCATCCCTCCGGAGTGGTGGGGCAGGTCATCACCTCGTCAATGTACTCTGC
This sequence comes from Branchipolynoe longqiensis, assembly GCA_030323885.1. Taxonomy (NCBI): domain Eukaryota; kingdom Metazoa; phylum Annelida; class Polychaeta; order Phyllodocida; family Polynoidae; genus Branchipolynoe; species Branchipolynoe longqiensis. The sequence goes on from CM059199.1 coordinate 24,435,832, forward strand.
GATGATGGCCTTACACACCTCTCCCACGATGAGATTGGGTGTTGTGTGGCACCCTCCACCCAAACTTCATGGAAGCATACATGTTCCCTGAGGCTAGGTGACGCAGAGTGAGAGCAAGCTTCAGGCCAGGCTCGAGCGGTTCCCTGTAGGTAGTTTATTTTTTGTTATCCGCGGACCCACTCTGGCTAGCATCTCGTCGAACATCTGGAGAGGCATCCGCATGAAGTTGATGAAAGAAGCTGTGTCCTCATTATGGAGTTCCACCAGAAGCTGGTCGTACAAGCCAAACTGTTGCCGCCTGGCAATCCACTGTCTCATGCACAATCACTTCGCGTGACATCTTCTCCTTCTAAGCTGGTTTGCTTGTTTGTTGTTTTACATCCTAGCTTGATTGATTGATTGGTGGTTTCTTTACACCGTGTCGGCAGCATAGACCATATTCACGGCGAGAATTGTTTGTTTTTTATTCAACCATCGCCGTTACATATGGGATGTATAATTAATTATGCGTATATAAGTAGGCGGAGTATATATTTCTTCTTATTATTATTATCAGCAGCAACAAACACAGTCTACCTGCTACCTGTGTCTTACCTTGGCTGCAGGACTTTTCAATGAAGTATATCGGGAGGATCGTCTACCTACACTGCTAGCCATGCTACCTGAGTGTCGACGATCGGTGTGTCTATGACATGCTTGTCGATGGATTTAAGGGACGACGGAACATCGATGACGGTATCGTTGACAAAAATTTGATTCGACCGTTATAATTTAAATTTCGTTCTGTGAGTCGACTAACCCTTGATGTGTGTCTATGACATGCTTGTCGATGGATTTAAGGGACGACGGAACATCGATGACGGTATCGTTGACAAAAAATTGGATTCGACCGTTATAATTTAAATTTCGTTCTGTGAGTCGACTAACCCTTGATGTGTCTGTCGGCGATTGCCTCACTATTACAGCATGAATCTGAATGAAAACACAGTGGACGCATTTTCGACGCTCAGAAGTCGACCGGCAGTAATTTAAATTGATATTGCCAATATGTGTGTCGACATAGTCGACAAAATTGCTTCATGATTACAGGATGAATCTTAACTCTGATATGTGTGTCGACCACATTGAGTCGATTAAAACGATATCTAATACTAAATCGACCTCCATTAATCGGCCGTTTTATTGATTCTTTCACTAAAGCAATTTAAGCACCTTTACTCTGGTCTAGTACTTAAGGACCTTACGTACTAGTTTTAAGTACTTAAGGACCTTAGTACCCTGAAAGCAGGCCAAGTTCTCAAGCATTCCCTTTTGGCTGCCATAGCCCAGCGGCTAAAGCGTGTGCTGGTTCGACTTACATCCGTAAGCACTCTAGTACTATGGTCTAAGTACTTAAGTGCTTGTACTTAAGCAGCTTAGTAACCTGAGTGCGGACCCTGCTACACCGGTAGCAGGCCAGGGTTCTGGTCACAGCATTCCACTTTGGCTGCCATAGCCCAGCGGCTAAAGCGTGTGCTTGTTCGACTTACATTAGGAGATACCCTGGCCGCGATATGCCAACAGGGTATTGTAGCGACTGTGGCGTTCCACACAAGAACCATGACTCTGCATTGTGTGCTATGAAGAGCGCGGAGCTCCAATTGACTAGGCCAGGCAGGTCGACTAGGAGTACGGGAGCGTTGAAGACTACCAAGCCAGAGGATGACAGGAGCGACCAGGGCGACTTGGAGCCGCCGGTATCAGCTATGGCTTCGCTGTCACTACAGGAACGTGAGAAGATCGCACGCGAAGGCATCGAGGCACTTAAGGCTGAGCTGAGGGTATCGGCCCTCGAGGAGGAATTCAAGGAATTAATTGCCGAGCGTGAAAGACGACGGAATCGAGGGAGGATGGCCGATAGGCAAGACAGCTCTGCGACGACAAAGGTTGTGACGGGACACCCTGCCGCAATGATGGTTGGGCCTGCAGACGACTACCGGAGAGCGAGTGAGACTGCACTTCCCCACCGACATGGACCCATGGAACCGAGGGGGACGACGGCGACCTACATCGCAGATCGCGACGACGCTCACGAGGATCGAGCAGGAGGAGACGATCTTCAAGATCCAGCAGTGATGGCAGTTCTTCGAGGCGACGACGAAGTAAGTGGTCACTCAAGCGATACGCATCAGGAAAGGGCGTTCGAAAGTTAAATGCTCATGAGCTAATTAGGGCATCGTGTCTCTGGTGCCTTGACATACCTGGACTACAAGGCGATTATCCAGCACATTAGCTTTATTTCCACCAGAGCAAGTGACGATCATTACAAGGATATTGCTCACGTAGATCACGTGCTGGCGATTCGTAAACTTGCTGAAACCATTGGTTTCGAAGCTTTCGGTAAGGCACACCAAGACGAAAGCATTGTACATTACGGCCCACATAATATGAAAGCTAGGAAGGCCGGAGGCGGGAACTTTACTAGCCAAAAGCGCTCAATCGGTACCAGTTCACGTAGGGCTTGCTACGCATGGAATGGTGATTCCGGCTGTAACAGGACTGAGGACGACTGCAGGTTCGCCCATATCTGCTCCCACTGCGGCTCGAAATCTCATAAGCGTTCAAAATGTAAAGATTGACCGCCAAGCTCGGATCTACTGGGGACACTGGATGTTGATAACGAGGATACCTGCGATGACCGTGGGATTAGACGCAGCCGGCCTACTTCTGTTTTTCCGGCCGGATGCTTCCACAGTGACCCAAAAATTGACAGAGATCTGGTTCGAACCAATGACTGTGTTCAATGTGCTTCAGATATTGCCAACATAACCAACACTTACTTGCTTGATTCGTTCCCCTTTGATCATGTTCAACGCATAACCTGTAATGTTGATGATTATCCTGGGGTTGAGGCTCTTGGTGTGGGTGATGTTAACATAAGCAAGTCTCATTTTTCCACAATTGGGGATGGTTTGCAATGGGTGCAACCACGTGGCACCAGTAATGATGATCTGTTATTTGTAGAGTCTGACGATCATGGTGACCTGTGTGTACAAATTAGGGAACGGCCTGGTGCGCCACCAGTGGCAGTTAAGGTCACTAAGGAATGTGTGCAAGGTTGCTGTTCATGTGTGCATGCTATCGCGGGGGTCGCTAGCCAACTTAAACCATGTAGGTTTTTTGTAGAGTTATTTATGAGGGGTGACACTGATCCCGACTGGGTCTACCTCATGATAGGAGTGACTTTCGGGTTTCGGGTGATCAATCCCACTTGTGACAGTAGCTATATGCCTGACCGTCCCAAGAAGAAATCAGCTTGGGATTATGATTATCAGTAAAAAATTTAGTGATGAGGAGGCAGCTGGGGTCATCTCGGTAGTTCACGACCTTCCAATATGCACTCATGACGCTTTCGTCGTCCCCAAGGACGACGGCGGCGGTCGTGTAGTAATCGACTGCAGTAGGCCCTCCTCGCTATCGGTTAATAATTATACTCATGAGGGTTGTACCAAATTCTCTTACAAGGGCTTAGACGATGTGACTGAAATGTTAGAGAAGGGGGACAATCTCGGAACCGTGGACATAAAAGACGCCTATCGTGCTGTATCGATCCACCCCGATGATCGGCACCGGCAGGGTCTGAGACATCGTAAGACATTGGGTGAGGACTTTACCTATTTCCTAGACAATCGCCTCAGTATGGGATTATCCTCTATCCCTTATATCTTTACTAAGATTTCTGATTTTGTAGTCCGATGTTGTGTGCGTGAGGGATTGGTCGGGGTTGTGAACTACTTGGATGACTTCTGTCTTGTAGGAGGTACCGCTAGTGAGGTGCGTAAGGCTCAGAGAACACTAATAGCGATCCTAAGGAGGCTCGGCTTCTTTGTTAGTTTTAGGAAGGTCAGTGCGGTCGACACCAAGGTGCGTTTTTCTTGGTATTGACGTCGACTCGGTCCAATTACAGCTTAGCCTCCCCCAAGATAAATTGGACAAAACACTAGAAATTTTGAGCAAACTTCATGGCCGTAAGGAAGCATCGAGGAAGGAGCTTGAGCGGGTGGGGGGCCTCCTCGCACATTGCTCTAAGGTAATTAGGGGGGGTAGGACTTTCACCCGGCGTATATACGACCTTATCGCCAAACTAAAACAGCCGTTCCATAGAGCCAGATTAAACGCGGGTGTCAAGGAGGACCTCAGCTGGTGGCTGAATTTTGCCAAGTCTTTCAATGGTAAGGCTAGGATATTGGGTAAGTTTGCCCCGGTCGTATCGACTTACAGCGATGCTTCAAACTGGGGCTTCGGGGCCTTGCATGACCGGGATTGGCTAGTCGGGACTTTCGCCGAGGGGCACTCTGATTCTCTAGACGCTTATGCAGGCCACCACCATCATATTCCCCCAGCTGATGTTAAGACCGCCCACATCAATGTTCAGGAGATGTGGGCGGTCTACGCTGCATGCCTTCGCTGGAGTGGTGGTTGGCAGGACAGCACAGTCATGATGGTGACTGACAGCGCAGTTGTTCAGGCTGCCTTGAACAATGCAGGGGAATCATGTACTTCCTCCGGAGGATTTTCTGGCTGGCCGTTGAATTCAATTTCGAGTTCAGTTCTGTGTATATACGCACCCATGTTAACGTCGTTTGTGACGCATTGAGCAGGCTAATTAGTAAGAATAGCTCAGATAGGATCAGGAGTGTTGATTGCGCGAGAGCACTTTGTTGTACCGAGATTTTTGATATTCCGTATTTCTCTTTCAGGAATAGCTGTTCTAAAGGCGGAGCAGCAGGGATACCAGCAGCAATCCTACGCGAGGAATTCGGCTCTAGCAAGGGGGGTTCAGATCAGAAAATATTTCGAGTATGTTGAAAACTACCAATCATCACGTTCCCCGATACCATGCTCGACGGAGCAGGTTGCGCTATATGCCACTTGGCTCGCCCGTTCGCTCAAGTATGGTTCGGTTCTAAATTACCTAAGTGGTCTGAATTTTTTCCTGAGGCAGCAGGGCGAGGCGGGAATTGATTATAAGAGCTTTGTGTTGGCTTCGACCTTGAGGGGGATCCGCAGAGTGAAGGGAGATGCCCCCCGTCGAGCAATGCCACTGCTGCCTCATATGCTGCGTAAGATGTTTGCACTACTGACAAATAATCATGGCCATGTAGCTTGGCGTGCGGCAGTCTTATGTTCATTCAGGGGGCTATTAAGGAAGTCTCAGGTGACTATGTCTGACGCCGCCCTTTCTAGAGCCGACTTCGTCTTTTATGATTGGGGATTAGTTCTGACCGTGCATCGATCAAAGACGATTCAATTCAGAGAAAGAGTCCTTGAAATCCCCATTGCACGATGTTGCGACATTGATCTCTGTGCGGTGTATTGGACCGAGACTCACTTCCGTCAGATCCCGGCTGAACCTACCGCCCTTGCCTTTCGCCTTCCTTGCCTGGGGGGGGGGGGGGGGGGGGGGTCACTGGCCTCTGCCATATAGTATCTACCAGGAGACCTTAAACAAATTTGCTTCAAGGGCAGGGCTCGATGCTACCTCCCTCTCTTCTCATTCCTTATGGAGGGGGTGCTGCACCTTTCTGGCCATGTGCGGTGCCACGATAGAAGAACTTAAGGCCAGGGGTGACTGGGCATCAGAGACCGTCTATGATTATCTGAAGACCCCATTAGGCACTCGTATAGTTAACGACATGACGGTCGCCGCCTCACTCTGTGCCGATCTCACGACTGGTGGGTTGGGGGGTTGACGTGCAGCCGTCCCCCTTTGGCCTGTTTATTATGCTCGCCATGTCGCACAATAAAAAGTGACCGACCCACCTCTCGTTCTCTCTCTCTTATTACATAGCCCTACCTTATGGGATGTATAATTAATTATGCGTATATAAGTAGGCGGAGTATATATTTCTTCTTATTATTATTATCACGATTATTCTACCATTACACCATAAGTATTATGTCCAATCGCTGACTTGCCTCGATTTGCCCCCGTTGCCCCCGGCAACACCGCTGAACGGGTAGCCCTTGGCCAGTCTACTGCTTGTTTTCAAACTTTACCGGTAAGCCTGTTTATTATGCTCGCCATGTCGCACAATAAAAAGTGACCAACCCACCTCTCGTTCTCTCTCTCTTATTACATAGCCCTACCTTATAATGTAAAAGCATACAATCAGTTATGTATCAATACACTTATGAATTTTTAAAAGCTCACAATCATATAATTAAATAAAATAGATGAAAGAATTAATTGATAAAAAATGTTTTAATGAACTACATGAGGTGGTACAGACCAGCTTCCCTCAAAAAGGCTTAAATGTCTTCCTGTTTTAATTTAGTAAAAAGGTCATGCCTGTTGTTTACAATGTAAAATTGTTGGCACAGTGCCATAAATTATGTCCTAGCAACATCTAAGGTCATATCAGGATGGGTACCGACTTGTGACAGTGCGCACTCACGGCGACTTTATAGTGCTGCCCTACTGGAAGACCAGGCCGTCAGCACCATGACCTGATATCCCACTCAGTCACATTATCCTGACACTGAGCCATCCAGTCCTTGTCCTATTCTCATAATGCCGAGCTCTAGGCTGGGAAGCGACAAGTATAAATTTTTATGTCATAGGTTTGACTCGACCAGGGTTCGAACCCACAACCCCACAATTTACCAACATGGGAGACGGACGCTCTAACTCATTCGGCCATCCTGTCTGGTCCCTAATAAGCTGGAGATGGTGAAGTAGCAACAGGTTTGTATCATGGTGAAGTTGGAGAATGGCTAGTTGGTATTCCTGCTGAAACCTCTCAGGGGACATCCATCCTCTGCGAAGAGCTGAGCTGCTCTGCTGACAAGAGGACATCGGGTGCCTTTACATACTCGAAGGCAAAACGTTCACACCACGTTTGCGGATGCTGGTGAATGTTACATACGTTACGCGCGCACCAGCCGTTCATCAACTACGTCAAGACACGTTGGACTTATGTTAGACACACAAGTCAGAGACATGTTAGACCTTCGTCGAGATACGTTAACAGCACATTGGCAGCCCACGGGCTGCACGTACCAACCGGCTCTCCATTAGTCTAACGTAAGTCGACGTACCTCACTGTAGACTGACGTAGGCTTAACGAACGCCTAACGTATCTCGACATAAGCCTAACGTGAGCGCGATCTAAGCCCAACGTAACGGCCGGTACGTCGAAGGTTTTGGGTATGTCCAAAACCTTGACGTGTGTCACAGTATCTCGACGTAGGCTTAATGAATGTGTAACGTATCTTGACGTAATGGCCAAATTTCACCTATGTCGGCTTATGCTAGCATGATACGTCATAGTGTGACAGCCCCATAACAGATCACAATAACACAGAAGGCAATTAAATTTAGTGTTTCCGTTAAGAGTGTTGAGCAATTGATAGAAATCGCGTACCTTTATGGCTTCATTGAAGTAATCCACGAGGAACACTTTGATGTCTATCCCACAATTTCCGGTCTCCTGGCCAGGTTCCGGTTCACAAGTCTGCGGTGAAAGTGGATATGCGAATGCCAGAGCTGCTACTTTTAGAGGCTTTTGTCTACGACGTCCGTTACCAACAGCACAAAACAAACCTGGGATGTAGGTAGTGATGTACATGAAGTCTGTGTCATACCGGTACGTGACATCCGTGTCCTTGCCGACCTCACAGATATCCATTGTGGCGTCCAACCACTCGAGTTTGTTTATGTTGTTCAGTGTGGTTCCTAGTCATATAAAAACAGATGTTCATTAAACACAGAACCTTTAAATTATTATTGTTATCATTATTACTGTACGAATTCACTTAACAGCTAATCGGGCAATCAAACCAATTTACACATGATTCGTTGTGAAATACGGCAACTCCTTTCGAGTATGTGTATGTGTGTGTGTGTGTGTCTGTGTGTGCGCGCGTGTGTAGGTGTGTGTGTGTGTGTGTGTGTGTACGTGTGTACGTACGTACGTACGTACGTACGTACGTATGTGTGTATAATTATTTGATACCTTCTCGGGGTATAGCTGATCTAGTTCTCGGCTAATATTGGACAATTTGACCTGAAAGAACCCAAAATAATTTCAGCAAACTTGCCAAACCTGTTGTCGCTATGACCCAGATTGCCATCTCGCGATGACCACGTGATGAGGCCATGTGGGCCGACCTACTGATGTAGGTAGCCTGGGCCGCGTTCAGGGTCCGTCTCGGAGGCGTCTCGGCGATGCTTTTTTGGCTTATTTGCGTTCAGGGTGCGTCTCGGCGACGTCTCGGCGATGCCTCCCTTTTCAATCAGGAGACAAAAAGCGCCTCGAAAATGGCCGCCGTCTCCAGTGGTTTCAGACTATCACAGCACAGCTTTCCCATTGCAAATGGCCACCGCCTATGGGGGCGGCCATTTTCGAGACAACAAACTGCCTTTGTCGTTTAGACTAGCATGACGTCAGGCCCGTCGCCGAGGCGCCTCCGAGACGGAGCCTGAACGCGGCCCAGGTCCCATAGCATTTTCTATTAATGGCTAGATGGGATGGCAAGGAACACTGGAATAAGGGAGACCAATTGTCCACGATTGAAATGTTCGGCTATGGTCATAGCAGGACAAGTGTCATCTTGTATGGCATTAGTTTCACTTGGCTGGGATTCAAACTCCCAACCTTCCGCATGAGGAGCCTGGCATGGAACAGTGGAATAAGGGAGACCAATTGTCCACGATTGAAATGTCCCCTTCTTAATCAACTAATGTACAAAAAAAAGAAAAGAATCTGCAGCATCATGTTTGAGATCTATGGTCATAGCAGGACAGGTACAAACTTATGACAGTGCGCATTCATGTCAAGTTCATACTGCTGCCCTACTTGGAGCCTAGGCCGCCGACACCAAGACTCAATTTCCCACTCAGTCACATTATCCTAACCAGTTCTTGCCCTATCCTAGTAACGGTGGAGAGCTATGCTAGGTGGCAACAAGTGTCATCTTGTCAAGTGTCAACCTAAGACAAGTATTTGCAAGAACAACTTTAAAGTCTCAATGTATATCTATATGTGGTATAAAAATATGGAATTCACTTGACGATAATATCAAATGTTCAAAAAACATTCATATGTTTCCACGAATGTATAAAAAGAAAATAGTTAAGCTTCATCAGAGGGAAAACACATAGTAGGCTAGTACATAAATATTGAGATGTAATTTACAGTATTGAGGGTAATGTTGATATGCGTTTAACTTTTATCTTTCTATTTATTATTTATAATTTATATGGTATAAGCAATGTATCTGTGTTATTTTTAAATGGGGGAAAGCACCTCATAAGTATTGTACTTCCTCTTTCTCCTTTTTCATGTGAAAAAATTACTGATATAAATATCAACTTGTGTGTACATTGATCATGTGGAAATAAATATATTATTACTATTATTATTATTATGTCATTGGTTTCACTTGACTGGGATTCAAACTCCCAACCTTCCGCATGGAGAGCCTGCGATCTTAGTGGAAGTTTGATGGCACCATAACATGGTTCTCTGGCCTTTTTGTCACAAATTTCTCCACTGTGGTAGTTTCTAAGTCTAAACACATAGGTGAATTAAATATTCTATTATCAATCATTTAGTATCACAATTATAATTTTAGCTTTGAAAAAAGTTTCATTGGACCATACTTCAAGTATCCGGGTACCGAGATAAGCTTGCGCAGTGCAGATGTAGCCTCAGTCAACAACTCGGCTGTGGATGAGCAGCAGCGAGTTGGAGGAGTGCTAGGCAAGTATTTTTTCCACGAACATAAGGATTTTATTTTGAATTTCACTTTATGGTTGTGATAGTTGATACACTTGTTTTGTTGTATGTTTTTATGTGATTTTTAAACAAGGTAGCCAAATGGGTAGAGCGCCCGCCTCCCGTTTTGGGGGGGGGGGGGGCGATGGGATTCGAGCCCCCGGGTTCGAACCCTGGTCTAGTAAAACCGAATCTTACCGATTCGGCCACTGCGTCCAGTCCACAGCCACTAGTACTATCAGTTAATTTTATTGGTCATATCTGCCAATTAGGCAAGGGGCAAGTATGGACAATTAATGAAAATTGCCATGTCGTTATGCTGATGATAGTCAGCTATTTGCCAATATTGATGTGCCAGCCTTTCAGGTTATCAGGAATCTAATATTCAAATTTATTACTAGACTTGATAAGTCAGAAAATGCTATAATACAGGGGCTTGTGAAAATAGGAGACTGATTTCAGATTTATGTCTGCCATATGGAGGCATTGGTATAAACTACTGTATGTAGACCAACATTTTGATAATGGTTAGTATTGTAATAGTCATACTAATACTTCTATGTCATTCACATTTATCTTTATTTGTACCTACTATGGACCAATTTATGCAACTACCATAATGCTGAGTCTGAAATAAAGTATTGAATTGAATTGAATATACGTTCTAATATTAAAGTTCATAATTTCAACAGTCTGTCAACATAAAACAATGATTTACCATGTCAAATGATTGCATCGGAAATAACATACCACTGTAACGGAGAAGGACTGTCCAGCCAGTGTCAATCGTGAGATAGGCTCTGTGTGGAATCCGAACCGTTACAGGCTTGTGAAATCGCACAATATTTGGCGAGGAGAAGATGAGAAGTGGGCTCAGCTGAATCTGATGGCGAAAGTATAAATGTCAACTGAGTAAATGTGAATGGGCTTACATACTTCTGATTGGGCAGGATTATAAAACTACGATAATTTGCATAGGACTAAGAGGCACAAATTCAAAACAAATTACTGGATCAATGTATCAAAACAATAACGACATTTACCGGTGGTCTAGTTTGTTGTCATGAACCTGAAGCACAGAGATATAAGAAACACTAAATTTGACTAATGTTCCACGAACTGGAGGATTGAGAAAAGCGGTGGTGATACCAATGGGGCGTACCTGTTCATTCCCGCGTGCCACGTTCAGTGCGTTTGCTGCCAGTGCCACCTTTAGTGAGTTGTGGGCATTACTGAAGCGAGGCAGTGCTCCTGAAGGGATTTTAACGATTATATCTGAATCTGGAAGGGTCCACTCAATGTCCGAGGCGTTGCCTGCTTTTTGTTCATTAAGGAAATAGTCGTCTGTTTTCGACTCTCCTCGTGTCTCTTCTTTAATCTCATTCTCTAGCTCTAACAGTGCTTGGTCCCGGGCAGAAATAGGATGTGTGTTTGGAAATGAATTACAAATAAATGGCGTCACGAGGAAATTGAGTGCATCTTGGGCATCTTGAGACACAACGCCTTCTTTACTTTGGAAAAAATTTGAAAGTAGGTCACTTTGGAAATGCGCAAATTTGTGATTTTCTCCAAAGGTATTCTCAACTTGCAGCTGCGAGGAACCTTTCCAGAGTTTTTTCTGTTTCCTATACAAAAGAAAACCGATAATACTCGCGATAAAAATGCCCAGAATAAAACAACCAAGCGCAGGAATATTAATTTGAAGGTTCACATCACTGCCATGCAATTTATTAAGATAAAAGCTAAGCTGAACGACATCCGGTATAAGGTCACTGCCATTATTCGCCGTGGTATTGTTAACTGGCATGGTTAGGCAGCACCGTCTGTACTCACTACCACCAATCTGACGCTGCTAGATAATTAGTTATTCGGCCTTAGTTGGTAGGTGCATGTCGATTCTTGAAAAGAAGAAGTAGAACAAGAATTAGGAAAGCATTGATTAAAACAAAAATAATTACCAATAGTATTAGCCCATGTCATGTAATCATTCTTGTGCTAATTCACAGAGTAAAGTAGCTCTGCAAATAATAATCATTCTTCCGCTAATTTGCAGTGTGAGTCCAACAAAATAACCATCAACACAAGCAAGTCAAAAACAGTTCTCTTCTCACATAAACAAATGCCAGAAAGAAAACTACACTGTAAGCTAGGAAACCAAACACTAGAAAATATAGACCATTACAAATACCTAGGCCTTGAGTTGGACAGCCAACTAAACTACAACCTATGTGTAAACAAAATTGTCCGAAAGGTAAACCACAAACTATGGCTATTTGCAAAGCTAAAGCCGTGTTTACACAGGAGAGTTAAATCGCTTCATATAAATCGCCTTGCCTAGTTCGCCTCACATTCGCCGTGTAAACGCACCACTGAAGCGGATTAGGGCTGATTCGCTTCATATGATTCACTTTATGTAAACCACCTTGCGAGGTAGTTTATATGAATCGATTCAGCTGGTTCCCAGGTGGCGATAGTGTAAAATAGTAGTGCTCGCCGGCTACAGGCTCAGCTGTAACTAATCGCTGATGCCCGGCAGTGTTAGGGCCTGATTAAGCCGAAATCTAGTGAATGCGATCATATTTAACAGAATTACATACTCAAATAATTAAATTAAATTAAATTAACCTTAAATTCCAAGCGATATTAACATAGCAGCTAGATCGGTGTCGAATCGCCGAGTGTAAACTAAACAAATAGCAGTGCTCGCCGGCTACAGGCAGAACACTAAGGCTGCTGGTTCCCGGCGCCGAAACACTTTCAAACTTGCTCCGTGTAAACGCGCCACTACATCGCTTCATATAAATCGATTTGCCTAATTCGCTTCACAATTGCCCGTGTAAACACGGCTTAAAGGGCTACTAGAGCAAATAATGCACCACTACTAAAGCAGACCAGAAGCCAAATAAAAGCTCATGAGAGAAGCACGCTGGAAATGGCTGCCAAGGTGTGGAATGCCCAAACAGTAAAGGAACGACAAATTCCTGACCTAAAAACATACAAAAAATATCTGTGCAAAATAAGGCTAGGAAACCCCCACTAAGCTGCACTGCAAAGGGGCATGTGATATGTCACGGCCCACCAGCGGGACGCCCAATGGAAGGTAACCATGCCAAAAGTAGCCAGATAGCACACCACACAGCTATGTACAAGCCTATGATATGTAAATAGGAGTAGGCTAGTCTAGTAGTAAGAGTAGAAAAAATAAAACACATATATGCCAAGAAAATCCAAAAAAATTAACATAGATTACTAACCAGACCAACCAACTATCTATCTGCTGCTGAAATGCAGGCAATCAAATACCTTATCAGCAGCTACTGTATGATAAGATAACACTGACACTACAGCTGGCCAGCATTGAAAACAAGCCTGAATACCCAGGCTTATATGCTATGGACAGTATAAATACAGCCTCAATAAAAAAAAAATTTCAAAAAGCAGCGCAGCTCTGCAAATAGCCTTGTCCAAATCAGAGTTCACAAGATTTGAATCTAATTGGACGAGTGCTACCCAGCGGTGAAATCAAATGCACCCGTTATGAGCAGGGTATATAAACTCATCACAATTCTTTGTTTAAATGTCATGTATTGGTCAACGATGCCAAAAGCTTGTTAAGCCAGGGGATCAGACGAGGTAGCCGAATGAATAGAGCATCAGTCTCCTGTTTTGGGAGATCGGGAGATCCGAACCCATAAGTTTGTGGGTCCGAATCCTGGTCTAGTCAAACCAATGACCAATGTTGCAAATACTTGTCGCTTCCTAGCCTGGTGCTAGGCATTATTAGGATAGGGCAAGGACTGGTTGTCTCAGTATCAGGATAATGTGACTGAGTGGGATAACAGGTCATGGTGCTGGCGGCCTCGTGTCCCAGAGGGGCAGCACTATAAAGTCGCTATGAGTGCGCACTGTTACAAGTCTGTACCCGTCCTGATATGACCTTAGATGTTGGTAGGACGGAAAACAACAAACAAAAGCTATCCTAAATGTTTCTCGAAAGGCTTCCTATAAATTTACTACAATGTTTTGCAAATGCCCTCTTATTTTTAGAGACTACATGGTTTAATATAGATATCACAGAAATACCTATGCTGCTAGCATTGCATACCATAGCTCCTCTGGTGGAGTAGGCTCGAGAATTTCCTGTATTTATTTCTGCCAAATCTTAAATCCTTATTGTCCACTTGGTTACTTCCTATACACAATTTCTTACATCTATGAACGGTCTGCAGAGATGCTGTGGAGGGGCGACCACTGTTCTATTTGATTTTAATAATGTATCCTATTTAAATATTGCTTTTTCTTGATCTATAAGTCCTTAATGGACAAGACTACTAGATTCGGTCCCCGTGTCCTATTGTAATAATAAAAGTATTATTCATTTTAGTGAAAGATCTCTCAGATTTAGTTCTTTCAACACAGAAATTATTCTTACGTCCCAGAATTTACCATATTTTGGTTTAGGTGAACTCTTGGTCTATGTCGATATCACTAATAAAGAGGGGAAATGGTGTTTAACCACCGATTCCCTTCAACCTTTGGTAAACAAATTAAAGATAATGCTCACCTGGCTGTATTCACAACCCCAAACTCTGCCGCTGTTGAGTTAGTAACCTCGATAATCTTAAATTAAGTTCAAAGCAAAACAAACGCACGTGTTCATTGCTTTTACCTATATGCACAACACACAACTTCTGTCTTTGCTAGGACGTAAAACAACAACAAACAAACAAACAATCTGTCTTCATATTATTTCAATAAAACTGAACAATTTGGCATAAATATGGATACCCTCGTGCAACATAATAATACAATGAATATATTGAAAACACAGCTATCCACAATTATTTTGACTAAATTTGAGCTAACAAACATCCAATTCCCCACACAATGGTCAGTCACTTTGTTTACTTAGGCTGCTATTCACATAATTAGTTTCAGCTGAGGGCACATGCTCAGTGGTAAAGGGTCTAACCTACAGTTTAATATAGAGAAATGCAACAAACAAATTCCATGAATTAAAGTAATGAAAAACGTGTGGGCTTTTGGTTTTTTTTCTTCTTTCAATTCCATGGTTTTCAAAGGATGTGGGAAACCGGGGACTATATTCTGCTTCATTCTCTAACCATAATAAATCATTAACATTGAAGAAATTGAAAATAAGAAGTATCCACCTATGGTAATTCTAATATGCACGAAGAGTTCTTGAGCTGTGTTTACACGGGCGAGTTAAGCCGCGTCATATAAATCGCCTTGTCTAGTTCGGTTTACATTCGCCATGTGGACGCGATTCTGAGGCGGATTAGGGCTGAATCGCATCAACTAGTTAACCTCTACTAAACCGCGTCACGAGGTAGGTTATATGAAGCGATCTAACTTAAGTTGGCCCATATTGCCTGTGTGGACGGTATTGGATTAGATGAGGCGGATTAAGGACATCACAGTCGAGACCTGAGTTTGTTGACTTTCCGGTAAATTTGCTGTATGAACCTGCTAGCTGTGCACAGATATTTTTTTCATCATTTATTTTTAGGTTTTCACTGCCCAGCAGAAGTTTTGACCGTTCCAAACCAATACGATTCAGTCCATACATATCTAGGTCGAACCCACACTCTCTCGTGGCGACGTCGACTAACCGAAACTGGCGCTGGTTAGTATGGACTTGCTCATGCGCAGATATCGATTTCAGGCTAAAAGTACTGCATGTGTAGACACGACACTAATTCGCTTCATTTATTTCGCTTTGTCTAAGTCGGCTTACAATTGCCCGTGTAAACACAGCTTTGGAATAGACAATTTGAACCGGTATTCTAACCACTTATCAGAGATGTCTGTCTTGGTTTCTAATTCAAAAATAATAACTTTAGAACTATCAGGATCTAGATTTCTAAATCTGAACTTTTATAAGTCTGAAAAGAAAGATATGGAAACAAGAACCGCATAAAAAGACTTGCATGCAATGACAACTGAACTATATACTACCAAGTCTCAATTCTTGTTTTCAATGCAGGAAGAGCAGATATCCACGAAATAACATAACACCACTTCGTGCATGTGGGCCAGGTCTTTGCCATGTGCATTAGATAGCCTTAAGCGTGGCGACCCGGTGTCGTATTCTCAGCGCCCGGTCATTCTCAGCGGCCTGTCGTGGCTTCTGCGCATGCGTGGATTTTCGCACGTTGCGGCGAGCACTGCTATTTGTTTTGTTTACTGCTACGTTGTTAGCTGCTACGTTAATATCGCTTGGAATTTAAGGTTAATTTAATGAAATTTCATTATTTGAGTATGTAATTCTGTTAAATATGATCGCATTCAATAGATTTCGGCCTGATCGGACCCTAACACTGCCGGGCACCAGCTGAGCTTGTAGCCGGTGAGGCCACGGGTCTTTTGCATATCTCTTAAAATCCGCGCATGCGCAGAAGCCACGACAGGCTGCTGAGAATGACCGGGCGCTGAGAATACGACACCGGCGAAAATTAAGTAGTAAACGCAGGGTAAATATAATTAAGTAGCTTGTCTTTATGTAATATAGAAAGAAGGCAGTTGTCCAAATTATAGTGGCCCGATATACCTCATGGCTGCTGGGCTGCTGGTTCCTGGCAGCCGAAACACTTTCAAATTCGGTGTGTGTGAACACGCCACTAAATCGATTCATCTATTTCGACTTGTCTAAAGCCGTGTTTACACGGGCAATTCTAAACCGATTTAGACAAAGCGATTTATATGAAGCGATGTAGTGGCACATTTACACGACGAATTTGAAACTGTGTCCGCGACCGGGAACCAGCAGCCTTAGTGGTGAGCCTGTAGCCGGCGAGCACCGCTATTTGACACTATCGGTGCCCGGGGACCAGCAGCCTTAGTGGTGAGCCTGTAGCCGGCGAGCACTGCTATTTGTTTAGTTTACATTCATCAATTCACAATATGAATAACGAGGCCAATGTAGTGGCTACGTTAATATCGCTTGGAATTTAGTGTTAATTTAATGAAATTTCATTATTTGAGTATGTAATTCTGTTAAATATGATCGCATTCAATAGATTTCGGCCTAATTGGTCCCTAACACTGCCAGGCACCAGTGTATAGTTACAGCTGAGCCTGTAGCCGGCGAGCACTGCTATTTTACACTATCGCCGCCCGGGAACCAGCTGTATCACTTCATCTAGGCCGTAATCGATTAACACGACCCGAGCGACTCGGATCACCCGAGTCGTCAGAATTTCAAATCGAACATTGCGAGTAGAGTCGACAAATACACGTGCCGTGTGCAAAACGATCCGACCCAAGTAACCCACCTCCTAGCTGGGGTTGGCTACGAGCGATGACGTCACATTTGCGCTGGTACCATCCTGCAGGATAACAGCCACCAGTACCAGTAATACATGTTTTTTTAAAAGAATAACTTAGATTAATGAAATGGATATATAGATAAACTAAGCCATCATAAAATACTTTAAATCCTATTTTGCTGTAGTTTTATCGATTATTAAAAAAAAAAAAATAAAGTGTCCACCCGAGCCCGGAGAAGCCTATTCGATTATTCGACCCGAGTCTAGGATGTGCGCATGCGCCAAAAAGTGGCTCGGGTGACCAGAGTCGATTAATCGATTACGCCCCTAATGATCTATACTACCTGCAAGGTGATTTACATCTACCGATTTATATGAATCGATTCAGCCCTAAAACGCCACAGTGTCATGTTTACACGGCAAATGTAAATCGATCTAGGCAAGTGGTTTTATATGAAGCGTTTTAACTCGCCCGTGTAAACACGGCTTAAGTCGACATAAAGTTGTGTGTGTGAACACAGCTAGCCTATAGTCCTAACGTTTAGCTTACAAGACGCATACTCACCTTGACATATGACTTATAAGTCGCTCTATTCTCCATCATCATTGTATTGTTGACACAAAAGCTTCCTTTATATCATACTCGCGCAGCTAGAATTGAAATGAATGGTGAAGATGAAGGCAGTATGGTGAAACCTAGGTACAAGATTCACCCCGTACTGCTGCAGTACAACGGGTGAATCTTTTATCTAGGTGAAACCTAGTTCACGCCCTGTCTAGTCAGACTAGTGTCTTCCTGAACAGTGTCCGGTCGCCTCCGGAGAACTATACAATCTGCAGTTGTGTGCGAGAACGGTCAGTCTGAGTCACCAACACTTTACTAGGGCGTGCCTACCATCATACAACCATGGCCATGGGCAAACCCTCTAAATGAGTTTTCCAGACTGACACTCGGCGTGGGACGATGGGCGAGGGGGGGTAGCCTCCTCCTGGGTGTGGAGAAATAATGTAAGTAGGTCACAGTCATTCCAGTAGGTCATGTGCTTCATTCGTTGAATGACCGACCTACATATGAAGGCAGGTCAAGAAAGAACGGGAAGTTGTTTTATACTATGCCTTATGCATGCAGCATATTTTTTAATTTACCAGATTTATGGGGCGGCCGAAGTGGAAATGTAGTATTATTCCGCTAAATAGTGCGCATGTTTGAGCTTAACGTGCAGTTCGAGAGGTTCCGTGAATATCCAAGGGCGTAATCGATTAATCAACTCGGTCACCCGAGCCACTTTTTGGCGCATGCCCACATCCTACAGACTCGAGTTAAATAAACGAATACGCTCGGGGTGGAAAAAATGGTGGCTTTAATCTAAAACTTAATATATTTTTTTCAATAACCGATATATGTACAGCAAAATAGGATTTAAAGTAGTTTATGACAAAGCTCGAGGCAATACAGAAGAATGTTAAAAATTCCATGGACAGCAATGATAAGCAACGTGGAGGTCCTAACAAGAATGAAAATAAAGAGACAGATAATACAAACAATCAAAAACCGAAAAATTAAATACTTTGGCCACATGATACAACACCAGGAATCACAGAGAAGAATACTGGAAGGGAAGATAGAAGGGAAAAGACCAAGAGGGAGAAGGAGAACAACATGGATGGACAACATCACTGAGTGGACAGCAATGAGCTATGCGGGATGCGTGAGAGGAACGAATGACAGGAAGAGATGGAGGTCCATTGCAGCCAACCTTCTTCGAGAAGACGGCACCCATTGATTGATTGATGATTGTAGAAGCTGACAATGTGGGTTATTAAAAAAGAATCATTAAAACAACATGTAGCCTGTAGGACTTGTACTGGTAGCTGTTATCCTACAGGTACCAGCACAGATGTGACATCATCGCTCCTAGCAAACCCTAGTGCGGTATGATATGTATTCCCGTAGGATTTTTGTGCTAAAATTGATTTATTTGCAGTTCTGGCTTCAATAGGGTTCAGGCTAACAGAAAATGATGGGGTCCAAATTTTCAGAACCCTCCCCCCTCCGTGGGGGGTCATTTCCGTTTTGAGACCCCCCACAACTGACCATTCCCCTATCTCCGGCAGTTATTGACCAATTTTCATACTTGAAGTGTCGATTTGTAGGTTTTCAGGTATGCTGAGTTGATTTATGACACTTACAAAGCAACCGGAAGTGTAGGTTTTCACTTCCGGTTGACAAGTTAGGGTTTGACCCTGACTCATGTGCCTTCTGGATGGACACCGGCAAGTATTCTCATCATGTATGATCCGATTTCTTAGTTTTGGGAGATTTAAGCATACTGAGGTGATTGTGGCCACTTCAAAAGCAGCAGGAAGTATTTTTGCTGACTCTCGGTTCATCATATAGGGTCTTCGAACACCAACACTAATGACGCTATTTTTTCTTTCAGGTCTGAAGCTTGGTGATAGACTTCACTACAGATCTTCCAGAACGTCAAATTCGTATTCCCGATACTCCAATTAAAATGGACCATATAAATGATTGTCATCTGCATGATTTCATTTATGTTTTTCAGATGTGTTAAAACAGTTTTGAGCCCC
Organism: Branchipolynoe longqiensis; assembly: GCA_030323885.1. Taxonomy (NCBI): domain Eukaryota; kingdom Metazoa; phylum Annelida; class Polychaeta; order Phyllodocida; family Polynoidae; genus Branchipolynoe; species Branchipolynoe longqiensis. Next base: position 24,455,474 of record CM059199.1, read on the forward strand.
ATCGGAAATACTCTTTGCCAGCATTATTAACGAGATCAGTAAATCACATATGGCCGATAAATCTGCAGGGGAGGATAACGTTTGCGTGATTTGTAAAGAATGTGCCAAATCAAACAGGCGATTGGTGAACAATCCAGCCATGACAGATGAACTGTTACGATGCTGCCGGGAGAGGGTGTCTCTTGGTGACACTCAAAGTCACATTCATAAACTATTGAATCAGTTGTCCGGCTTGAATGAAGAAGAACTCAAATCCGTTCGATATCATAATCATAGTGAATGTCGGAAACCTATCGTCAACAAGACTAAGATTGAACGCCTTAGTAAGCGACCCCGAACCGATTCACCTATTTGTGCTCCACGAAGATGAGGGCGACCTTCAAGTGCTGAGGGATCGGTACGCCAAAGTGATCAAAGACTGTGCCAAAGGAAGAAGTGTGTATGTTCTCCACCTGTGACTTTTGCCCCAAGACTGACTCATAGCCACTGCACTGTGTTCTTACTGATGCAATGGGTAAAACACTCCTTGGGATCAAGCAGCAAACCCCGGATGACCAGGTCAGAGTTTGTGTAGCTGACCTTGAGGGACCCGGTGACGCATCAGCTCTTGAAAAGCACTATCATCGGACATGTTTGCGCTCTGCACAGAGAATATCATCGAAGACGGATCGCAGTAATGTATCGCTCATTCACTCACTATGTGATGAACAATTGCTCCTCGCTATTCAGAACACCCTTAGTGACGATGATGTTACATTGAGCATGGCTGAGGTCAATGATGAATACTTGTCAATTCTGAAAGGGTACCGCTTAGATATTAACGAGAGTGAGAACTATCGGAAATATCTCAAAAGACTCATCAGCGAGCGTCTTCCAGATGTTAAGTTTGTCGCCTCACTGAGACGAAATGAGCCTGACAATCTTGTTCTCCCCACTGCTGTCAGCAAGGCCATGGATCTCAGGTACTCAATGTTGGATGATGGTGAAAAAGTTGATGGATCCCTGTACATCTCAGCTGACAAAGGCAGTCTGATGCATGCAGTTGAAGATGTCACGGTCGAGTCCTTTGATGTTCTGCCAGTGCCTGGCATAGTGCAGGAAGATCCCCCAGTCAAAGTTCTGATCATTGATGCGATGGGTGTACTTCAGACTATGACAAAGACACCAAAGATGCTGAAGCTTTCACACCTTCAGGATGCATTCAACAAGCACATAGAAACGATGATGGCCAGTTATGATTAGAGTCGAGTTGTGTTCGATCGATACATGGATCAGTCGTTGAAGAACAAGACCCGACAGAAGCGATCGACTATATCCATTGAGTTCAAAGTTCATCCCGAAATGAAGCTCACTATGCCCATCAAGGACCTACTGACAGCATCAACAACAAAGAGGAAACTCACCTGCCTGTTTGGCCAGGGACTGCTGGACTATTTTGCAAGCAAATGTTCATTTGTGCTGGTTGTCGTCTATGATACTCATATCAAAGGATGTGGTTTCGAGTATGCTCATACACATGAAGAGGCTGACACACTAATTCCGAACCAAGTCCTTGCATCTGCAGTCTGTGGTGCTTCGCGATGGATCTGCGTATGGTCACATGACACTGACGTACTCCTGCTCCTAGTTGATCTGGTCGCCAGCAGACAAATAACATTTCCCACATCCTTGAAGTTTCATACTGGCAAAGGAATGAAGAAACGTGAAATAGACAATCTTTGAGAGAGTTCAGGTTATTGGCTGTCACAAATGTCAAGGTCTCCTTGGACTCCACAACTTCTCTGGTGTTGACTGGGGAGGCAAATTCATTGGAATCTCGAAGAAGTCATGGGTTAACGCATACCTGAAGTTTGATGAAGATGACCCTGCCATTGGCTGCTTCAAGGCATTAGGATGTATTTCCATTCCTGATGAGATGAACGATGACAAGCTTCCCACACAGGTTATGGCATTGGAGACTTTTGTGTGTTGTGTCTACAGTTCAAAAGGTCCAACAACCCTACCATCACTCAGGTGGGAGTTGTTCCGGTCAAAAAACTTGGAAGCCGAGATGCTTCCACCAACTCGTGCTGCATTGCTTCCACATATCATCCATGTAAACTACATCACAGTGCGGGACAAATCATACCCAGATCATTGTCCAGCCCTTCCTCCAATTAAAGAAAATGGATGGAAATAGGAGAAAGAGGTGTATGTTCCAGTGAGATGTCATGCCTTGCCTGCCCCATGGGCTATAGTTGAACACGTCAAATGTGGCGGCAAAGCAGGGTGCAAGGGAATTAGGTGTAGCTGCTTGAAGAATGGCCTGTCCTGCACTCCACTCTGTAAATGCTATGGCGGTGACTGCAAATACTATTCGGGAGGATACTCCCGATATGGACATCGATGAATAGCATACTGATCCTTCAGAATTTCTATGTCAGATTTGACAGTTTTGCCAGCAAATACTTCAATAACTCTCCCAGGGGAACTTTGCAATGAATCAGCTCAGAGTTCTTCACAAAAGTCTCACAAATTGTGAAAATCTGATCATACATGGTGAGGATATGGAGCGAGACCCTATACACTGACCGAAAGTGCAAGAAGGAAACTTCAGGTTGCTTTGTAATGCTACAAATCAACTCAGCTTACCTGAAAACCTACAAATCGACACTTCAAGTATGAAAATCGGACAATGACTTCTGGAGATAGGTGAATGGCCAGTTGTGGGGGGTCTCAAAACGGAAATGACCCCCCATGAAGTGGTAGGGGTCTGAAAATTTGGACCCCCATCATTTTCTATTAGCCTGAACCCTATTGAAGCCAGAACTGCAAAAAAATCAATTTTAACACAAAAATCCTACGGGAGCTGTTTTCTTTACATTACATACCCGCACTAAGAGGTGGGTTACTGGGGTCGGGTAGGTTTGCACACAGCACATGAATTTCTCGACTCCACTCGCGGTGTTCAATTTGAAATTCTGACGACTCGGGTGACCAGAGTCGCCCGGGTCGTGTTAATCGATTACGGCGCCAGAGAAGCATGATTAGATGGACCGGTAGGAATGAGATTTGAACGTGAAATCGACCTCTTTTGGAATCTTCACACACTAAAGCTGTGTTCACACACGCACTTTAAATCGATTCATATAAATCGACTTGCCTAGTTCGACGCACCTTTGCCGTGTGAATGTGACGCTGGGTCGATTTAGGGCTGAATCGATTCATATAAATCGGTTCATGGAAACGACCTTTGTGAGGTAGTTTATATGAATCGATTTGGCTTGAGCGCGTCACGCACATGTGCAGTCGAGACCTTAGTTTGTTGACTTTCCGGTCGATCAAAAGCGCATATTATAGAATTTAGTCTATGAAACCGCTAGCTGTGCACAGATATTTTTTTCATCATTTATTTTTAGGGTTTCACTGCCCAGCAGAAGTTTTGACCGTTCCAAACCAATACGATTCAGTCCATACAGATCTAGGTCGAACCCACTCTCTACTGGCGACGTCGTCTAACCGAAAGTGGCGCTCGTTAGTATGGACTTGCTCATCCGCAGATATCGATTTCCACCTTAAACCGCTCTGTGTGTGGACATGACACTAAATCGATTCATATAAATCGACTTGTCTAAGTCGACATAAACTTTGCCCGTGTGAACACAGCTTAAGATGCATTTAGCGAACGCTATTATGACCACCTGTGACCAAAAAAAACCAAGAAGAACAAAAAAAAAACCGGGTGGTCACAGTCAGTCACAAAAGGGTCCTAACTTGTGAGCGACCTCCTGGGGCATATTCGATTAATCAACTCGGGTCACCCGAGCCACTTTTTGGCGCATGCGCACATCACACATACTCGGGTTGAAGAAACGAACACGTTTCTCCACGCTCGGGGTGAAAAGAAAATGGTGTCTTTTAAAGCCCTGTTTACACGGGCGATTTAAAACGCCTCATATAAAACGCCTTGCCTAGATCGACTCGCATTTGCCGTGTAGACGCGACTCTGAGGCGTTTTAGGGCTGAATCGATTCATATGAAACGGTTCATCTATACCACCTCGGGAGGTGGTTTATTTGAAGCGATTCAGCTGGTTCCCTGGCGGCGATAGTATAAAATAGTACTGCTTGCCGGCTACAGGCGGAGCAGTAACTAATCGCTGGTGCCCGGCAGTGTTAGGGCCCGATGAGGCCGAAATCTATTAAATGCGATCATATTTAACAGAATTACATCCTCAAATAATGAAATTTAATTAAATTAACCTTAAATTCCAAGCGATTTTAACGTAGCAGCTTCATCGGCGTCGAATCGATGAGTGTAAAGTAAACCAATAGCAGTGCTTGCCGGCTACAGGCGCCTGCTGGTTCCCGGCGCCGACACACTTTCAAACTCAGCCGGGTAAACACGCATCTAAAACGCTTCATATAAATCGCCATGTCTAGATCGTTTCACAATTCCCCGTGTAAACACGGCTTTAATCCAAAACTTGTTCTTTTTTTAAAATAGCCGATATAACTACAGCCAAATAGGATTTAAAGTACTTGTTGATTGCATAATTTAGTTATATTTCCATTTCATTAATCTGATTTATTTGTTAAGAAACACATTACATATGTTGACGAGGCAACATATTTAATTCGCAAGTGAGGCTAGAGTGACCCCTCCTTCACCCCTGACCATGGAACAACCACCGGTCAGCTCAGGTTTCACCACACAGGCGAGTCAACAGTCTCCTACTTGACAGTTTTGTTAGAGTTGCAGAGGGAGGCATTGCAAGTCACGAAGGACCTTGCGGAGCATGTTAATGTTCTTGAATAGGTGGCGGCAGTTCCCAAGCCGTTGTTTCCTGCGGTAACAACAAGTTGTAAAGACAGCCCCAGTAATGTCTTTAGTTTTAATTGATTTATAATAATATGTGCACAGAATCCATACCATATATGTTCAAATATATAAGGTCTATAGAGACTCCATCGTCTTGCGTGAACCCGCTAAATCGGATCTGGGTAACCCATCAGCCTCCAGAAGGATGTGGGTGCGATGGGAATCGGATGTGTGGGTGGGTTGTGGTGGACAGGTTTATGGGTATTGAATGACGGGGAACTCCCAACAAGCACACACACCCTATACTGGGAAACACTGAGTAGCCTGCCAGATAAAGGTTGTATCTATACATTAAGGAAAGTTGGTTGGTGTCATCAGAGATACCCAGAATGCGTGACTGACCTCGCACACAACGACGTGTTTGGGCATGTCGTGTCAGCCACATCCTGGAGCTTTGTGGGTAGATGCGTGGGTGGGAGTTTGAATATATACTGTGTGCATGACCATTAAAAGACAGTTCCTTTCTGAGCACTGAAGACTATGGTGTTCTTCGTTCTTTGAGGAGGGGACTCACTACGGCGACCATGAGCGGCATAGACTATGCAAGGGCACAGTCTACAGCTACATAATAGGAATCTGCGAAGTTGACCCGGGACGCGGCCATGAAGATAAGGGTCAAACTTTACACTGGCAGACCACGACGATTTGAACACACAGCTGATTGAAACTTCAGCTGGCTTGCAATCCTAGGCTAAGAAACTTACACTGACGAAACTACGATGGGTGTGCAGCTCATCACCATCACGATGGCTGAGCAGTTTTTGCAAGTGCAGCAACACCGCATTAGACAGCGTGACAGGTTTATGTTGCAGAAACATCTGGAACGTCATGCTCGTTCTATCGATGTTTGCGATGGGACTGATCGCACACAACTAAGTGACTGGATAGAGGCAGTGACGCAGGCGATGGAGTGGACCGCCGCCGGGGATGAACTGACTATCCAGATGGTGGGCTACAAATCGTGTGGTGACCTGAGGAGGAGCGTGGCAGACTACATACAGTCAGAACTAAACAACGGATGCAATTCTACGTGGCAGACTATGCATGCTCACATCGCAGCAACGTTTCTCAGGGAGGACGAAGCTGAGCACACACTGGAGTAGGTCACCTGATAAAGATGGAAGGTAGGTCACTAATCGAAGTGATGGGGAAATACCTGGAAGTGATTATTGTCGACCAATTAGCCCATGACATTTTATTAGGAGATGACAGTCTCCGAAGTCTCAGAACTGTTATCGACTATAGGAATGATAAAGTGATTCTCAATGAGAAGTGGGACCACGTGTACATTGTGACTCGGATACGCGGGCCTGTGATCACGGTTCTCGGTACAAAGACCAATAAATCACACAAAGTCAACAGGGACAAAGTGAGGTTGGTAAACCCCGACTTGGTATGGGATGACGTCAACCCGCGGTTGACCCGTACCCAACGACGACGGCCATTGATATATGTACCGATATCAGCTCCCACACAGCCAGAGTACCCAGTGGTGACTCAACGGACACGCAAGCGGTGGAGGATCAGCCCCCTTGACCGTGAAGAGTCAACGGCTGATTGGACTAGTGACGTGGTGACAACCGTATGGAGGAGTGCTAGGGTGGCACGGAGACTGGCAGCAGATGACAGCAGCTCTTCACAGATACCTATGACCATTTTAGAAGATCAGCATATGAGGACGGATATACCGGGCTCACCCGCGCAAGTGGAGAGGATCCTTGTGCCAATGATACGAGGAAAACGCACTCATGACGACGAGCCAACTGTGGAGAAGAAACAATGCATGGGGCCATGTATTGCAGCTATCTTCTCGCGATGTGCTTAGTGATAGCACACTTTGGACAACATATCAATGCTGATCTGTTCAAGGATGATGGCATCCTGATTGAACAGGTCGGACCAACACGGACGATTAGAGCAGTCTGGACCACTTTGGTTGTGATCAACCCACCAAAACAGGTATTCATGCTGGTGTGGGTCGACCAGGTTCGGAGGGGAATCCAATCATTGGGACCAAGAATCTCCCAGCAAGATCAACAGACTTGGACGGCACAGCTGGATGCGTTGGAACTACAACAGCCAGTTGTAGGGACTGACCAGAGCCGTTCCTTCCATTCCCTACATAAACGGAGAAGGAGGACCAGGAGAGGATTACTGAAACTCGTAGGGACGATCAGTAAATCTCTCTTTGGGACTGCAGCAGAGAGTGACATGAGCAGGTTACGGGCGGCATTGGACAATGTTGGCCATACTACGGACATGTTGGTACATGATCATCAGCGGATGATCAGTGTTGTAAACCAAACAAGGAAATACGTAATGGAGAATCGCTTGGACCTCCAAGATCTCCAGAGGCACCAAGAGGCGCTGGACAGACAAGTACTGAACTTTTGTGATGATGTGACAAAATTATCTCATAAAGTTAGTAAGCTTACATTAGCAAGGTCTATTGACCAAGTTATTGAGGAACTGTATGTTGTGCATGAATCGTATTCTGCCCAGATGGATGCTTTCCTGACTCAGAGGTATGAGTTAGAGCGAGGATGGCTCACTGAGAATACATTAAGCATGCAGGAACTGAACGAGATTCTCTTGACAATACGTAAGTCGGGTTATGAGACCCTAAGTGCTGTATGGTATTACGAGAACTTGAGAATTGAGCCGTTATGGTCTGAAGACGGTAAATTTGTTTTTCGTGTTATCCTACCTGCTGTTGGCCAAACACAATATTTACAATATAAGATCCACTTCTTTCCAGTAGGAATAGATTCTGATCATATTAGGATTGTCAAAGGTCACAGTGATATTACTATTAACACTGATACAGGGGCTGTATTTTGGCTGGTAAATTGTTAGGAGTCTAAACCAAGAGTATGTGCGCCTCAGAAAGAAACCTTTACTGCAACTTGTGAATGGTGATTAGTTACTAATAACTCATTGGACCATTGCACTATTGAAATTTCAAAAAGGAATAATAAGGATTCAGATATCTTTCCACTAGATATTGGGAGTTTTGTAATTGTGGCATACAAGAAACTGACAGTAATCTTGAGATGTTTGGGAAAAGCAGCAGTAGTTAAGGAAATAAGTGGACCCAGCCAAATTGAAATTCATGGAGATTGCAAATTAGGGACAGCTCAAAGGCAAGTCTATGGGACTAAAAAGGGGTCCAGCTTTCAAGTTCGGAAGCAGGTGACTTTGGTCTACAATAGGACCATGAATTTTGTATTGCCACCAAAGATAAGAACAAAGGTACAGCAGAGTTCAGGTTCCTTTGCTTGATGTTAAAGACTGGCAGAAGTGGAATGACGAGTTGGTGATGTATGACATGTCTTTCAGTTCTGGGAAAATAATTGGGAGTAGTTTTGCCCTAGCGGTATTCATTGTACTGGTAATACTAATGATTATTGCTTGGAGGAGATGTAAAGGATCAGCAAATCCTTCTGTGAGAACAAAAGTACCCTGTCAAGACAGGTTGAAAAGCAAGTCGGAGGAGCTCAGCGCAATTGAGCTAGCATCCTTGGATGTATAACTTTGTATTTACCCACTGCTTATATTTAATCGTTGCACTCAGCTTTTTGCCAATATTGTAGTAATAGTATGAATACCACTACTTATATATTATTCACATTAAGCAGCTTGTTGCACTCAGCTTTTTGCCAATATTGTAGTAATAGTATGAATACCACTACTTATATGTTATTCACATTTATTTTTATATCTACCTACTATGGACCAAATTATGCAACTACCATAATCCTGAGTCTGAAATAATTGCACACAGCATGTGTATTTTAGGATTCCACTTGCGGTGTTCGATTTGAAATTCTAGCAACTCGAGTGACCCGAGTCGCCCGGGTTGTGTTAATCGAATACGGTCATGATGACCATTTTAATAGCAAGAAGGTTGCAAGTGTTGCACCAAAAACATCCTTGCGGCCAAAAGTGGCTATGCATGGACTTTTGTTTGTTTGGTAAATTAATTTTATTCATAGTTATCTTTTGTCAGTGCTGTATGTAGCATTGGTATTCCGACCATAAATGTTACATGTATATAGGTATTTACACAATAATATTTTTTACATGGTTTATATACTAAATTGAAGGGTGAAGTAAATTCTGAAACTAAAGTGTACACAATGCAATAAGTAATGAGTATGTCGAGGTAAATTAAATCATTTAACATTTACATGCAATGTTTTACTTGTTGGTTTAGGATTTCCAATTCAATAGAACCTAGTACCCTTAAAGCCACACAATCTCATGAAAATACCAAATCTTCAAAACCAAAGCAATTATTTAGATTTTATTCTACACATCCAACCGACATACTGGTGCACTTATTTAATATTTGTTGCCACACTGAAATGAATAGTGAGGCGCTTTAATAGAACCCGTTACTGTAGAAGCCTATGACTATGAGTGTTGGCATGTTTGCCAAAATGTTATTTCAAGCTAATGGACGGTAGATTATAATGATAAATCTAATATATTTATCTCAGAAAATGACAGAAACTCAAAAGCATCGGACTGTGCAACTTTAATTACTCAGTCCTAGTTTGATGTGATCAGAATATAAAGTTCACGGCTCGAATCTGTGGTTGTGTAGGCAGGCTATAGTGAAATCAATACAGGCAAAAAGAGAAAGGAAGAGTATAAAGAGTAAAAGAAGAGAGAGAGCCAAGCCCTCAGGTTTATTATTTATAGGGTACATGGATCCAGTATAGTATATCACATGCCCACATTCAAAGACCCTATAATACTAAGACGGCTCACTCCCTATCTCTCCCATGGTAATGTAAATTTTGCAGTGCCACCTTGTGGTGGGTTTGATCAGCCCGGCTGCTGGTTGGTGTTTCACATGTAAACACATACAATTATATTATACATGAGATAGGTAAGTATGAATACACATCAATATGAAATGGCTATGAACAAATACACATCATCATCAGCATCGCCATCATCACACATCTTTCACATTCATATATACATTTATACATATAATATAGCACCTGTTTAACCAAGAGAACAAACAGCCAGCGCACCAAGTGGTGGGTTTGATCATTTTGATTACACAGTACAGGCTGAGTGAGCCGTCTTAGTATTATAGGGTCTTTGCCACATTCTCCCAATGAGAATCAAGCATCTACAGCTCTACCAATGAGAAACAAGCATGTCCGGTCCCCATGGTTACAGTGATCTGCCCACAACCACCAAGCGGTGTGGCTCCCTTGGTCACCACCTGCCCTGATCTGAGTGTGTGGTGATCCATAACTAGCAGAGGGGGGAGGGGGTAGTGGGTAGAGCGCTGAGTGCCCCTTACACACTATCTTACTAGCACCACAATGTCTATTTACCAATGAGTCAAGTACCACCAGCAACTACATAAACACATTTATGCACATGGCCCTATATACCTGTTTCACACATAGAACATTTGCATTCCCCCACCAATGCATCATTAACGGAATATTTTACAATGTTTCCGCCACTACACTTCTTACCACCTGCCCTAGCAGTGAGGAAAGAAGTTGACATCACTACATTGTACTCATTTGACCATATCGTATCCATTAACCAATAATGAATAATAACTTAAAATCTAACATTTTAGTGGATTAGGTTTCTGACCTCGAATAAAAATAATTAACAAATAATTTTTATTTTATTTTTATAATCACCATTTTAAACCAGTTATGAAGAATCTATCGCATTTGTGACATCTAATATGATATTAAAAGAAGCATATGAACAATTTGAGATCATTTTTAGTCTAATCTGACCTTTTTCCAACTCTGTGACAGTTCAGAGGTCCTTGTGACACTCTTGAGGTACATTTCCTTCTAACAACATCGATCTTACATTAGTACAAATCGGATTTGGTGTTACTACCATTTAGTCTCGCATCAATACCCTTGGCCATGATGGCTATGAAAACTTGAAGAAACCCGAAGACGACGATGGTAGACGCGTGGTTGCTCGACAGGTCTTCATAGAGTTAACATTGCGGATCTCAGCTCTATGAGAAAACAAGGCTTAAGCGGTTTGAATCGATGACCTAGTTTCATGGGCTATATTCTTGCAAAACCAACCAAATTCTTCGATTTAGCCAAAGATAAGTCGCTTAGAGTGGAAATGAAGGCAGAAATAGATTCAAAATGTCTTTTTGAACAATATCTAAAAGTATCAAACATCAAATATCAGTTTTAACATAAATAACATGAATGACAGAAAGCTGTATACCCATAGCGTTAACTTAGCATCAAACGGTAAAGAAAATAATGAGAGTGGTTCGCTTCGAACTTTGAAATTACAATGGCCGCATCTATATTATTAAATAATCATAGATTTCTAGCTTTTAGCTCAAGTTTACATATTCTGTCACGGCATCCATACATTTCTTCCGCAGTTGCCTTTGATTTTGAATGTTACTTGTCTCCATCGGCGAAATGGTGATTATTTCATTCATTTAAATATATATGCCAGTGTTCTCCTTCGAATTACTGCATTCGCGTTGCGATTTCGATGATATCGATCCAGTCTTGAAGAGTCGCTATCGATCGCAGCATCAATTTGTAGAAAGTTACCTTTCTCAGCGTTACATATATCTGATTTTTATTTCATAAAGTACTTGAATAATACATATCCTCAAGTATTTTTCAAGCTTCAAATCTATCACTATAGATTATATAACAATATGGGTCACTCTCCTGAAAACTGGCCAGAAGTGTCACATGGAGAGTTAGAATTTAATATTTGAATTTTTTACATTTTTTGGTTGCACATGAAAGCTGGAAATCTCCCCTGTACATCAATGTAAAATATAAATTGATGAGATAAAATATAAAGGTGTAGTCCATGATTAAGCTATGTCTTATGGCAGTATAACATGTGTGTCACATGTGTAACACATGTTTAGGACACCACACAGTCTGCTTAATAAAAATCTAATCAGAATTAAATAATATCATACTTAGAAGCATATTAATCATGGAATAATATAAATAAATATGTAGTGCTTATATTGATAAAAAAAGTAATTTCCAGCCATGCTTTATTCACTGAATAATTAGTGTATAATATGTGTGTGGCATCCAGACACCACTGGTTACACATGTGACGGAAATTTGTACTGTTGTTTCTGAAGTCATCAATTTTTTTTTTTTTAAATTTAAGCATGCATACATGTTAGTAAATACTTCCTTTTTGATTTGGGAACTGTTTTGTTTGATATATCAATGCAATGCAAGATGTTAATAAGGATTCAACCACGTCCATATGTCATGTTACAAATGGCTGACTGTAAAATTGTTTTTTTTTGTACAAAAACACTTCATAACTAAAAGGACCAAAGTAGCACACAGTTTATTTTATTTCCCTTATTTCTTTCATCAAATCTGAATATGAATATGAAAAATATAAGGACAAAAATATGTAGGAAGGTTTTTATTGATGTTTTAAAATCCCATCCCATGCTGACCAATTTTCAGGAGAGTGACCCATATGCATTTTCCAGCTCAAAGAACATTAAAGTGTTTCATAGAACAATTTCAATAATGCCAATGACAGCATAATTTAATGATTTGTATGATAATAAATGGCAATATTCAACATTTTATGGCCATGAATTTTCAAGTGAACCAACCTTTTCATGAATAAATGACAATATTCAACATTTTATGTTCATGAATTTTCAAATGACCCAACATTTTCATGACATATGTATGTCTATGAACTTTCAAGTGAACCACATTTTCATGAATAAATGGTAATATTCAACACATTTTTATGTCCATGAATTTTCAAGTGAACCAACCTTTTCATGAGAAAAATGATAATATTCAACACATTTGTATATATATCTATGAGTTTTCAAATGATCCACATTTTCATGAATAAATGGTATTATTCAACACATTTTTTCCCCATGAATTTTCAAGTGAACCAACCTTTTCATGACATATGTATGTCTATGAATTTTCAAGTGAACCAACCTTTTCACGAATAAATGACAATATTCAACATTTTATGTTCATGAATTTTCAAGTGAAAAATATTATTATATAGGATTTCTTGGCCAGATCCAAAGAAATTTAGTAATTTTAGTAATCTAGTCATCAATATACTGTATCTTACTACTGGAACACAGTTTTGTAGTGTAATATAGGTTTGTAAAGCCCACATAGCTTTGTAGTTGTATTGTTTAAGAAAACAAAAACTTTATGATATATTTTTTTTTAATTGCTTATGATCTCAAAAAACTTTATATCATCTCACTTTTTAGCTGAGCTGTTCCACAGTCTCACTCTTGTTAAGTGAAATAAATATGTCAAAAAATAGGAAATCATCACACATAATCAATTCTCTAGCCCAGCTGTTCCTTACAGCTCACTTCCGAAAAGTGATTAAGTATGTGTATAAAAAAATTGTAATCATCTCTAGCCCCACTGTTCCACACAGCTTGCTTCCGAAAGTGATTATGTATCAACAAATAAAATCATCATTTCTGGCCCAACTGTTCCATACAGTTTTCTTCCGAAAAGTGAATATGTATAACAAAATTGGAGATGATATAACAAAAATTGTATATCATTTCATCTTATAGTTGAGCTGTTCCACACAGTCTCGCTCTTGTAAAGTGAAATCAATATATAAAAAAAAATAGGAAATCCCTATAATCATTTCAGCTGACCTCCCAACGAACAGTCGCTTTTGGAAAAATGATTAAGTTCATTCAATGCCCTAGGCATTACCTATGCCTCCCCAGGCATCTTCTCTGCTTGATAAGCAGTAGAAAGCATGTCAATATCTCGCTCAGCAAACAATAGGAAGAAAAAAAAGGAAGAATCTTTCTAATCATTTCAGCCGACCTCCCAACGAACAGTTGCTTTGTGAACATGATAAAGACTTCTTCATGCCCTAGACATTTCCTATGCCTCCCCAGGCATCATCTATTGCCTTTGCTTAGTGGAATATTTTTGAAGATTTTCTGTCCAGAATTGAACGTCAACAAGAGTAACCATACGTTTGACTATTACAGTAGAACAAAACAAATGCAACTGTGTCTGGCCCGGAACACAGGGGAACAGAATGATCAATTACTGGCCCTGATCATAGGGAAACAGACAGTCGTTCCCTTATTGTTCATTGCCTGTTTGTTGTCTACTAGTATTACTCTCAGCTTATGTTTTAATCTGTAAAATGGTGTTCTCTGTGGCGGAGTGGTTAGAGTGTCTGACTTTTTTCTAGGTCAGACTCCTAATCTGAAGGTCGTTGGTTCAATTCCCCACCTCTGTGAATTTGGATTTCCACCGCTGTGGATAACTTACAGTGTCATAAAAGGCCAGTTGCTCTCATACCATGTCTATGTGGTGTGGGAGGTTAAAAATCCCTTGGGTCGGTAAAAGTGTAGGCTCGGGCTTTCTATCGACACACTGTCTAATGGTGAAAAGAAGTCTATTCAGGCTTATCCATAATAGGCAGTATAAATCTTCAAGAAAAAAAAAAAAGTAAAATAAATCCTTCATGAATATTATTCTTATTTATTTTTGATTAAATAAATAATTTCTCCATCATATATATTATATTATTAAGAAATATCAATATATATACAATAAATCTCTTTATAGAAAATGAAAGTGTTTTAAACAGTTAAATTAATTAGTATTATTCCATAATTTTATATTTATTTATGTTTTGTAATACATATAGTAATATACAATAGATTCTCTAGATATCGTAGTTAAGTTCGTTCATGTTTCTAAGTATCATGGCTATTTAGTTATGCATTTCCATGAATAAAAACATCTGTATGGAACTCTATCAAAGTTCGGACCGATGATGTCATGCCCACGCTGATATTTTGTCAACCACAACAAAAATAATCGTATGCGTGACAAAACCTTCATGTCCATCATGTTTTGTCTAATTTCGCTTCAACCTGTGGCAAATTATATGTAAATACAGCTTCAGTCAAGCTGAATAAAAGTTTTTAATCGCTTCGCGCGAGTGGCCATAGACACCGGATGAGAAATACACTCCTGTGCCGCGCGTCTGATTATTTATTGATGTTACTGTATACTGTTACTGTATACTCACGAAAAAGTTATACAGTGCTGAATAGAAGAACTGTGTCGGCTATTTGCATTCACTTTTTTCCCCGTGAGTATGTCAAGTACGAAAAGAGTACCTAGATTAGTAGTCAGGAATAAATTTTCACGAACTGAGAATTCACTATGATTATTATGGTAGTACAAGAATCAAGGTGCTGTGTTAGGCGGTTTTGGTCCTCCACAGATCCATAGAGTAAGATTTTTAGAACTAGAAAAGTCAATACATTCTCAATGGTGTGTATCAAACAAAAGCATGCAACATCTTTGATTTCTTGCATTCATCTCCGCATTCAGAGTATCACTTCTTAAACCTGCTTAATCTACCCCGAAAACGAATCCAGAGCTCAAAAGTATTAACGGAGCTTTACGGTGTACACTTTTAACAATACAGAGCATTTCCGTCATTAGTGTGACAGGTCATAGATTTTCCAGTAGCTAAACAGCGGCCCACGGGGCGACCCCGAGGTGCCCCAGGGACCTCATGTGATCGTAGATGCGGGGGATCATCGCTGGGGTGATGGCGAGGGCCCTCTGGGACCGTGCAAACATGAAGGATCAAGGGCATAGCATGCCGCGAATGGATACCCCCTGCGACCCCTCCGGGGTTCGCACCCGGGCTTCCACCAGGGCCACACAACCCCATACCACCCCCCGGGAAGACACACACTCCACGGAAACCCGAAACAACCCCCCACAGGTCCCCCAACCAGGGGCTGACCACTCCTACACCAACATCCCTCCCCCTGACCAGTCTGCAGGAGACAGCGACTCATCGTCCAGCTCGGACGATGATTCTGACATTGACGTAGGCTCCCCTCCAACACCCCCCCACCCTCCCCAACACACTCCACAATCACCATCACAAGCCCCGCCGCTACCTGCCCCGACCACAAACAAAACCCAAGACCCCAAAACCAGATGGCCCTCACCCACAGCCCCGCCAAGCCCAATGCCCAACAACCCACTGGGAAGGGCAAAGGGAAGGGGAAATCATCCAAACCAACCAGCGGGACCCCCCACAGCCCCCACCACCACTACCACCCCCTCCGCCACCACCCCCACCTCCCCCGTCCCGGGCACCAGTGCCGCCACCCCTTCCTCAGCCATGGAACCTCCCTCAGCAGACATGGGATGGACCACTGTGGTCCGACGGTCAAAAAAAGCTGCCGCCCCCTCCAAGAAGAACTAACCCACAGAGTTCCACCCCGATTCACGCCGCCCCAAGCGTTTCCTTGCCCTCTTCTTATATAGCGGTGATGTTAAAGAAACCCTGAGGGCCCTGTTCCAGATAGACAGGACCGCCGGCACCGACACCCTCTCCCTAGATAAGTACCCCAACCACATGGTGATTGGAGTCCGGATGCCGGAGTCTCTCTCGAGACTCCGTGCAGCCCCCAAATTCGCCGAGATCAGAGGCACGGCGAAGACCCACCACTATGCGGTAACTGGGCTCCACCCACTAGCTAACCCGTCCGACCTTGTTGGACAGCACGGGATTATCCGCGCCTCACGAATCACCCCCAAAAGTGGCAAGCCCACCCAATGCGTTAACATCTACGCCACCTCCTCCCTCAGCACCCTAACCAAGCTTGACTTCGGCCCCTTAGGCCACCTCCGGGTGGCAACCCCCCACAAACGCCCAACCTACTACACCCAGTGCCAGAGGTATGGGCACTATAAGCGGGAGTGTAGTGCTACAGATATGATCTGTGGCCACTGTGCGCTACCGGGCCACCTCGCAGAGGGGTGCGCGCTGAACGCCAGATGTGCAGCATGCGGCGGCGACCACACCTCCTGAGATCCCCGCTGCCCAGAGAAGCGCAGGCTCTGGAGCAGGCTCAACCCCCCCCCCCCCTAAACCAACTCCCAAACCGACCAACCCAACGCCACCCCCCACCTCCCCCTAGACACCTGACAACCCCCAACCCACACCTCCCCTCACCAACTTCCCCCCACTATGGCCTAAACGTGCTCTCCTCCCAACCCCACGTGTCCCACCCCTCCTCTCCCTCCACCCACACCCACCGCACCCCAGCAAAACCACCACCACCACACACCGCCCACACACACGATCCATCGCCACACAAACCCCCAGGCAGACCAGCACCGCCACATCCAAGTGCGACGCCTGCACCCAAACCCCACATACACCCACACCTAACACCGTACCCACACCAACACCCACACCCATACCCACATGCCCACCCACACCCACACCCACACCAACACCCACACCCGATCCCTCAACCACACCCACACCCTCACCCACACCCGCACCCACCCCCATCCCAACACCAGCAGCCACACACTCCCATGACATACTTCAAGCAATTGAAGACAACCTCCCCCAAGGAACAGCTAGCGACCCGCTGGGTTCCATAATACAACTATTTATTGGGTTCCTCCGCACCTCAACCCTCTTACCTCAACCCACAACCTCCACACCACCAATCAACCGCAACACCCTGAGTCACCAACATGGATACTCAACATAACAACCTCAACACCGACCGCCACACACACCCCACACCACCTCCAACCAACACCTCCAACCTCACAGTCCTCTCCTGGAACTGTGCAGGCCTACGGACAAAACTCACAACCCTCATCAACAAGCTAAAAACTGACCGCATAGACGTGACTATGCTCCAGGAAACACGGAAGATAAAGCCACCACACATCAAAGGCTACACCACTTACCACATCCCCGCAGTGGAATCACTGGTCGGAGATAGACCAAGGGGAGGCACCACCACCTTAGTCAACAACCACATCCACGCCACCAAAATACCAACATCCAGAGCTTACCCCATGGCCGACACGTTACGTGTATGCCTTAAGCTGGCCACAACCACAATAGACACCTTCAATATATACAACCCCTGCAACACTCAATACACCCTGGATCGCATCCTCCAGGCACACGGCAATGCAACAACACACCAAATAATCATGGGAGACTTTAATACCCACCACTCCATCTGGGGATGCAACAACACAGACACTGCCAGAGGATGCACCCTACTCGCAGAGGTCCTTGACTCGGCGAGCCATACCCTAATGAATGATGGTTCACCCACTCATCGCAGCGGCTCGTCCATCGACCTCTGTATCATAAAGACACAACTCGCAGCCCCAGCCTTGTGGGAGCTGACTGACCTGTTTTCAGACCACCACGCAGCGCTCCTGCGCACAGACGCTACCAAGGTCCCTCCTCCACAAAGCCCGGCCAGATTTAACCTGGACGGAGCTGATTGGGAAGCCTTCAACCAACACTTACAACACCTCACACACACCAACCCTCCCAACACTTGCGACGAGTTCACCACATTTGTCCGCCATGCCATGGAAGGCACCATCCAACAGACAACAAACTGCCGCCTCCCGGGCACCACAAACTCTCCCGCCATCAGGAGAGCCAAACACCACAAAAACAAACTCCTCCGCAAGCTCTGTTCCAACCCCAACCCAGGCACTGAAAAACTAGTCAACATTGCCACCCAATGGTTGAACGAGCTCATCACAACTGAAAACGACAGAAAGTGGAAACTGTGGTGCACCAAAATTTCATGGAACACCTCACTCACACGCCTCTGGCAGAAACTACACAACCTACAGGGAACCACCCCACGGGCACCCCTCGAGCCAAACCCACTACAAACAGCCACAAACCAACTCGCCACCTTCATCAACAGAACAGACCCACAACTCTGCTTACCAAACACACACCTACAAACCCTTGCCAGAGACACCCCTCAGCGAGAGGAAGCTATCAACAACGCTATAGACCTCCCTTCCGCCCATGGCTTTGACCGCCCCCTCACAAAGACAGAGCTTGGGAGAGCACTCCACCCCCCGCGGAAGAAAACCAGCCCCGTAGCAGACGGTGTACCTACGACGTGTGGACCCGCCTGTCCACACAGAACAGGGAAACCCTGCTCCTCCTCCTAAACTCGTTCTACACACGAGCAATTATACCGCAATCGTGGAAGGACGCGGTCATCGTACTCATCCCAAAGAAAGACCTGGGCGAGTTCAGGCCGATCTCGCTGCTACAATCCCTCGGGAAAGTGGTAGAGAGAATTGTACAAGGCCGGCTCGAGACCTTCTCCAGCGACCCGGCCAATGGCTTCCCCGAAGAACTAGTCGGGTTCCGAGGCTGACGTGGCACACAGCACACCATCCTCACCCTCGTCGAGGAGATAGTACGTGCCAAGGGAAGTCGCCCTTGCGCAGCTGTATCTTCCTCGACCTGGAGAAGGCCTTCGAGCTGGTCGACCACAACGTAGTCCTCATGGTCGAGCTGGGAGTCACCGGGAAGCCCCTGGCGTTCGTAAAGAACTACCTAAGTGTTAGGCGAGCCAGTGTCTGCTTCCAGGGCAGCACCTCTCCCCTCAACCACCTAAAAAACGGCGTCCCTCAGGGGGATGTCCTCAGCCCCTTCCTCTTTAATGCTGTAGTCGCTGCCCTCATAAGCCGACTGAAAATGTCCCAGGACGGCTCCTTGGCCTCTCCTGGGGTGCGAAAACGGCCATCCGTACCCTGAAAGAAACCCACGGGCTGGCACTCGCTGATGTCCCTGACCTCCGGGCGAGACCCCCCTGGTACTCCGTGCCCATTGAGGTCAGACTCACCAGCCTCTGCTCAGCCCGAACCAACTACCCGACTATAGTCCTCAAAACCCTGGCACAGGAAACCATTGCCTGGGCCAAAGAGCACTTCCCTCTAGCCACCACGGTTTACACCGAAGGCTCGCTCAAGCCTGACACAGGCCGAGCCGGGGCTGGCTACTTCCTACCAGACGGGCAGGCTAGACGCCTTATCAGGGTCACGGACTACTCCTCCACCCTCAATACAGAGCTCGCCGCCATACACCATGCACTGACCCACCTGCGGCACTGCAGCTGCATAGTGGTCACTGACTCACTCAACGCAGGCCGCAAGATCAAGGACCACAGAGCTAACCACTCTCTGGCCACCTTGATCCAGAACACCATCGTCACCAGGCATGAAGCTCAACTCGACACAGTGCTGGCCTAGGTCCCCTCCCACATAGGACTTCCCGGTAATGACCAGGCTGACTCAGCTGCTCTGGATGGCTCTCGCCGTCCTGAGATCGACCTCATCATAGACCACTCCTTGTCCAAGCTCAAAGCCGCCCACGCTAGAGCCACCAAAGCCCTGTGGGAGGCTTCCCTCCATGACACCACCGTCAGGAACCCATACTCCATCAGTTGGGCCTGGCACAAAAATGTCAGAGCGCGCCTACCAGTCCCAAGAAACCTCTCTGCATCCGTGCAAGAGGCGGTCACGCGCTTCAGGACTGGATATAGGCGGGTCATCGATACCCCTGCATTGCAACGATGTCCATGCGGTGACAAAATCTTCAACGTCGCCCACGTCTTGACGTCATGTGTGGCCTTTGATAGGACCAGCATCCGAGACTTCCTCGGCCCACCACACAACGTGTCTGACACCTGAGCTGCACTCGCCATCCTCGAGAGGCTCTCCGAGTCCTGATGGGAGCCACTCGGTAGATTCTATAGACAAAATTATCACACCTTCGAGATCGTTGGCAGCCCTGAACCCAACAGCAGCGACAGTGACTAGCAACCACTGTCAGGGAGCCCCGTGAGGTCCCGATCGGGGAGCCTCATGAGGTCCTCCAGTCAGGGAGCCCCATGAGGTCCCGGTCGAGGAGCCCCGTGAGGTCCCCCAGCAGGGAGCCCCGTGAGGTCCCCCAGCAAGGAGCCCCGTGAGGTCCCCCACCAGGGAGCCCCGTGAGGTCCCACCAGGGAGCCCCGTGAGGTCCCACCCGGGAGCCCCGTGAGGTCCCACCGGATGCAGCCCCTACACCGGGAGCCCCGTGCGGTCCTGGACACACCGATGTGACAGCCTCGACCCCCGCACCCACAACGCCGGTTCCCGCTTTGATCACCGACGGAGTGGGTGCCGGGACCGCCGATACAGCCACACCCGCCCACATCACCCCAGTCCAAGAGCCACTAGCACTGGACCACCCACCCTGCGACGGGGGCCTGGAAGACCAACGTGCCGCCTATCGCCCTGCTGCCAATTGTAATGTATGTAGGCGAACCGGGACACGCAGATAACCAGCATGGTATGGAATGTAACCAGGGACAACGGACGATGAATAAACGCCAGTCATGAACTAGATCTCTCCGTGTCGACTCGTATATTACATGGTGTCAGATGTGGCTTGCCTGACAAGTGAGATGGCTCTCTCTGGATTAAAACCCCCATTGCCACTGGACTTGGAAGGCAACCTCACTCTAAACTGGACCCAGTGGATTGATTCATACAAAATTTACGCCGTAGCAGCAGGAGTAGCGGCGAAAACGGAGAAAGTACAGTGTTGCGTCTTTCTCCATGTCGCTGGACCAGAGGCGCAGAAAATCCACAGAACGCTCAACATTGAAGCCGCGGACCGAGACAAAATTGCAGTACTGATTAAGGCATTTAAAGTATATTGCGAAGGGAAGACGAACATAACAGTGGTACGTTACCAGTTTAACTCCCTATTTCAGACACACGAAAGTATGGACACTTACATTAGGGAGCTACGTAACCGCATATCACACTGTCAATACGAGTTACTGGAAGATTCGTTACTCTGTGACAGAATTGTGTGCGGAGTGAAAAGCAACGTATTGAGAGATCGATTATTACAGACTCATAACTTGACATTGGAATTGTGCATATCGATGTGTCGGCTTAGTGAACACAAGGCAGGTTTGTTGACTGGAAATGCAGACAGTGATTCGAATGAAAACGTCGACGCGTTATCAAGAATTAGTTCTAGCATGACGTCACAACGTCGTGTGCCACCTTGGAGACGAGCATCGCAACGTCAACAATACGGGTCAAACAATGCGAAAATCAAGTGTCCGAATTGCGGATACGTACATTTCAGTGGTAGGTGTCCTGCTAAGGACAAACAGTGTACAGGCTGTGGAAAAGTGGGACATTTCGTCAAAGTGTGTAGAAGTAATACAAATAGACAGTCGACAGTGAATGAAGTCAACATACAGCACCATGACGAACAGCACGAATGGACGCGACCATACCAGGAGGACGACACCAGTCACGATTTGTTCGTTGGTGCATTACAGGATAACAACGACAAAAAGGAGGATCTATGGTACGCGGATATCGTAGTGAACAATACGATAATCAAGTTCAAACTGGATACCGGTTCGGAGGCGAACATCGTGCCACGGAGGATTTACGATCAAATGGACAACGTGACCATGACTCCAACGCGTTGTCACTTGATAACGTACGCTGGACACCGTATAAAACCTCATGGGGAGGTTTTCGCCACCGTACGCGGTCATGGATTAAAGTTCCAAGTAACAGATGAGGGTAGCCCTATCCTAGGAAAGAGTGCGTGTGTCGCCCTCAACCTCATAACAAGACTGGACTCCATAAACACTGTAGCATATTCGACCACATCAAGTGATAAATTGGTAAATATGTATAGTGATGTATTCAAAGGTTTAGGCAGAATTAAAGTAAATGCGCATATTCATGTTGACAACAATGTAGCCCCAGTCGTTGATGCTCCTAGGCGCATACCACACGCCATAATAAATGATGTCCGTCAAGAATTAAATAGGATGTTAGATCTCAAAGTAATAGTAGAACAAAATGAACCGACTCCATGGGTGAACTCCATCACTATAGTAAGAAAACCAGGTAAAATACGAATATGTTTGGACCCTACTAAATTAAATAAAGCAATATTAAGGGGCCCATATCCAACACGTACGATAGAAGAAGTAGTAGCTAACACAAGTGGGGCAGAATATTTTTCGGTCATTGATGCCAACAGTGGTTATTGGCTTTGATCTCCGGTCGAGGTACAGGACCGTGGGCCCAAGAATGTATTGCCACCTACCGCCCCACCGCCGCACCACAGCACAAGTCAGCGCGCAAAGCACCACGCCCCCCCCCCCACCCCACCTCAAGCTGGATGAAGCAAGAAGGAAAGATCCACCCCCACCCCCCAAAAAAAAAAAAAACACGCCAAAAACTGGCCGTTTTAACGGCACCGTTTATTAATGCTGCAGTCCTGCAGCCAGTGATCGCTAGGTCACAAACCCCCCCAATAAGTAATGTAGGACGGTCCAAACATGTCTGTTAAACCAGCTCAGATCGATGTTTGTTTGTTGTTGTTTTACGTCCTAGCAACATCTAAGGTCATATCAGGATGGGTATCCACACATACATACGTCCACACATGGGTCACTCTCCTGAAAACTGGCCAGAAGTGTCACATGGAGAGTTATAATCTAATGTTTGAATTTGTTACATTTTTTGGTTGCAAATGAAAGCTAGAAATCTCCCCTTTACAGCTATGTAAAATATGAATTGATGAGATAAAAAATAAAGGTGTAGTCCATGATTAAGCTATGTCATATGGCAGTATGGTTGCTCAGATGTAACACATGTTTAGGACACCAGAAATATGTAGTGCTTATATTGATAAACCAAAAAAAAAGTAATTCCCAGCCATGTTTTATTAGTACCTGTCCACAGTATGTATATGGATCATATTTATTTTAAACTGAATAATTAGTGTACAATATTTGTGTGACATCCAGAGTAGGACGGTCCAAACATGTGCTCCAACCACTATCAAAAGCAACTACCTGTTAGGAAGCAGTCTCCATATATTATATATGAAGAAAGGGGACCGTGCAAAAATGTAGGACGGTCCAAACATGTGCTCCAACCACTATCAAAAGCAACTACCTGTTAGGAAGCAGTCTCCATATGAAATATGAAGAAATGGGATGGTGCAAACATGTACACACACACACCCACTACACACACATGTACCTAGATTTTATCCTACATATCGACCTTAGATACCTGTTAGGTTTATTATTATTATTATTATTATTATTATATAATACCTGTTAGGCTTACTTACTTATTGGGGGGTTTGTGACCTAGCAGTCACTGGCTGCAGAACTGCAGCATTAATAAACGGCGGACCTGTTAGGAAGCAGTCTCCATGAGAAATATGAAGAAATGGGATGATGCAAACATGTAGGACGGTCCAAACATGTCTGTTAACCCGGCTCAGATCGATGTCGAGACCTATGGCATACGCTTTGAATACGCTGTGCATACGCTGTGCATATGCTGTGCATATGCTAGGAGTATGCTAGGAGTACGCTCGAATACGTAACATGTAGGTTATGCGTATGCTACATACGCTAGAGATACGCCGGTGACGCAAGTTGAGCATATGCGTAGTATACGCCGGCGTACCCCTAGCATATGAGGAGTGTACGCCAGCGTACGAGGAGCATATGCTGGCGTATGAGAAGCATATGAGTAGCGTATGAACCATACGCTCCCGTAGGTCGAGATTTTTTGAGCATACACAAACAAATTTGGACAGACGGATGGGAGAAAGCGTATGGCGGCATATGACGGCATACGCCGGCATACGCCGGCACATGACGGCATACGCCGGCATACGCCGGCACATGACGGCCTATGCGTAGCGTACACATAGCGTACGCATAGCGTACGCATAACGTATGACGGCGTATGCCGACGTATATGACGTAACGCGCCTACGCCGCCGTACGCTCCCGCAAAAAAAACTAATGTGACAGCCCCTTAAATTAATAGTGGTGCTTCCATACGTCCGAATGGGAATACGAACGGGAATGCGAATGCGAATGCGGCAAATGGATCGACCCATGGACCGATCGGTGCACATGCGAATGTGAATACTGCTGCGTTTGGTATAGAAAACAATAGTAACTTTGATCTTCCTTCACAAATTTGGAGGAAAAACCCCAAAATATGTCATGGGTAACTTTTTTGGTGTTTTTTTTTGTTTAACCATATCCCAGCACAAAAAGTAAACATCGGCTATTGGGGGTTGGCATATAAGGAATCTTAGCTAAGATTCCTTACACGCAGTATGCGGCATGCGGCATGCGAATGTGGTATATGCGGAATAGATATAAGATTCCTTACACACGGCATGCGGCATGCGAATGCGAATGTGGTATATGCGGAATAGATATATGCGAACCCCCAATAGCCGATGTTTACTTTTTGTGCTGGGGGATCGTTAAACAAACAAACACACCAAAAAAGTTACCCATGACATTTTTGGGGGGTTTGTTCCAAATTTGTGAAGGAAGAGTTACTATAATTTTCTATGGCAAACACAGCAGTATTCACATCCGCACTGATCGGTCCATTAGTCGATCCATTTGCTGCATTCGCATTCGCATTTGCGTTCGCGTTCGTATTTGGATTCGGACATATGGAAGCACCACTATTCATTTACATGCTTTTCGATTTTTTCCCGCATTCGCATACCGCATACCGCGTATATGGAATTTTAGCTTTAATCACTATTAAATAACTGGGCCACAACATTTGGCCAATTCTTAGGGGTGTCTAGACGCTACTGTGGGTAAACTAGACTTTTATTCATGGCAATTTTATGTTTTAAGTAAATAGTTACACCGTTTTACTTCTATTAATTATATTGTAGTACATTTATGTGATCATTTTATGGATGAGATTTGGAATGGTTATTTATTGTGAACCGTTACCCAGAACAAACGACAAATATGCGTTGTGTTGCCACCCCTACAGTACAAGTAGACGAGTCCATGTGACCTGCGCACTGAGCACCAAACGGAGCCCAAAGTGAGAGGGGAATTTGAAAACGGGAGCCGACTCGAGTACCAAACTTCGGAAAGAACATCGCCTTTCTTCTTGTAGCGCATTTTCCCCGGACATATATACCCTGATGTGTGCAGATAGGACGCGTGCAAAGGTTAGTATATATCGCAGTAACCATTTTTATGCCAATACATCGAACGAAATGTATATTTTCTGCTGTTTTCCCCCTTGACCCAGTCCGAAGTTATGGGCAATGCCAATGGCCAACTGAAATTATGTTATAATGTTGTCTTGTTTCTGAACACTACCTGTTCTAGAAATACTTTGCAGATTACATGCAATTGGTTATGATTCCTCTAATTATGCACCGCTAACCAAAGAGCTTCACTCCGTATCCTTGTATGTGAGGCTAATTTATGCAGGTGTGAAGGACATTTTGAATTGAGAGTGGCTATTATAAGTATAACGACTGGCAACTTGCGTTGCATCGGCTAATCCTAATGTCGGCGGCAACAGCCGCCGCCGTAAAGATGGCAGGTGCTTGTTGGTTCGAGGTGAACCAACTACACGGCCAGCTTATATTTGATTTATTTTCTTCGTTCCCAGGGTTATTGTTTAGCGTAGCTTCGTCATAGATGGTCAATGTGACGTGACTCATGAGTCAGCCATGTCAGTGTGACCTGGTCACATTCTACCTCTGGCTCTGGCTCTGCCCAGCCCCAAAAGTAGGCCACCGTTTTAAAGGTCCCTGGTTGTGGTCTGTCTAGGTGGTGAGTGACCGGGTAAAAAGGGAGTGTAATTCACTATAATATAATATTCTTTGGTATCTATTTTCTTGTATGGGAATTGTTTGTTGTCGTAAATCGTATAGGGGTTCTTCTTTGCTGCTGGTCCTAAAAAGGGGGAATCGGGGGTAAAAACTTAAATACGTCACAGCTTTAAGCTTATCCTAGTTAGGCTTGTTGTGTTCCACATATATCCTATTTTAAGACACAATTAAAAGAAAAGCAGTTTGGATCCCGATTGCATGTCAGGGTGGCTTTGAACATGACTAAGTGGAGAGCGTTATGCATGTTTTGGTGACACAAAAAGCTGCCTAGTGTCAGATTTAGAACAAAACCATAATTTTTTTTCCTAGTCACTGTAGCCTAGTGTGGTTTTGAACTGCACTCACTAGGAGTAACTAAGTGCAATTTTATGAGGGTCTATCCACTTGAGAGTAGAACAGAGGACTTATAAAATTGTGACACTGAAACATCTGTGACATGGAAAGGACAAGTTTTTTCTTCAAGATCAAACAAACACCACAGAGCATGAAAAGGTATTTATGCTTATTAGTTTTTGATGCTGTGGACATATTTCAAAGTAATTTTGGAATACTTCCATAATTTCTGATGTTATTGGAGTTGTAACACCTGTTTCATGTGACATGTAACGCATGTTTCATGTGACACTCAATAATAACTTGGCTCAGAAATTGCTAAAAGTATGCACCAAAAACAAGTTTTTGTTAAGGGTATTATTTCTACACATTACATGTATGCAAGTTTGCTTATGTGTTCTTCAGTGCTGGTCCTATAAAAGGGGAATCGGAGGTCAAAACTGAAATATGTTACAGCCTATCCCAATTAGGCTTTTTAAGACACAATTTAAAACAAAAACAATTTGGACCCAGACTGCAAGTCAGGGTGGTTTCCTAGTTAGGTTTTAAACAGCACTCACTAGGAGTAACTAAGTGCAATTTTATTAGTGTTTGTCCACTTGAGAGTAGAACAGAGAACATATAAAATTGTGACACTGAAACATGCATTACATGGAAAGGAAAAGTTGTTCCTTCATGATGAAACAAGCACCACAGATGATGAAAATATTTATGCTTATTAGTTTTTGATGCAGTGGACATATTTCAAAGTAATCTTGGAACACTTCCCTAACTTCTGATGTTCTTGGAATTGTAACACATGTAACGTATGTTTCATGTGACACTCAATAATGACTAAGGTTAAATACACTGCTAATAGCATGAAAAAAATGTATTTGTTCAGGGCATTATTTGTACACATTACATGGATGCAAATATTTCTTTTGAGTATTATAAGTTTTCTTATGTAGAAAACGATATTGTGATGACTTAGAGGATGAAGATGACAACAGGTGAATGCGTGATAGCATCATAGCGCAACATCCTGTTTATGACTTGACACCACATCATCAGTAGGTGTGTAGATGCCCAAGGTATATTTGAAAATCATGGTGAGAAGAGATTTGATTCATTATTGGATTTTGTATCGCGAAATAAATTTTCGGCGTTACACATGTTTCTTCTTCGTCAATGTGTGACAGGCCACACTAATAGCATCATACCGCTACATCCTGTTTATGACTTGACACCACATCATCAGTAGGTGTGTAGATGCCCACGATATATTTGAAAATCATGGTGAGAAGAGATTTGATCCATTGTTGGATTTTATATCGCAAAATAATTTTTCGCCGTTACGCATGTTTCACCCATGACACAAAGTTTTTATTGCACTTTTAATGCATTTTAGGAAATAATATTATAACTTTTGTGTTCAGAACTAGGCATCTATGATGCTATGCTATTTATAGCAGCAGGATTTTTCCTGGCTTGCATGATTGGATATTGTGAAAATTGAAGGTGAATGCGTGTTTCATGACTTGACACCTCATGAAACACATGTTATGCTCACTTTCAAGCAGCGGTGTTTTACACACCGATACTCAACAGTCCTAAAATTAGTTTTCTGACATTTTTGCATGTTACAACTTTGCAAATAAACTAGCTATGTTTGAATATTTTGGTCTACAATGAAGTACTTTTCAACACAATCAGTACAGTTTCACCATTCCCATTTTTAGCTGTCATATTTGCGTGACAAATAAATCTATTTTTGCAATAAAAAATAAACTAAACATTTTTTTCTCAGTGGACTGCTGTCATTGCTTCTTTGGGGTATAATGAAAGGAGTTTTCTTCATTTGGTTTGAAAAGGAGAATTAATTTAGAAGAAATTGAGGACCAACAATTAGGACCAGCACTATATGGGTTCTCAGAAACTGTACCAAAACCATGACATCAGTTCCAAAAACTCAAAATGCTTTAAATATTAAGAATTTGTTGCTTAGTGACTAAAAACCCAATTTAACTTTCTTACATGTATTTGTAATCACAATGATAAGATCTTTCTAACTGTACTATTTGCAAATTAACTTCATGAAAAGCACAAAATCATTGTATTAACATACAAACATATATGTAAACAGAAGAAACGAAATAGAAGATCACACTTTGACCAAATAAAGGACGCGATGAACTGCTCATTTGCTTTCCCCGCAGTTTGTGCCTAGTGATTCACATGAAAGTAATACACTAATCTATTCTGAATTAATTGGATGGTGTGATTTTGAATTAGCACGGTAACATTCCAAATGGGAATCAACTATTTTACACAGACATTGAGCTCAAATTTGACTGTTCAGAGGCAACTTCAGGACTTACCTCTAACTATACCATAATCAGGTCAATGTGGCATGGGTTAAATGGTGAAAGTAATTCATGTGTTGTGTTTATACTGTATACTGTGCTTGATGGGTAGTTTCACAGTGTGGGAAAGTAGAATCGAAATGTTACTCCGCTAATGACTCCAGAAATGGTTAATTATTTCCTTATTTTTATACATCCACCCCAATAACATACATGATACACAATGCTGGTACTCAATTTTATCTTTATTATCTCTCACATCAATTGGCTACACCATGAAATCAAAATATTGATATTGCAATGAATGGTTGCTTTGAAATGCAGATTTCAAATAGACTATCCCAAGTGGTGCAGTTTCTCAGAACAACCGATATATATATATATAAATGACTTGGAGAAGTGGCTGGAAACAACCAATCTTCACTTTTATGCAGATAGATAGAATCTATGTAAGAGCCAGGCCACAGCAAGAAGTGATTAAAACATTAAATCACAAATTACCAAAACTTGATACATAGGCACTGCCAACAAATTAACAATCAACGTAAAAAAAGTCAAAGACTGTTTTCTTTACCACAAACAAAGCAACTATTGACAAATAGTACACGCGTGAACTAGGGGTGAAGCCACTAGAGCAAGTTAACACATACAAGTATTTGGGACTAACCCTAGATAAACACCTAACTTACAATGAATGCATTAAGGGCATTATCCAGAAAGTAAACCACAAAATCTGGTTACTATTCAAGATTAGGTATAACATGACAGATAGCATGGCTGTCATGGTCTTCAAATCTATGGTGGCACCATATTTTGACTGGGGATATAATCTTCATGGGAGGGAGTAAGGCCCGGCTACATGAGCTACATAGGCTCAAATAGAGCAGTAAAAATATGCCTAGGGAAGTGTAAACTCTTCCTAACGCAAGAGCTGCATAAGATGGCACAATTAAAATTCCTCACAAACAGGCAACAGGATCACCTAAAATTGTATGTGCACAACAATTCTCAAACAAACAAAAAAGGGTGCACAAGAACTAACAATGGTCCATTACTGGCAATGGTAAAATCAAAATGCAGTGCATATGATCACACTTTAGCTAACATGAGTGTCAATATCTGGAATAAACTGCTAACTGCAACACAAAATGCAGTGGTGTTTAAAGCCGTGTTCACACGGACAAAATGTGAGGCGCATCACACAAATCGAATCAGGTGAGGCGAATTGGTTGCGTCCACACGGGCAACATTATCCGCATCACAGGAATCGATTCACGTAGACTACCTCGCTTAGGTGGTTTACACGATCCACATCATGTGAGTCGAATCAGCCCTAATCCGCATCAGACGTGCGTTCACACGAGAAATGTGAGGCGAACTATACAAGTCGCTTTCTACGAATCGATTTACATTGCCTGTGTGAACAGGGCTTAAGAAACTATTAACAAAATAATGTAACCTAGAAACGCAAATGTTTAAATGGACTAACAAAGTATAGTAAAAGCTAGATTTTGTACTTTTTGCAATCTACAAACAGTGATACTTGTTGCTTCCTAGCCAGGCGCTCGGCATTATTAGGATAGGGCAAGGACTGGTGTGCTCAGTGTCAGGATAATGTGACTGAGTGGGATACCAGGTCATGGTGCCGGTGGCCTGGTTTCCCAGTGGGACAGCACTATAAAGTCGCCATGAGTGCGCACTGTCACAAGTTGGTACCCGTCCTGATATGACCTTAGATGTTGCTAGGACGTAAAACAACAAACAAACAATCTACAAACAGTTACAAGCCATAAACAGGAAGCAAGAAAACCTAAATGATTACTAAGACAAAATTCAAAAGATTTAAATACAATTGGATTAGTGTTGCCCAGCGGTGAAAACAAGTGTTCACACACTTATCCGTTATGAGCAGGGTAAATAAATTCATTTAAAAAAAAAAACCACACACATCTATATGTATGTATCATTGCCTGTATCATTGTTTGTCTTTAGCTGTCTCACTTGAATAGTGAAAATAGGTATGCCCACTCACTCTATAACCGTGTATGACAAGGCTCAAGCACACCAATTTTTTCTCAAGTTTGCCCTGTTGAATCTCCACAAATATTGCATACTCATGCTTGAGATATGATTGAGTGACTAAACTATCTGTGGCCTTATTATGTGAGTGTGATTGGTTCACTTTCGTAGTTTGAATCCCTTATTGTATATATCATTAGGTACCGGTAGGGAAATTTAATAATATGCATAGGATCCAATATTTTTAATCCTTCCTGTAGACGTTGAAGTTACAAGCCCAAATCCAAAAACAGTTAGGCTATATATCTTATTGTTTTTGCCCGTCCTGATATGACCTTAGATATTCTAGGACGTAAAACAACAACAAACTATTGTAATTGTACCTATGTGTAAGGCTCTGATCATGGGTCCATTCAGTGCCTGCCCATTTAATATTCATCTAACCACTAAATGGTGTACAGTTTCAAAATTTTGACATGCCCCCTGCTAATACTAATAGGTGATATTCAGTAACCTAGAATTGTATATATCCCTTAGTGTGTTGGTATGCCGTTAAGCATGTATTCATTCATTCATTCTTTCAGTAACCTAGAGAAAGCAGACATTATGGTTGCAGTGTTGTACAGTTGTACTTAGGGACACAACTTTGGTTTAAAATGAGCTAAAAATAGCACTCATTTGTTACACAGTATCATTCACTATTTACACACCCGTCTTTTCCAATATAAGGCCACTCAATAAAAAATTAAATTTCCACATTAATGAGTTTAAAAGGTATTTGTTTTTCTGACAGATTCTTGTATCGTTCAGTGTTTTTTTTTAATCCAGCTTCTTAGCGTAGCATGTTTTCACTTCTGCACGTAACCTATTGTGTCTGATTTTCGTGTACAAAGCTCTTGCCAAAACGAATGACATTTTGTGAAGTCATCGTCTGGCAGGCTAATAGGAAATCAATACAGGCAAGGAGAGAAAGGAAGAGTATAAAGAGTGAAAGAAGAGTGAGAGCTTGCACCCTGAGGTTTATTATATAGTGGTACATGGATCTGATATGGCATACCACCTGACCATGCTCTCCAATGAACAACAAGCATTTCTAGCACATAATACATTAATGCCCCTGGCCCTATACATCATTTACCTTTTATATATACCATTTGTAATCACTTATAGACCAGTTCACATTCCCCACCAATGTATTTTATCGGAATATTTTACACACTGTTTTTTCCCCACAAATAATGCATGCGTGAGTATGCTTCAAATATGCATTTATGATTTGCACAAAAGTCACACACACAAAAAAAACAGGTTAAAGTTTCCATATCCACTTGGACACTTTTGATGAAATTGTAGGCTGTGATCAGGGACCGTATGCAGGAGTCAGTGTTAGCGAAGCAAAACGGTGTTTGGCGGGAATTCCGGTTTAGCGGCGAAAAAATGGTATGCACGAGTCAGTGTTAGGCCTAACACCAAAGGCTTAACCGGTGTTACCTTACCCCTAAAAAATATCAGGTTTAGCGAGTTTATTAGGCCCAAATCTATTCAATGCTGTCATATTTAACAGAATTACATACGCAATAAGTGAAATTTTATCATTTTATCAATTTAACCCTAAATTCGAAGCATTATTAAGGCTAACGCCGCATTGGCGGCGATATTAATACTTATATTTTCGAATCGACGAACGTAAAGTAAACAAGTCGCGACCGCTGTGTCGACGTCGACATCCATACTGTCCGACGTCTACGCATTGGCGTCAATGTATTACCGATTTGTTTACTTTACGCTCGTCGATTCGAAAATATAACTATTAATATCGCCGCCAATGCGGCAGTAACCTTAATAATGCTTCGAATTTAGGGTTAAATTGATAAAATTTCACTATTTGACTATGTAACTTTGTTAAATATGACAGCATTTAATACATTTGAGCCTAATATATGCCTCCAAACGCAGAGGGATTTCCCAAATCTATTAATAAATTCACGTTTAGCTATAATGAAAGTGTTACGCGCTCCTGCATACGGCTTGACCGAATTCCCCGGTTCGGTGATAGCTAAACGGTAACATGCTGTAACACCAAATCCCGCTAACACTGACTCCTGCATACGGCCCCAGATCTCAAAGAACTCTATATCATTAAAAAGAAATCTTGCGGAAAACCGAGAGGGGTATTTTCGGGTCATGTTATAATTATATATCATTTTAAGTGTTACAGGCACTGTGTCTAGCAAATATGAGCTCTTTAATATCATGAGGCAATTTGAGTTATTTTGCCCAAACAACCCAAATATATATGTATTTTCAATCTGCCATATCTCATTTTCTAATACAGCTACAGCCTTGAAATTTTGCATGTGGTTTTACTTTAATACAAAGTCTATTTCATGCTAGTTTCCTATGATGTGGGTTAACAAAAATTGGAGTGAGTATACCTACTGAAAACTGTATAGTCCGATGAATCATCAAATTTTCAAAATCAAAACAATTATCTAGATTTGATTCTGCATATATCTAACTTAGATACTGCTGCCCTTAGTAACCATTTCATGCCACAGATGAGAACACTGAGTCAATTTAATAGAACCTGTTACTGCCGAAGCCTATGGTGTAAAAAATTGTGGCATGCTTGCACTTCAAATACCCCAAAGGTTAATCGTTTTAAATATGTTTTTTTGATTGATTGGTGGTTTCTTTACGTCGTGTCGGCAGCATAGGCCATATTCACGGCGGACAATTTTGAATACAGGTTATTTCAAACTAAAGTAAGGTAGATTATAACAAACTCAACTCAATTTATTTATGAAAAATGAGAGGAACTCAAAACCATCGGACTGCTACTTGAAGCTTTATCCATGTCACTCACCACAGATTGGCTCTGCTTGGTCAATGGCCTGAGAGTACTAAATACCATCTGTAACTTGTTCAAATGTACCAATGATGCAACTAATCTTATTGGTTAAAACCGGTTTCAGTCAATTGTGAATTGTTTTTGTTTATATATTCTTTCATTGATATATTGTTTTTAACAACTACTTTTTGGACTTATCTATTTGTAGGCAGTCTGGGTGAGGGACGCCTACCCACTTGTGTAAAGGTGTCATGATGAATGGCCCAAGACATGATCACCAGGGGGTGGTTCATCTGGCTACACAGTTCCCCCCACTCACCATCAACATACCAAACGTAAGTTACAGCCAGCATATTTACCTAGGACTGAATTTCACTAACCTACAATAAAGGGGCTAGAGGTAACCTTTCTATGAACAAAGGCTGCGAGGTCGTCTGATGTAGTATGTGCGCACTCACAACTATCATTCAAGACCTAACTCCTAACAATTCTTCAAATGACCTGATACCCCGATCTCACAAAGTCGCAGTGTAAATTGAGTATCCCTACCAACGATAGTGCATGGCTACCAAAATGTTGCAAATGTGGCACACACAAAAAAAGGAACCCCACAAAACAACAAATGACTAACAGCTGAGATGACAAGGCTGCTACCAAATTTAGACTATTGCTGTTCAGTGAAGAAAACAAGCCGCAGTGCGACTTACTCGTGATGGACAGGGTAAATAAACCATTCCCCCACACCCTGCTGGGCAAATTAAATATCTTCATATTAGTAGGTACTCACACAAAGGACTGGTTGCTGATGATAACTGGCCACGGGAGAAATAGGAAAAAAATTAACACTAAAGTAGAGGTCACTAGCATTAGTTTCGCATCTGTTATGGCCAAGTTTTTAAAATGGCGGTTTGAAAACTTTGGAACGATCATAAAACCAAATTTTACTAAGTATTTTTTATATTACAAAACTGGATTGTTAACGACCATTAAGCACTCTTTAACCATAGAAATGGTTACCCTGGTATTTTCGACTGTTTGTGCCATTGCTTCTTTAAACAATTTTTATATTTGTCTGGGAGTACATTAGTTGTTTAAGCAGAGGAAATTTCAATCGCGGACGATTGGTCTTCCTCATTCCACTGCTATTTGCCCTATCCTAATAATGCTGAGTGCCTGGCTAGGAAGTGACAAGTATATATTTTTAAGGTTTGTTCGACCTGGGTTCAAACCCACGATCGACCAAGATGGGAGACAGAAGCTCATTCAGCCATCCCGTCTGTTTGTTGGCATATGATGTGAGGTGGGCTGACCTACTGATGTAGTCATGCTGGGTCATGGGATTCGAACCCATGGGTTCAAACCATGTTTTAGAGTTGCATAGTCTGATGATGCATACAACATTTTCAAATTCAAACCACACACTTACATTTGATCTTATGTTTCCAACTCAGATGGGACAATGTGAAGATACCCATTGTGTGTGTGTTTGTTTTTGTACATATCAGTTGATTAAGCTGGGACATCTTCAGTCACTGACAATTTGATCTTCCTATTTCCCCTGCTCCTAACCATATCCTAGTAATGCCGAAAACCAAGCTAGGTCGCGACACGTATACATTTTAAAGTTTGACTCGACCAGGATTTAAACATGGGGGGTTGAATTCCATGACATACCAAAATAGGAGGATGGTGCTCTGCTTATTTGGCCAATCTATCTGGCTTTATAGAACTGCCTCACTGAGAGACCAGACCAATGGCACCATGATTCAATTTCCGACTCAGCCACATTATTATATATTTAATTTTAGTCACATAACACAGTTAATCAAATTGGGTATACATTTTAATTTATTATATTTGTGCATCTGTAAATAAATGTATTAAATGAAGATGATAAAGTAGATTAAAAAAAGTAACTGGTTGACAGGATTCAAAGTAACTAGAAGGAGTGGCCAAAAGCATTGAGCAGCCACTTCCCATTTTGGTAGGACATGGGATTCAAATCCCTGGGTTCAAATCCTGGTCAACTCAAACCGATGACTTAGAAATGTATGCTTGTCGCTACCTCACCTGGCATTCAGCATTATTAGGATATGGCAAGGAGCAGTGAAATGAGGAAGACAAAATTGTCCATGATTAATCAACTACTGTACCAAAACCAACAAACTGGGTACCTTCAGATCTCCATTTGAGTTGGAAAAATAGGATAAAATACAAGTATGTGGTTTGGTTTTGAATTTTTTTTACGACCATCCAAATTTATATCAGCCCAGGCTATAGTGCCAGCAATACTACCACTGGACATCCTTGAACCTGACTAGGTTCTTGAAATGAGGGTCAAGGCTAATGAGGCCACGAGGTTGACCTAATTGATTAATGGGTTTCCTGTGTGATGGCTTTCTCAAAGTAGATGAGGTAGTTGATTCACTGATTATTCTATATATGCTGTCCCAAATCACTAGTTAATGCACCAATATCTAAGCTGGATATATATATTTATATATATATATATATATATATATAGCCTGTCTCAAAAGGTGCTACTCTTCGTTTTTTTTGTCCATTCTAACGATTGACACAAAACAGCACAGAAACGGTTACACTGAAAACACAAGGACATTTGCTTCTAATTAATATGTATTCTATTGGGATTATGAAACACCGTGTAAAACAACAATTCAGTTTATCCTGAGCAAATGCATAAGTAGATAGTATGTTGATTGTTACAATGGACAAAGTTTTGTCCCATATTACTTAACACTTTTTGAGACAGTCTCATATAATCAAATGAAGGTACATGTTTTTTGTTTTTTTTAAAAGTATTTCATCGAATCATGCGACTTTAAGCATGTGCAAAATCATGAGAGATTTCCTGCGCAAACTTATAATTTCAATTAGAAAACGGAGTATGCATATTAACTTTTAATTTATCCATACATTCTTGCACCGAGTCTATTAATATGAATCTATTATGTAACCACATGTACTATAATCTGTCTAACTTGTCCAAATTGCAGTCTATGAACTACCGGAATGCACCTGCACCACAACTGAGCCCAACAGATGACACTGACATCACAACTCCAAAAAAGCAGGATTATTATCGACCTCCTGGATCACCGGAGTCTCCAGAAGTCCCACAGGCGTTCTTTAACTACAATCATGACCGGATTCAAAACGACCTTCTTGATGAGATCTGTGACGAGATTGGCATCAAGGATGCAACTGATCTGGACTTTATGGACTTTGAACCCCCTGGTCTGGATGATGCTTTCAATCCAGATGTGGCTGGGGATGAGATCGACAATCTGGATCAGTTGATCATGTTTGGTCAGATCGATCCACAGCACAGTCATGGTAATGGTCATGAGTCATCCACTGGTAGGGATATGCAGTATGCAAAATGGAGTGGCGATGTTACTACCGATCAGAGTGTGCCGCAATCTGTGTCCATGCCACATAACTCGCCAGTCTATGGAAATAGTCCTACAAAGTTAGGTCATGTTCATGAACCACCAGACCTCGATTGTCACGTGTCAAAGGCTTATCAGAGTGATGATGTCCCACATGGTTGTGCAAGTCCACATCGACAAAGCAACCCAACTTGGCAGCAAAATAATGTGGCACCTGGTCATGAATCAGCGCGCTCGTACTGTTATGAAGAGTCACATTCCTCTCAGGTGCATATGACTGATGATTATAAGATTGCCTCACCACATAAGAACTCTACAGACAATGCACACTGTAGTGGAGCTGCTCAGGCGGTGCAGCATCATGATAGTATGTTGAAGATGGCCATTGCGCAGGACCGGATACTTGGTGGTAGAGTGGCGTCACCTATACCAGACATAGCATCTCCTCACGGTCAGGTTCCTGCGTCACCTGGTTGCCCACCTGAATCCCCAACATCAACACATTCAATTAAATCGACTAGCCACCAGAATAAGTCACAGCAGCTGCCACAAGCGAAGGTGAATCAGACAGATTCCAGTAAAGGCCTAGATCAGTTCACCGCGCCTGAGAACCTGCCTCCTGGAAAGGAGCGTGCCATGTCAAGGATGAAACTTGTGGATGGGCCTGGGTCTGGCAAACGGTCACCTTTCGACCAAGGCTATTTCTCAGTTGGGTCTGGTGGAAGTCACCATGAAGACAATGATCTGAGTGCAGTGGGTACCCCACCACACTGTGTTGACCAGCCGCAGGGAGGGGAAAACGATAAAATGTTTGACTTTCTCACAAGAGATGTTAAGTCTGAGAAATCACTAACAGATGATGTATTGCTGACCGGCTCTCAGAATAGAGTGAAAAAGGAGCACTGTGGTATTCCTGGTGTGGTGGCTGGCCAGAATACTGGGCAACAGCCCAATGCAAGTGTAGTTTCACACAACATACCTGGAATACGGCAAGATGCGCTCACTCAGTCACCGCGATCTCCAAATATCGCACATCGTGAGATCCACCGCGCTGTTCTCCCACGTCCCTCTGCCGTAGCTAAGCAAGCGACCTTCCAACGACAAAACAGTCAGAATAATCAAGCTATCACATTTGATACCCCTGTGTCTGGTGGCTATGTAATCCCAAAAGTCCAACCGAATCAGTGCCAAGGTTATTCTCACCAGGCGCTTGGTGCCTGTACTACCTCATCTACTTCTGTGAATTGTGCTCCGTACCCTCGGAATTGTCATCCTGATGACATGCCCTATGGTTCAAAGCGGTCAGGCAGTAATCCAAGTAGTCCCAAGAAACAACGTCGTTTAACTTATGCGCCGTACCAGGGGGACAATCCTGTGGTGTTCACTACTAATCCCGTTAGCCGGTATAACCGAGCCAACTGCAACATGGCAGGGCGACCTGCCAACACAACCCAATATGGACAACAAGCAGGGGCACTGCCCAGCAATAGTAGCTGCCAATTGAGTGGTGATGGAGCACTGACCCAGCCACTAACGACAACAGGAGAGGCAAAGCAGCTGATGGATCCGCACAGTGCTTATGCAAACCAGTCGAGCTTGGTGCCCACAAGGGGCCCTGCGGTGCCAGGGGCACATGGTGCTGGGGTAGCCAGCTTGCCGTTATCTAGTCATGGTGAGTACGTTCAAGGACAGTATAGCCAACAGCGGCAAAATCAATATAGCCACGGCCATCACGGTCAATATTCTCACAGTCATGGACATGCATCACATGGTCAACATCCAGTCTCAAATGGCGACTATCAACACCAAAATAGTAGCTACCAGCAGCAGACTGGTTATCAACATTTCCAGCATTTACAGCACACACGTCACCCCAATATTGGATACCAACAACTGTCATATAGTGCTAGTGGTCAGACTACGAACAGTCAGCAGCAATTGCTGCCTCAACAGCAGCTGGCTGATACCAGCAATCATCAGGAATCGCTAAGCGCACTTATCGCCAACCACCCCGAGGCTGCACGCTATGGCTTCATGCAACAGCTCATCTCAGACCGCACAAATGCATTCCGCTCACACCCGCTGTTCCCACTGCTGCGGGATCTGATTGTGGCGGACATGAACTTCTCGTCGACAACCTTCCCGTTCCAGCTCATCGCAAATCTTCCACAGGACTTTGATAAGCTTTTGTCCAACTACTTCCAGCGCAACCCACCAACTACCAAGTATGAGACCAACAGTGCTGTGGAAAATGTAGTTGTTGATGCACTCCGATATGCACACAAGTCCCTGATAGGTTAGTCGATATTTTCTTCTCTTTACAGTTACTTTGTAGTTATCGTTTGTTTGGATTAATTTTGAGTTTAGATTTCTTTGACTAGTCAAGCTTCTAGTGTTCTGACAAATTAATAATATACGCAGCTGTCTATTTTCCCATGACTATTTAAAATGCCACATTTACAAACCAGTAAAGAGTGTTTTCTGTGACTTTGTTTTTCTTCGTAGACAATAGGTCGCCCAAAATGACATTGGATATTTGATGTACACTTTCAGAAAAAATTACGGAACGGAAGCGGAAGCAGGGTATCCTTGAACAGCCTAAGATGTTCAGTGCCATAGAGGATTTCTGTGAACGCTTCGATCAGGCTGTTAAGCACACTATGACTAGGGTAAGCTTTTGTAATTCCCAGCCTGAGATATTTGTAGGACAAGGCCCATCATCCTTGTATTCAGTTCCTCTCTATCGACACTAGTGGGTTAAAGATACCAAGATATTAGGTTCTTGGTTTAAAAATAAAGAAGTATGTGCACATTTTTAACCTAAGTAAGTATAGAATAATTGAACCGCGTGGTTTCCCCGACCCACGACTACCTAAGGTTATGACCTCGGTAAAACAAGTGTTATCCTTCATCTATACCCAGGTAAGACTCGTATAACTTAAGGGTCACTCTCCTGAAAACTGGTTAGCATGGGATGGGATTTTAAAACATCAATACAAAAACTTCCTACTTATTTTTTTCCTTATACTTTTCATATTCATGTTTAGATTTGATGTAAGAAATAAGGGAAATAAAATAAACTGTGTGCAACTTTGGTCCTTTTATTTATCAAGTGTTTTTGTACCAAAAAAAAACCATTTTACAGTCCGCCATTTGTAACATGACATATGGAACATGGTTGAATCCTTACTAACATCTTGTATTGCATTGATATATCAAAAAAGACAGTTCCCAAATCAAAAAGAAGTATTTATTAACATGTATGCATGTTTAAATTATTCAGAAATAACATTACAAATGTTCATCACAGATGTAACTAGTGGTGTCTGGATGCCACACACATATTGTACACTACTTATTCAGTGAATAAAGCATGGCTCGGGATTACTTTTTTTTTTTCAATATAAGCACTACATATTTCTGTATATTATACCATGATTAATATGCTTCTAAGTATGAAATTATTTAATTCTGCTTAGATTTTTATTAAGCAGACCGTGGTGTCCTAAACATGTGTTACATTTGAGCAACACATGTTATACTGCCATTAGATGTAGCTTAATCAGGGACTACACCTTTAATTTTCATCTCATCCATTCATATTTTACATACATGTAAAGGGGAGATTTCCAGCTTTCATTTACAACCAAATAATGTTAGAAATTCAAATATTTGATCTTAACTCTCCATGTTACACTTCTGGCCAGTTTTCAGGAGAGTGATCGATAACTATACTGCATTTGTGTGTGTATTTAATTCAGGCTCTCGACGTATATATATGGGTCATTCTCAGAAACTACCACATTTTTTTTGTTTTCGTGTTATATAGTTAAATATTTTGCCTTCTTTTTAGGGTTAGGTAAGTCAAATATTATAGTTATTGTTGACTATTAATTATGTTCTGACATATGCACAACATATAAACCTTCAGAAGAATATTGATTTTTCTATTATTTTGACTGTTTTCTGCTATTATTTGGAATGTTTTCACTTTTGGTTTCCAGGTCACAAAACTGGTAGACATCTTCCGAGAACGACCGATATATATTGTGTTCTGAATTACAGTACTGTTTACCTCCCATAGCTATAATAGTTTTAATGCGGTCCTGACTTTTGTATGCCGCACTCAGTTTATTTAAAGAGTCGGTGTCAATGCTTTGACACTTCTCTCATCCTTTCCACCACCACCATAAGCTTTTAAACAGATCTTTGCCAGTGTCCTCAATGTATGTGGGAAATGGTCCCAGAAATAGTTAGCTAACAATCTTTTTATTGGCTCCATTTGTTTACTAATAGTCAGTATGTAAATATTTCTGCTCGGTGACGTAATGTTGCCTAATGGCTCTGAATCCAAGTTACACATTCAGTCTAAACAATGTTCAGGAAACATAATTTAAAACCTTCTACTTTCTGCTTGATCAACGACCTAGTCACCATAGCAACTCACTTTCGGGGGGAGGGGAACCGTGTCTCTTAATGCCAATGGACAACCGACCAGTTCTTGCTGGCATTGGGATTGCTTGACTTGATGCTGAGATGTGCGAACAGGGGCTAAATCAATGTGCTTCAGCTGACACCCCCCCCCCCCCCCCTACTTCCACCACACACCGTCCTCCACAAAAGGATGCTCATACCTAGCCACTGGCTGGAGTACTATCATTTTGTTAACTTCATTTACTTTGATGTCTTCAGAGTGACACGCCCGAGGCGACCGCTATGCACAGTCCACTTCCTCAGCCAACCAATCAACAACAGCCGATGCCGCCGCCACAACAAATCCATGCTCAGCACCAGATGGCACCAGCCAACCCTGTAATGAACCCAGCGTCAATACCTCAGTCACATTATCACCCGGGTACCGCTAGTCGGCATAACCAGCGCTCTAACAACGGTCCTCATGGCAACATGGCTCCCACTGGTGGAGTGGATGAGCACCAACAGCAGCAACTGCGCTCAGCATCGCCATTCTCGATGACTGATCAGAGTACAGCGAATATGTTGTCACGACAGTCTAACTACCCGCAGACCTCCGGTGGTTGGGGGCCGAACCGCAGTCTAGGCCCGCCTGGTGGGGTGTGCTCCTCACTTCCTTCAACACCAACGAAATATGGTGGAATTCGACACAGACATTATCAAAACCACAGTAATAGCACCTTGAATCTTTCTGATGTGGATTTAAGTAGCAGTCATCTTTCTGAGCAGCAGAAATCTTGTTACGGAACAGGTTCTATGCCGAACTTCATAAGTTCGCGCAGTGTGTGTGGTCAGTCTACAGGCAGTAAATCATCCCTCTCATCTCCGTATAAGATCCGTGGAGGATCACCTGGTCCTGAGTTACAGCGTGTCGGTTCAGAGCCATCACTCGCCAGTATAAAGTACTGCGGGAGTCCACAGCGCGAGTATGGAAAGGACAACCGCAACAGCAACACTAGTCAGACTAATAGTACCGGCAGCCGAAAGCAAGTCCTGCCTAAAGAGGTGGGCCTTTGGCACAATGAGTGCTTTCTATAATAATTTTCATATGAAACCAAAGATAAAGGTTAAATTTCCTCCCTGTGTCATACAAGCTATCCAAATGTACCCTGTAATTAATTTACCCTATATGCACTAATTAATGCGCGTACGTCAGAACTCCTTAAATAGTGCAAATTCCTAATGCATTTCATGCCCGTTCGTATTTTTACAATGCCAAGTGCCATTGGCTAACATTCCACATGCTTATATATGAATTTGATATTTTAATATGTAGATTACATCGATGATTTCTATTAGTTGATAA
This sequence comes from Branchipolynoe longqiensis, assembly GCA_030323885.1. Taxonomy (NCBI): domain Eukaryota; kingdom Metazoa; phylum Annelida; class Polychaeta; order Phyllodocida; family Polynoidae; genus Branchipolynoe; species Branchipolynoe longqiensis. The sequence continues at coordinate 24,498,707 of CM059199.1, forward strand.
TTGTTTGTCCGTTGTTAACCAGTCCTACTGAAGATACACAGGCAAGTATGTTCTACTGTTGTGCCCCAATTCTGCCCATTCAGCTAATTTCGATTGGTTGTTGGACTTCGTTTTCGTTATATCCTTGTTATTCTGACGTTCGAATTTCTCCTATTTTGAGATTAGCTATTTGTACGTTTTCAAGTATTCACCAGCGATGTCCTTTTTTTTTTTAACCACTAAAACACGTGCCACTCTCACTCGTTGACTTCCGTTCTGCTTCGTAATTTAAGTATCAGAGCATGTTATGTTTGTCAGTCTGTGCGTGAGGGATGTTTTGGTCTAGCTGTGTGGTGTTGGCATGAAACAATAGTAACTATGGGTGTTTAAAGGACTGCTCACCGATGCAAGTTCCGTCCAAATGGTTAATTTAACACCACATTTCCCCCCTCAATACCCTAGACGAGAAATGAGTGATCATGTTCGCTGGTTGCAGTGGTGACAATCTCGACATGTTCGCGGTGTAACCTCAAGTCTCGTTTCACCTCAATAGCGCATGTCAAACCCAAGGATTACACAGCTTTCATCTCAACAGCATATATCTTACATGTATTCCGTAGACCCAAACAGACATTTGTTCTTGCTCCGTCGATTTTGAGCTCAGGTACACTCTTTTTATAATAGCAGTTTTGAAGAAAATGTTAACTGAAAAAATGATTTACAAAACCAACACAAAGAACAAATGTTATTTAAAACGGACCGGATAAAATTTACTCTGCATAGTCCTATGAAAGTATCAGATATTTAAAACCATGAAACACTTATTAGATTTGATCCTACATATTCAATTTAAGAATTTGTTTCTGCATAGAAGAGAATACTAAGTCAATTTAATAGAACCCGTTAGTTTTGAACGGCTATGATGTCAGAAGTTGAACGTGCACCCCAAAATTTATACCTAGCCACCTTTGATAAAAGATACTTCAAACTAAATTATGGTATGTTATATGATCAAGCTAATATATTTATCTTTAAAAAAAGTAGCAGAAACTCAATCGGATCGGAATATCTAACTTTGGAAATACCACTACTCCAATTATGTTTGAATAAGTTAAATCTGCCTACCTGTCTAGCCGCCCGCCCAAATTCTGACGTATCCCAGAAACAATTTTTTATTTTTTTTGGCTTTTTTTATTTTACCTGAACAACACATGCTTTTCATGTGTTCACAATATAAACCCATCGTTAGTGGCTTTTGATTTTTGTGATTTACCTCAACGGCTCATTTCTAATGTAATCGTCATGCATGGTGGTATAATATTATGTAGTTTCCTTTGTTATGTTCATCTGCAATATGTAAGTGTCTTGATGGGAGACTGGAAATAAATATGTGAATGAATTTGACTTCTAAAATGCCTAATATACATTAGTTACTCGTATTAATTGATTTAATCTTACATTAATGTGGTAAATAATATAAGAATCACACAATTGACCAAATCAAACCAAATCTCTTTTATTGATTGGTCTCACGATGTCCTCATTCCTTGCTGTTAAGGACAGGTGACAATTGCTACCTTTATTCTAAAGTATTGAGGTATAATTAAGTGTCGGTAGGATGCTTGGTTCGATGAACCTGCTGATGAACCATAATTCCGGGATAATCTGTCTACTAGAGGATTCTACGACCATCATATCAGAATCATGATGTGGTTAGTTTTCAGTGAATATTAAGTTACGGTTGCATTTCTCCTCTAGGCGGTGGCCATAATGTTGGAGTGGTTACGGGAGCACCGCGACAACCCGTACCCTAACGACGACGAGAAGTACATGCTGATTCAACAGACCAAGCTGACCATGGCGCAGATCAACTACTGGTTCACAAACGCACGCCGTCGCATCCTTCCCAAGTGGACTCTTCAGGTGGGCCCAAACCTGCTTAATTTCACTGCATTGCTTAGATATTCCGCTTCGGCACGCAAACTTCAATGAAGTGCGATTGCTTTGTGAGAGGCTTGACCCTCTTGCCCTTTGCTTACAAGAAACATATATAAAGGCTACTGACCAGATTTCTCTAAAACACTACAATATGTATCACTCTTATGCACCGGATGGGGAATAAGCCACTGGTGGCTCGTCCATTCTGGTGCGTGAAGATGTGATACACACCCCCATCACCTTAAATACAACTTTTCAAGCAATAGCCATTCGAATTAGTCTGGATAAAACCATTACAATATGCTCCATATATATCCCCCCTAACTCCATATTTTCAACATAAGATTTAGTAACAGTGGTGATCTCCGTAGGACAAGTCAAAACTAAAGTTCATGTCAATGATTGATCAGTAATGAGCACATGGCTTTATTTGAGGGGGAGAATTGACATTTATTCAATACATAAATTGACTAGCAACTGGAACAAGAGATAACTTTTTAACTTGTAGCTCTTATAAAGCATAATGAGCCTTAATTGGGGAAGTCTGTTTTTTTTTATTATGGGAAAACAATACGTACGATAATACATTAAGGCGTAATATGTACCCAAATATTGAATGGTAAGACATGCATCGTAATTGTGGATACCTCTGTGTATATAGACAACATGAAGATAAATAATAGCATTTGTTATGTTATTGTATTATTGCTTGGACAATAACAGTGCTAACATTGTTTTAATCACCATTAAAACTGCCCCTCGTAGAGCCGTAAGGAGAAGGCTGGGAGACCAGACTAAATATAGCTATGTGGCGAGATGGCTATCTAGGTTTGGTGTGCTCTCCGAAATAATTTAGCAGGTTTTCTTTTTAAATATCTCAGAAGTTATCCATCTTCATCTAAGTTAAATAACGGTTATAATCAGGGATGAAAGATCTCCGCGATTTTAAAATTTAATTTACAGAATAATCTTAAGCAAAATGCCATGGAATTGGTGGTATATTATAACAATTACTTAGTTCGAATCCTGTTCTTGTGACCTTAGATGTTGCTAAAATATGAAACCCAAACAAGAAAGTTATGTATGACTGACAATACAGCCACAACAAGGGCAGTTGAAACCTGACTTCCAGCATTTTTCCCTGTGATTCCCTGACAGTGTTAATCGTTAGGGGCGAAATCTGCGTTATCATGGAAATTCTCCATCGGTGTGTTTATCTTGGTTTGATTTCCGCCTTTTTTTTTGCCAGAGACCACTTTCATCCATGTATAATAGTGAACCTAATATATTAAATATATGCTTGAAACTAACTATACAACTAAGATTAAGACTAGCTCTTTAATTGTTTCATCAAATCTTTGTTAGGGATACGACTTGGTATTGTCTATTTTAGTTATTAAATTAAATTATTTGAACATGTATAAGCAAGGTTCGCACTAGATAAAAGATTCACCATGTACTTTTAGTACACGGGTGAATGACAACGTAGTGTGAATACGGGCGAAAATAGCTTTAGTATGGAACAGGAAGTAGAATGCCTGGTCCCAATATCAAATGGGTACTTACACTGGAATAGAGTTGGTGAAATGGGAGAGAATGCAAAAAGACAAGATGGCCATAGAACGCCGTCGATTTCACTTTTAAAGTCTATTAAACTATATGTTTTGTTACATTTTTCAACTCAAAATTACTGGGTAAATATGAAGATATATATAAAGAATATATTTTGCTTCTTAAATTGAGAATTTATTTGCTCAGTTAATTTTCCCAGCATGTTAAAATTCTTCGCCAGTTTTTCTAATGGGTTGATTTTCACGCCTGTACTGTATGGAGTGAATCTTTTATCTAGGTTCGCACGTGTCACAAAGTCTTGAATTTAGAATTTGTTTGTTTGTACCCTCATGTTCTTGAATCTGGTGGACAACGTTTTGTATGAACCCTGATGTCACATGATTTTTTTAGATGAATTTGTTTTTGACAAATTCCTCTGTTACTTTTGTGGAATTGCTTTCCGTACATTACATACTTTTGAGTAGATTTAAAAAAATTAATTTATCTCTGAAAATATGTTTGAATCTATTGACCAACGTTTTGTATGAACCCGGTGTATAAATGTATCTTTCTTTACACTTTGTTTTTATTAGCGTTTAATGGAAGAACAAGCGCGTGCAACTGGGCGAGAGTTGACAGCTGATCAACAGAAGGAGATTCTTTCAACGAAGCTAACTCCTCAGGCAGTGCGCAATATTCTGGAGGGCCAGGCCGGCAAGAAGGCCGTGTCTGACATCAGCTATGGACACATCATGAACTCCGTCATCAACCAGTCGTCATGAAGAAAAAGTCTATTCTGTGAAGCTAGAAGGTGGTTCATTTTTGTTCAGATCCTTGCAGTTCAAACTTTCTTCAAATACTGTTATAAGCATCTCATCTGTACTCAGTTGTGTTTTTAACCGGAGGACCCATGTCATGGTGTTTGGGTGATCCCCGCAAGTTCATAGTTTTATTGCATTTGCCTCGTTTTTACCGATTGTCTTTAATATATTCTAGACTTTGATCTGCATAAGATAAACCAGGCCCTGTTGTCCAAATTAGTTTCATTCACAATACCCAGCATTCTTTTATTTTTAGGTTATTGCAAGAACAATTACAGTGGTGTGTGTGTGTGTGTGTATGTGTGTATATATGTCTGTGTATATCAGAGATGAAAGATCTCCGCGATTTCGTGGATTTCCGGGATTTTTCAATCCCGCAGCACGATTAAAGCTTCATAGTCCGATGAAGCATCAAATTTTCAAAACAAAAACATCCACCTAGATTTTATTCTATATATCTTAGATATTAGTGCACTTATTAAACATTTGTTGCCACATAGAAGGGCATACTGAGTCAATTTAACAACCTGTTACTGCATAAGCCTATGGTGAGAGTTATTTACCATGTTTGCATTTCACATATATCAAAGTTAGCCATTCAAAATGAAAGTTACTTCAAAATAAAGTAAGGTAGTCTATAACAACCAGTTAAATATATTTATTGCAGAAAAATTCCAGAAACAATCGGACTATGCAACTTTAACATAATGCTAAATGTTAAAGTTGCACAGTCCGATTGTTTTGAATTTCTGGAATTTTTTTAAATTGGTTATTAGTATATGCTGACAGTGCTGCAACATACAACATGTAGTGAAGACGCCGCAGCACTATCAGCATATACTACTAATACGTCCTTCAAACGGTGCAGTACTATCAGTGTATACCAATATATATGAAACCTAACTTCCTTGAATTTTCCGCGATTCCCTGACAATGCTAAACCCATGGGAGAATATCAGCATTTCCGCTTTTTTTCCATGGAGACTACTTTCCTCCTTGATATATATAATATATCATGTGATGGTTTCAATATATATATATATACACACTTATATATAGGTGTTGAAACCATCCTATTAATGTAATAATAAAAAAGAAGGGCGGAGGCTACTACCGATGTTAGCTGGATCAGTGCTATTGCTTTGATTTCTTGTTATGTTTAACACTCTTAAATGTATAAGCACTTACATACTAATTAAATATATGATGCGTCTTTGTTTCTGTTTGTACTTCTTGCCCGAAGAGGGAGTTGCAACGACCTGGATACCTGTTTTCCTTGCTGCACTGTCTCCTCGCGTGTTTGACTCGGTCCATTTCTATGTGAATTTTGTAATGTTAGTGATGAGACGCAAGCTTTGGATCACACGGAGGCCTGTCTGGCTTCAATAGACTGACAAATGACAAGTGCATAATAATGCTGGGTACTTCAGTTGTCAGACGAGGCCGCCGTTGCTATATGTATATACAGCTACACTATCCCGATGACTGTACATACAGCGTATTGATTATTGTATAGTTCCCTATTGTGGCCATCTCGGCCTGTCATTTATACTCGTACACGCTGCTCTTGGGCGAGACTTGGCTCTATCACAAGTGGTGCTGCTCATTCCATTCTCTATATCTAAATCTGAGGGATGGCTATAGTGTAGATGAGTGGAGGAAAGATGACTGTTAATGTGTGCATGAGTCGGATTGTAATGCGGAACATATGTTAAGCGTTATGTGAATAAATGAGTCTTTGAAAGATGTTTATAAGTAGTAGTAAGCTGTACAAATTTACGTGCTGTCAGAAGAATGCTTGAGATATTTATATTTATTATTGCGGTGTGTAGCTGAGGTTAAATATTTATTTTTTGAGATTATAAACAGGTTTTTCATTGCAAATCTTGATCCTCGGCCATAACACAATACAGAATAAAGAGGATGGGAAATGGTGGAAAGGTATGTAGACATTTTAGTGAGTCTAGTGTGTTTATTTACGATGGTGTTCACTGTAACCACGTTTATTGGGGTTACAATTTGCTTGGATGTCCTAAAGTACGCGAACTGAATGCCGCGGGTATACACGCGTACAATATGGGTATTTTACTCATATGGAAATTGTTTGATCAATCTTCTAATCGCAATGGGTGATCTATTGGAAGTGGTGGTGTGGTGCAGTGTTCATTTGTAGGAGGGCATGCTCCTCGCACCGACTTATTTAAATTATACGTTGGACCGCTCGGACAGGAAATTGGTACTAGACGAGAAATCAAATGAGAAAGTTTCAATGAAAGTATAATCCCATATTCAGTCTTTTCTACCATTCCGTCTAGTGATCCCATGGCGATCAATATTTTGTTCGACTCCTATTAATTATGATGCTATAAAACCGAATTGCTACGAAATTAGATTGGTTTCCCCTTCAAAGCTGCTTTAAACCAGGGATCTGCTACAGTGGACAGGCATGTCGTATTTAACAATATTGATAACAGTGCTCAGTTGCCCATCTCGTTTACGTGGGACGACCAAGTTTTTTTAAAGGAATGCCGTTATCTTTTTGACTTGTATTTAGTTCATTTCGGTCCCTGAACCAGACAAAATCAAAGTAGCGGTACATGAGTTGCTGGACTTGCCATTTTATCAAGCATGTATATATGTGTTTTTTATAAATAATAAAATGAATTTTTTACACCAATGCTCATTATCTTATACCGATTTTTGGTAAATGTGAGTTGTGTCGTTTCTAAAATATATATATATATAAATAAACAAGCAATTTTTCTCCATCTACTACCTAATATTAATAAAATTCTAGATACTTGACTTATTTAACTGCCTTGCTTGAACATGTATAAGCAAGGTTTGCACGTGTCACTGGAATTCTTGAATTTAGATTTTTGTGTTGAGAACCCTCAAATGGTCTTGAATCTGGTGGGCAATGGACCCTGATGTCACATGATAAAATTTAGGTGCCCTATGGGGATGAATTTGCTAGATGTGCATTATCGATTGTCTTACCAAGAATAGATGGACAAACAGTTGGTAAACATACACTGGTTCTTAAGATCGGTGTATGTAAGAAATCCCTCGAAGTAAGGTATAGTCGATTTTGGGATGTATCGGTAGTATTTAAGTTATTTAAATCCTAGCCTAGCAATTATCATTTAGACATTAAACAGTTAGGATTTAAGTTAGCAGTACTTTTGCTGCTAATGACAGGCCACAGAGGGCAAACCATCTCTAGATGGACTGGAGATAGATAAAAAAGGAAGCAACTTTTGATTTGATTCAATTATTAAAATCAAACTGCATGGAGACCCCTTTTCAACCGTGCATGTAAATAGCTTCCCAGAGGATCGACGATTGTGTGTAGTCTCAGCCATAAGGGCTTATATATCCAAGACAAAGGACATATGAAAGTCAAGACCGCTTTTGGTAAGCTTTATTAAACCACATAAGGGCATCTCGAGAGACACTCGCAAGATGGACCATAATAGTGCTGAAAGCAGCAGGAGTGGATACGGGATGATATGCCTCCCATTCAACCAGGGGAGCCATGGTCTCGAAAGCAAGAGTTCTAGGGATCTCCGTCAAGAGAATCCTGGCACACGCAGACTGGAAGACTGCTAGATCATTTGCAAAACATTACAACAAATGACTAGAAAAGTCAACTAAACAAGACAGGTGAGACTGTTTCTGGCGGAGTCATGCCTCAGACCCACCGTCACCCAGGTCACCCACGCCACCCCGATCACTTGTTGGTTATCCTGGAACTATCTCCAGCCACCCTGCCGACGATCTCACCGCAGTCATGCCTCAGACTGCTGGTGGAGTCATGCCTCAGACCCTCCGTCACTCAGGTCACCCACGCCACCCCCGTCACCTGGTGGTTATCCTGGAACTATCTTCAGCCACCCTGCCGACGATCTCACCGCAGTCATGCCTCAGACTGCTGGTGGAGTCATGCCTCAGACCCTCTGTCACTCAGGTCACCCACGCCACCCCCGTCACCTGGTGGTATCCTGGAACTATCCCCAGCCACCCTGCCGACGCTCTCACTGCAGTCATGCCTGACTGCTAGCGGAGTCATGCCTCAGACCCGCCGTCACCCATGTCACCCACACCACCCTCGTCACCGCCCCTGACCCGCACTCTCACCCCCGCCACCCTGCCGACGGAGCCAAGCCTCAGGCCCCCCCCACCCCCCCTGCGATCTCTACCGGCCAGGTGGGCCCAACCCCCAACCCCCAACCCGCGGAAGTCGCCTGCCCACATCCTGTCCGCGCTGCCACCTCCAGCACCCCTGGTGGTTATCCTGGAACTACCTCCACCCACCCTACCGACTTTCTCATCGCAGTCATGCCTCAGACTGCTGGCGAAAGTCACGCCTCAGACCCGCCGTCACCCGTGTCACCAATGTCACCCACGCCACCCCCGTCACCTGGTGGTTATCCTGGAACCATCTCCAGCCACCCTGCCGACGATCTCACCGCAGTCATGCCTCAGACTGCTGGCGGAGTCATGCCTCAGACCCACCGTCACCCAGGTCACCCATGCCACCCCCATCACTTGGTGGTTGTCCTGGAACTATCTCCAGCCACCCTGCCGACGATCTCACCGCAGTCATGCCTCAGACTGCTGGTGGAGTCATGCCTCAGACCCTCCGTCACTCAGGTCACCCACGCCACCCCCGTCACCTGGTGGTTATCCTGGAACTATCTCCAGCCACCCTGCCGACGATCTCACCGCAGTCATGCCTCAGACTGCTGGTGGAGTCATGCCTCAGACCCTCCGTCACTCAGGTCACCCACGCCACCCCCGTCACCTTGTGGTAACCTGGAACTATCCCCAGCCACCCTGCCGACGCTCTCACCGCAGTCATGCCTGACTGCTGGCGGAGTCATGCCTCAGACCCGCTGTCACCCATGTCACCCACACCACCCCCGTCACCGCCCCTGACCCGCACTCTCACCCCCGCCACCCTGCCGATGGAGCCAAGCCTCAGTCCCGCCCCCCGCCCCTCCCTCAGGGACGCGGGCATGCCTAAATTTTTGGCTGCCCGCTCCCCCTTCCCTGCGCCTCACGCCTCCTCCATCCCTGGACCCACCTCCCCTGCTGACCTCCGACTCCAGCTCTCTAGCGGACCTTGTCCTGGTTGCCGACCTCGCCGTGCCCCTGACATGACACCGGCCCAGCTCCGGACATAGTACCGGTCTCTGGCCTCCCATCACCACTCACGGCCACACCGCTCACTGCTCACGACATCCTCGACTTAGCCCTCACCCTGAGCACCACCCCCAGCTCCTGACATAGCTCGTTGCTGGACGTACCAGTGACACTGACACCTTCACCTGCTGGTGTCATTCTGGTCGCTGGACCTAACTGTGACACCGGGTCTGTGACACCTGCTGACCTCACTCCTCCATGGACCTACTTGACTGACACTGTGACGGTAGCTCACCTGCCGATATCCTCCTAATCCCTGTACCCCTGACCTCTGACTCCAGCTCTCCGGCTGATGTTGTCCTGGTCGCCAACCTGGCGAGCCACTGACAGGGACACCGTCTCGCGCAACAACCGGCTTCGCCCGACGCGCCTGCATTTATCATGCCCACCGCCCCCCTCTAGACCCTCGGGACTCTCACCGCCCTCCTCCGGGGCGCTCTTCGCGCCTGAGGAGTTCCCGCCTCGGAGACCTTCACCCTGCGCAGCCTTCGGCGCGGCGCCACCCAGGCATGCCAGAGGGCCGGCGTCCCCCTCCCGGACATCATGGCACAAGGGACTTCTCTGAGGCGGTCCATGCCTACCTACCCCGCATCGCCTCCTCGGCCGCCCCTCGAGCCCTCTCCTCCATTTTGGTGTAGGGCTCCTCGGCTCAACCTTGCGGACACTCACTAGTTCCATAGGCTCCCTCTGAGCTCTTATATTATCCATTATCTCTTATATTACCTGTATTATCCTGTACTGCATAACATTACTATCTCATTTATTACCTGTGTTATCCTGTACATATTAGCACTTATCAATAGTGCTTTTTCTCCACTCACGCCTCCTCTTCCTTGTCGCGCATCGGTCGTAATGCTTGCATTGCGTTTGATGTGAGGCAGGGAAGGAGACCCCCTCCCCCCCACCCCCGCCCCTGCTCCGACCCTTCCTCATTACATCACTTCCTGCGCTTCCTCCCCTTATAGCCACATCGCCTGACCGCCTCCAGCCACTCGCCCTCCAACCTCCCCTCACACTGCTCCTCTCCAGTAACGATGCTGATAATTTGTTCTTTCTTTTATATATTGCAAGTCCAATAATTATTGAATCCTCTGTGTATTAAGTATGTTAGCAATAGTACTTCTATTGAAGCTATCCCAAGAAAGAAATTAAAAGTTTACTTATATGATTTTGTGAAAAAGTGAAAATTTACACTATGCATGTACCCAAACTTTTTTTCAACCTTTTTCTTGTCTGCTTAACACTAATCAATAAAATCTTGTTTGACTATGTTGTATATGTTAAAATGATGTTCTGGATTTTTCTTTGGTTTTCATGTTACACAAGTGATATTAATGTATTGCTCAATTTGTATAAGATCTAATTCAAAAAGTAAAATTCATTTTTTTAAACTGACATATGCACAACATGCAAACCTTCATAGGACATTGGATTAGGCTATTATGTGGAAGGTTTTCACTTTGGGTTTCCATGTCACACTTTTGTGCCCAGTTTTAGAGAATGACCCATGTAGACCCCGCTAAGCAGACGGGAACAAAAAGCTCTGGGAGATAGTTTATTCTGGAACTACTAGAAATACTCCATCTGGCTGGCACACCACCCAATGAACTCAAAAAGAAAATTTCCAAGTGGAAAACAAGTCAATTCGGCACGTAGGCTGGCAGGCGTATCAAGAAAGCATCCGGTCAGGCGAGCGCATGGTCTTAAATAGGCAACACTGGCACGGGCTGGTGGGCAATAGGCGAACCAACGCTGGACTAGGTTGGGCCAGGCATGGGTGGCGCCGACTAGCACATATACAATGAAACCTTCATGCGAACCGAGAGTGCATTTGGGACATATGTCCAAATTCAATTAACCCGAGAGGGGAGCAGCCCGTGGGTGCCTACACTGGAATATACAGTCTGTAGACCCCGCTGAGCAGACGAGAACGAAAAGCTGCGGGAGATACAGTTTATTTTGGAACTACTAAAAATACTGCATCTGGCTGGCACAAACCGCCAATGGCGCAACGCGCCCCCAGCCACAACGAAATCGAACTCGCCAGAGCTGTCGTGGCACGCATATCAGCAAGTATCCTCTCCGATAGCAGAGAGGAAATATAAGCAAATGCAGCGTCGGATGACCAGTCCCCTCTAGTTTTAATCTCCCCGAGGGAAGCTCCTTGCATAGCCAAGAAGGCGCAACCCCCTCGGTGCAAGAATGGCAAGAGAAAGTGTCCTTCCCTAAATCCAAGCACTCAGCAAAATATTTTATCGCGGAACTCAATGTCAGATAATCTAACGGCTTATAACCCCCCTTTGGGGATGGTACCTGAAAAGCCGGATCTGTACCTGGTAGTGGGACCTGGCGGAAGCGTCACTGCGCCCAGTAAACCGCACACAAATTAACGTCGGTAACATTAGCAATTGGGATTAGCAATTTGCGCTCCTTAAACTGAATAGTTTTTGAGCGTGTGATGGTGATCAGCATACCCCAACTATGAAATTTAAAACTACTCCTCAACAACACAGAATCAGTCTGTTAGCTGACAATTACGCAATAAGCCCCTAAAACTAGTCAGAAGCGCAGCCTGAATTGCAACATGACCAAAGCTATCCGACATAAATAAAAACACCCTCATTTTCGCTCTCTCCCACTCTCTTTCCCCCCCATAAGGAACGTTTTAATTATATGAGATGAGTAATCTATGGAGGGAGAGTCCTCCGACTTCAAGAACAAATTTAAAGCAGATAGTTTGCTATATTTAAGCGAACGTGATAACCAAGCTATATATAACCCGACCTGGACTGCAGGGCATCAAACTCATCAATGAAAGAACAATATTTTGTCAACTGTGTAGAATGGGTAGACTGGCTACAAGAGCATCACAGATGATATTCTTCTCACTAGATAAATATACAGAGTTAATGTCAAAATTAAAGTTACAAGATATCCAAAATAATTCCCTAATCCAGACCATTATTTGTTTATTTCTACAGCGGCCGGTCGCCAGTGCCGCACACACCGTGTTGTCCATTACAAAGACGACAGACTTGTCCCTCCAGTGTTTCGACCCAAAGGGTGACGGCACTGATGACCGCCCACATCTCACGCCCATTAATATGTGCATTGACACATACGTCAGTGGTTTCGGCATAATGATGGCCAATTTTAGAAGATATGTCCTGACACAGACTCGCGTCGAATACCCCAGCACACCAGTCATCTGCGTGAGCGGTCTAAGATACGAGTCGACACATCAAGTTCTAGTTCATGACTGGCTTTATTTACTCCGCGCGTTGTCAGGCAACGTTCCTGGATGATCTTGTTACTCTCGTGTCATCGGGTGATTCACATACATTCCATCTCCCTTTCATTAGTTTTGTTAAATACAATAAATTCTTATAAATACCAATACACACAATAATTACAATAAATATAACAAATACAATAACTGCATAAATACCATCATTAACAATCCAGACAATAATGGCAATAAATACAATAACTGCATAAATACCATAATTATCTACTCCACATCTCCTCCGTTATCAACAATAAGTCATTAAATTGGTCTTAACGGTAGGTGTCGTTAAATCTTAATTACTCATGTCACACACATGCCTCAGTACGGCTAGCAACACCATGTCCTCAGCACGCGTATTTAAAAATTCAGCATGCCTTACTCGTAATATAACAATGTGGTGATGCTCGATTTAACTGTGTAATAACTGTGTGGTGAATGAATTTACAGTTACAAACTGTAATTACAACATGTTTGAGAATGAAAATCCTTAAATATGACAAAATCTAATAAATACCTATAATTACGACAATAATATGCACATTTATTGGACTGGAAAATGTGTTTTCGATTTCTTCTTCTGATCGTGTTGTTTTTGCGAGTTTAGTATAGTGTAATCTCGCGGACCTGGTATCTGTGCTTTGATTATTTTCCCGGATGCCCATTAACCTTTGTGATCCAAATACCGTACCTCATCCTCTGTGTTTAACTTTGGGTGTTCATGTCCTACATGTTTATCAAAATATTTCTTTTGGTTTTGTTGTATTTTATGCACCTCGCTTCATTTTGATGTTTGTTTATTTGGTTTCAATTGTTTATTCAAGGTTGGTATTTGTGACCTTAGTTTACGGGACATCAATAATTGTGCCGGCGAGGCACCAAGTCCCTGTATTGTGGTATTACGATAATTTAGCAATGCAATATTTGGATCGTTCTTGTCTAATATAGATTTCTTGATCATAAGCTTCACTGTCTGTACGTATCTCTCTACCTGACCATTACTCTGTGGGAACATAGGGTTTGAAAATACGGGCATAAAGACATATTCTTCTGCAAATTTTAAATATTCACCACTGCTAAATTGCGGTCCATTGTCTGACACTACTATCCTAGGAATTCCATATCTGCAGAACATTTGTTGTAAAGCGCGTATTATTGCCTGGCTTGTGGTTGTGTGCAATTCTACTATTTCCGGAAATTTTGTGTAATAATCAATTATTAACAGAAATGTAGTATGTTCAACATAAAATAGGTCAATCCCTACTTTGTAATATGGGATACTAGCTATCTGGTGGTTAATTAGTGGCTCTGATTGTTGTTTATTCCGTGATTCCTGGCAATTTTGACAGCGTGATATTTTTATCTTCTATTTGAATACTTATGCCAGGCCAAAAAATGTTATCCCTTGCTAATTGTTTTTACTTGACTACTCCTAAATGCGAATCATGTATTTTTTTCAGCATTTGTTTCTGTAATGTTCTTGGAATTATAATACGGTTGTCTTTTAACAATACGCCATCTTCAAGTGTGATATCATGTCTGTATGTAAAATATGGTTTGACTTCAGGTTTTAGACCTTTGCTATGTTTGGGTCAACCATTTTTTGTTAAGGATATAACTTGCTGTAGTGTCTCTTTTGCCATCTCCTGTCTCACTCGTGTTACACTGTCTTCTGATATTCCGACTGCAGCAAATGTGATTTCTGTGTCGAACAAGTCACCTGGTGATGTCTGATCGGTATGAGCTCTGGAGAGCGCATCTGCAAAATACATGAGTGTTCCCTTAATAGGTATGACTGTCAGGTTGTAGTTTTGTAGTCTCATTCTCATCCGTTGTATTCTCTGTATCGTTACCTCTTTCCCGTATATGTATTCATGGAATTTTTGCATCCAAAACAAATAGCTAACAGCTCCTTTTCTATTACGGCATAGTTCGACTGTGGTTTATCTAATGCTCTTGATGCCATGGCAACTGGTTTGTTTTCTTGAAATAATGTCGCCCCATGGCCAGATTTTGACGCGTCAACTTGTATGATAATGTCTTTGTTGACATCAAAATATTTAAGAACGGGGGCTTTTGTTAATAACTCTTTTAGTTTGTTAAAAGATTTGTTTTGTTCATCCTGCCAATGCCATGATACATCTTTTTGGAGAACTAGTCATAATGGCTTTGTTAATTCGGCCATGTTAGGAATGAATTTACTTACGTATCCAATCATGCCTAGAAACCTTTGGATTGCCTTTTTATCATTAGGTGTCTTTATTCCAAAAGGTAATCGTGTGTATCGATATCGACCCCCATGGTGTATTGAAAGTGCACAATTTTGAGCTCTCCTCCTCTAGTTGTATTTGCCAATAACCACTGTTGGCGTCTATTACTGAAAAATACTTCACCCCACATGTATTTGCTACTACTTCCTCTATTGTATGTGTGGGGTATGGCCCTCTCAATATGGCCTTGTTTAGTTTAGTGGGGTCTAAACATATTCTGGTTTTTCCAGGTTTTCTTACAATAGTAATTGAGCTCACCCATGGAGTTGGTTCAACCTGTTTCACGATTACCTCTAGGATTAACATCCTATCTAGCTCTCTACGTACATCATTGATTATAGCATGTGGTATTCGCCTAGGGGCGTCAATTACTGGGGTTACATTTTTATCAACATGGATATGGGCATTTACTTTTATTTTACCAAGACCCCTAAAAACATCAGCATACATATTTACCAAGTTTTGAGCACTTGTTGCAGGCTCTGGTGTGTTGCCTATAGAGTCCACTCGTGCGATCAGCTTGAGTGTGACGTACACACTTTTCCCTAGAAGGGGGGCCTACCCTCCCTGCTGACTTGAAATTTCAATCGATGCCCACGGATTGTGATGAAGTCTCCCCCTGTGGTTGTATATGTTGCCCTGTGTATGTGACAAGGTGGCAACGTGGTGGAGTCATCGTCGTGTCGCTTAGCTGTTCGTACACTTTCCTTGGAATAATGTTTGCTTCCGATCCTGTGTCGAGCTTGAACTTAATTACACATCCACCTATCATGACGTCTGTGTACCACAGTTGGTCTCCTTTGTTATTATCATCTTGAAGTGCCCCTACAAACAAATCGTGCTCACTTTGCTCATCATTGTATGGACGTAACCACTCATCAGGTTCGTAGCTACGTCCTATGTTTACTTCATTTATTGATGATGGTCGTTGTCCATTACTTCTACACATTTTTATGAAATGCCCAACCTTTCTGCACCCAGAGCATTGTTTGTCCTTAGCCGGGCATTGTCCTTTATTATGCGTGCACAATCACTGCCTGGGAGCTAGCGCAAGTGTCCAGTGACGCACCCGTCACTGCAATGTCGTCAAGATAATTATTTACACCGCTAACACCCCTCCTCCTACACACACTCACAATGAAATTACTGATCCTGATAGCCCCGTGCACATGCGATTATCGACAAAATATTTCACTACATCACTGAGGTTCCACTGCAACCCCTGTTGCAGCCTGTCAATAGGGTGAATAGAGACTGCCCTATAAGGATTTTTTATGTCTACTACCACAATAAAGTCACTCGGAAGCATAGTGTTGACGACTTTATAAGAAAATGTCTGACATACTCGCCCCACATACACGTTCATAGACCTCACCTGCGGCTTAGAACAGTCTACTACACATCGGAGTCCCTTCCCTGAAGATTTAGGCAGACAAAAAATATGGCATGTCGGTAACCTCAGAAATACAGCCATTATCCAACTCGCTGGATAATTGATCTGAAATAAAGGCAAACTGCTCACTTGAAAGTCTGTTCTCCTTCGCACCCTGGTAATATGCATCACAATCAAAATCTATCATGTTGAATCCAAAGAAGAAACCCCTCAACAAAAATTCCCAGTCGGTATCACGGGAGCCCATCAAGAATAACTAGACAAACGCTCTACACGGGTGCAATTGAACTGGATTCTCGGCAATTGTATCAACGCAATAACAAGTGGCCCTGAAACAAGCCAACTCAACGGTTAATTCAACAACACAATCACTCATTAGGCAATCAACAGCAATTAATTCAAGCATGTCAGACTTAACGGTCACAGTCAGCCAATCAGCTTTAAGTCCGGTCCAGTCAGTCAAGCACTGAGTCCAATAAACATCCGAAATAGAGTCGAACACAGCTGCAGAAACAGTTCAGTGTGTGGGCAGACCCTCTGCCAGTCACGACGTCGCAGTCCTCTGCAGTCACCGCACTAATTGCGCAATTAAATGGCTGAGGACTTCACTCGGGGCACGGCCATCGTCCGAGTTGAGCATTACACTGGTGCATTCGCCTGTCTCGCCATATCAGTCCTTCCTGCATTTCCCACGCTTGTGCCCTTTCGAACCATACTTGCCGCACCAATGACCGTAAGTGGTCTGGTCATCATGCGAGCAGCCCTCCTCGCTGTTGAAGCCGTAACCCGGCCTCGTCCCATTCTTAATAAATGGTCTCCGTTCGGTCGAATTATACGAACATCCCGACCGGTTTGACTTCAGATAGTCGAATGCGTGGTAATGCAGAGTAAGCTCTGAATTGCCTTGATTAAAGGCTGAATAACCCTCATTGACGGCCAATTTCCATACACCTAAGTCGTAGTTCACATGTGCCATGGGCGCATAATTCCGAATTGTGGTTGATCCGGCGGGAAGCCCGAGGCGCCCCCTACCAGACCTTCCCCCTCCTCCCTCCCGTCCTCTTCTCTGACCTGCATTCGGGCCCCATCCTCACGTCAATGGATTTACATTCAAACTCTACGGCTCCGTCTCCACCCACGTCACCCACGTTAAAAAGCGGCAACGCAGTGAAAAAGGTACCCACGTTAAAAAGCAAGATGCAGCGAACACGGAGGACTGCAGCTCCCAGGGGCCGCCCCACCAAGCGCGCCCCCAAGAAACGAACCACCACTCCTCCGGCCGACCTGAGCATAACGACAGACTCGCTAGATGGCGGCGCTTCCCCGAGACAGGCCGTCCCGCAACCCCGGCCACCGTCCCCGACCCGCCAGTCTAAGCGGGTTCGGAGGCCTACGCGGAAGGCGAGGCAGGCCGACGGGCTAGAAAGAATGCAGCTTACCATCAATGCCATGGAGGAGCGGTGGAACATCATGAGAGAGAGAGGCGGCAGAGCACAGGAGGGAGGCCTCCGAGCAGCGGAGCCAGCTCGCGGCCCAATCCAAGGTGCTCGCGGAAGCCACCGCCGCACTCACCGCCGCCACTGCTGGCGCGCGCCGCCCGGAGACCCAGTCCCCGCTGGCCACCGTCACAGCTCGCCGCCGGGCACCTTCAGCATCCCCCTGCACGCCCCGGCCGGCCGCCCGGCCCCGCGCCAGCCGGGCGCGATCACACTCGCCGGCATCACCGGCGACTGCCTATGACGGCAGAGCCAGGACCCGCACCACATCATACCCTGCTATCGGAGTCGATCACAGCCCGCTCAGCCCCTGGTCCTCGCCTTCACCCACGCCGCCGCGACACCGACCCCGGCGCCGCGACGCCCCCCACGCAGCCGGGCGACACGCCGCACGCCGCCGACAACACGACACGGACGACTACGGTCGCGGGGCGCGATCGACAGCGGAGGAGGCGGTGCGCCTCATCGTGGCGGCGGCCGACGGCAAAGCCCACACACGGAAAAAAGGTATTTCTTCGAAATATTTATTCCCCTACGACCTTGTTGAGCGGGGGGATGAGGGGAGGGCGATAAAAAAGGGCGAGGCAACCCGGGAGGAGTATGCGCTGGGCCTGAAGCGCCTTGAGAGCCAGACCGGCTTCCCCCGAGAGCGGTCTCGACGGCCTCTCCCGCCCACCAGGAGATGGTCGCGCAGGACAACTGCACCCTGGCGTGGCCGGTGGTGAGGCGGTACTCGGAGGAAGTGTTCACAGCGAATCGCGGACGGTAGGCTGCCTCGCGGATGGAGAGACGCGGCCGCGATAAACGCGGTCAGGATTGAGGTCATAGCGATGGCCGGCCACGCCGCCCCCGCGGCCGCCTCCGCCCCCGAGGCAAAGCAAGCTGGGAAGCCACAGAAACCCGGCGCCGACGGACGTGAGCAATACGACCGGGCGGTGCTGGGAGCGCCCTGCCAGGCGTGGAACAAAGACCCGACCTCATGCACAAAAGCCGCGATAGTGACCGGCCACCCCGAGACGAGTTGCTACTCGAAGAAGGCCCGTGAGCGCCCCGGGAAGACCTCTCACCGGGATTTTTAGTCGACCGGCGGGCGCACATGGCCCCGCCCCGACGATCGACTCGACGCCGACGCCCACACCGCCCCCCGGACTACCATTGCGGCGGCCCGCCCCGCACCCGAGGTAAACAATAACAATGTTCTAGCCCCGAGTGGCTTCGGCCCGACCGCCCCACCACCATGCGGGGATCCCCTTCATGACGTCACGCACACCGCCCCACACAACGACACGGGATTGGCGGAGGGCGGGTTCCCCCGTGACGTCACACCGGCCACGCAACCCTGCCGCCACCTGGAGGAATCCCCGCACACCACCGGCAGTGCTGACGGCACCCCTCCGCCGCGGGGAACCCCCCCCCTGCCGGTGACGTCACGCCGGCCCGGTGGCGCCACCGCCGGGGAATACCCCGCACTACCAACATAAACAACGGCTCAGCAGCTGCCGGCCACGCCACCCCGAACCCACACCGTCCCGGAAGGCCACGCCACGCACCTGCCGTCACACAACAGCTTCGCGGAGTTCCAACCTGGAAGCTGCTCCACCCCGGCGGCTTCCGATCCCGCCGAGGCCTGTGGGATATGCGACGTGACCCCCCCCGCTTCCGGCGCAAGCACTAGCGAGCCCGTCGAGGAGGTGATAGACACTGCCATCCAGCACTCCCTCCCGGCGGCCCCCGACTGCGGCCCCTCCCCCGTCGAGTACAGGGCCACCCTCGACTCATTCTGGCCGGTGCTCTCGGGCGAGGGCTGGGCCGCCTACGCCGCCTACGCGCCTCGGGACTTCCGAACTATTTTTCCGCCCGAGTCCCGGTTCCCTCGGACCTAAACATCCCCAACTGGCGCCGGATGCTCCGGGGCTACGACGACCCTCTCCTCGTCGACCACTTGGAGTTCGGGTTCCCGGCTAACTACACAGCGGCTGGCCCCCCGACGCCCACATACAAGAACCACCGCGAGGATCCCAGCTTCGCCCGTCACGTGACCGACTACGCGGCGGAGGAGGTCCGACGAGGCGCCCTCCTCGGGCCCTTCACGGTCCCCCCTTTCACCCCCTGGGCGCAGTGCAGCCCCATAATGACGCGGCCCAAGTCCACCCCCGGGAAACGGCGGGTGATCGTCGATCTCTCATTCCCCCCGGGCCATAGCGTGAACTCGGGCATCCCGAGGCAGTAATACCTCGGGCGCCCGCACGCCTACAGACTGCCTTCCGCGGCCGACCTCGGCCGCCCCATCGTCGTCGAGGGCCGGGGCGCATTCTGCTGGTCGGCCGACGTCGCCCGCGCCTACCGCCAGCCCCGGGCCGACCCTCTCTCCACGCCCCTCTTCGGCATCACAGTCGACGTGCGTCAGGGTGACCGCCGCGGTGGCCTGGATCGTGGGCCTACGCGGTTTCTTCGCGGCAGTATACGTCGACGACTTCGTCGGATGCGAGGCCTCCTACCTCGGCGCGATGCGGGCGTTTGACACCCTCCGGGAAGTCTGCGCCGCCCTTGGGCTCGAGCTCGCCCCCGAGAAGTGTTGCCCCCCCGACCGTCCGCCTCACATGGCTGGGCATCGAGTTCGACTCGGAGGCCATGGTGCTTCGCATCCCCGACGACAAGATGAGCGACGTCATCGAGGTCTGCGAACGTTGGCTCATCCGCCCCACCCTCACCAGAAAAGCCCTCCAGAGGCTTGTAGGCCGCCTCGCGCACGTTAGCACCTGCGTAGTCGCAGCTCGGAAATTCGTGGGCCGCATCCTCCGGAGCCTCCGCGCCGCCCCCGCTGTCGGGGCCGCGGATGTCGACCCGGAGCTCAAGAAAGACGTCCGCTGGTTCCGGAACTTCGCGGCGGCGGGGAATGGCGTCTGCCTCCTCCCCCCAGCCGTCCGCCCCACCTGGACCATCGAGTGCGACTCCTGCCTCACCGGCGGGGGCGCATTCTCGACAAACGCCTGCTTCTCCGAGGCCTACGACCGAGAGATGATGGCGGCCTACCCCTCCATCCACGAACTGGAGGCCGTGAACCTCGTCATGGTGGTCCGCGTCCTCGGCCCCGATGCTCCGGGTGGCTACCGGATCGTGGTTAACACGGATAATGCCGCATCCGCGAGCGCCCTCGAATCGGGCCGGGCCGTCGACCCGACCCTGGGCGCGTGCGCCCGCGAGCTATGGCTGCTTGCGGCGCTCGGCTCTTTCGACGTCACCATATACCATAAGCCCGGGATCGATCTGGTCCTCGCGGACGCACTCAGCCGCGCGCACTACTCCCGGGAAGCCCTCGACCTGGTAGAAAGGGAATGCCGTGGGAGGGGGATCCGCAGACTGCGTGTACGGCACTCGCCCGACATGTTCACACATGACCTTTAAATCTTTGCAGAGTATGGCGCGTGCGCCCACGACCACCTCATGACGCTCCACCGCGCGGCCCTCGCCCCCGGGACCTGGCGTAACCGGGACCGGCACGCCAGGCGCTACCTGCAGTTCGCCGTCGAGCGGGGGGTCGACCATCTGGCCCCCGCCCCCTACGACGTTGGGCAGTTCATCGCCCACCTGCACCGCCTCCTGCCCTCCCCGGCCTCCGTCGCCAACGCCCTCTCCGGGGCGCGCTCCTGGGTCCGCGAGGCGGGGGGCGACGTCGCCCCCTTTGACGCCCCTTTCTCCTCGCGGGTGAAGAAGGGAGGCGAACGGCTCTTCGCGGCTCCAACCCGGCGAGCCCCCGCCATCACCCCCGAGATGCTGCCCATCGTCTACAGGCACATGCGCGCCCAGGGGCACCTCGGGGTTGCCCCCTGGGCCGCCATCATCATCACCTACTTCAGCTTCTTGAGGCAGTCGAACATCCTCTCCCCCTCCCACGCCCCGTGGGGGGGGCCTCACACACTGCGCAGGGATGACGTCCAGCCGGTCCCCGGGGGCTTGCGCCTCCGGGTCACATTGTCCAAGACCATCCGATCCCCGGCGCAGGCCGTCTCGATCTTCGTGCCTGCCCTCGCCGGATCACCGCTCTGCCCGGTCCGCGCCTGGCGGCGCGCCCTCGACCTGGTGCCTGCATCCGGGGCCGCCCCGGCCTTCCTCGCCCGCGCCGGCGTCCCCCTGACGCCTCGGGACGTCACCCCCCTCCCCGCTCCGCCCTGGGCGCGGCCCGCGTGCCCCGAGCCAAGGAATTCACCCTGCACGGCCTCCGCCGCCCAGGCGTGCGCGTCGAGGGGCGTGGATCTCTCCGCTATCATGGCCCAGGGGACCTGGGAGTCTGACGCGGTGCACACGTACGTCCCCCGCCAGGTGACGTCGGCCGCCCCGCGAGCCTTGGCCCTGTGTTTTGGGTCGGCTCCCGGGCCTACCTCCTCCCAGGCCCCTCCGGGCCCCTCTGCGGACGTGGACGAGGTCGACTGACCTGCCCAAGAACATTTGCAGTCCTTATATTCATTACCCATTGTTTCACACTGATTCTCTACCTGTTTGTCAATAAACCCCCCTTTTCTTACTCCCACATCCGCCTCGGGCTTCTTCTGCCCGGATCGGCGCATAATTCCGAATTGTGGTTGATCCGGCGGGAAGCCCGAGGCGCCCCCTACCAGACCTTCCCCCTCCTCCCTCCCGCCCTCTTCTCTGACCTGCATTCGGGCCCCATCCTCACGTCAATGGATTTACCACGCCCACCCACCCTCTTTTGCAGCCACTGCGTGGGGGTCGGCTCCCGGGCCTTCCTCCTCCCAGGCCCCTCCGGGCCCCTCTGCGGACGTGGACGAGGTCGACTGACCTGCCCAAGAACATTTGCAGTCCTTATATTCATTACCCATTGTTTCACACTGATTCTCTACCTGTTTGTCAATAAACCCCCTTTTCTTACTCCCACACCCGCCTCGGGCTTCTTCTGTCCGAATCAGAATAAACTTATCTGACTTAGCCCGGCCTGCCAAATATGCAATGTGACATACACATCTATAGTCTCTACAATCCGTGTCATTTGTCTGGAGCATCCAGTAGCAGTTCGCCTCAATCTACTCACACACCAACTTCCAGACTGCCTTTCTATCCTCAGTAAAACGCTTAATAGACCACTTACTGCGCAGGCAGCGGTCACGGCCACGCTTACATTTGGACGAAGATGACGACCAACTGTGCCTCCTGTGGCGCTGGCGCTGCCTAGAGCTGCTCCTCCCCCTTTTTTTTACCTTGGCGGTGTCTACGAGCGCCGGTGTAGACGGCCGCGCCTGGCCCTCAGGCGACAGCATCTCCTGGCGCTTCCTTGGTGTCACCAGGTCACATGACGCACTCCGCTGCCTGCGACTTCTTGAACCGCTCCTCGTACCGGTCACAGAACCCGTCCAGCCGCATGACCTGCACCCACTCCCACCATCACCTTACGTACCACCGCCCTAAAGAGAAGCTTGCCCCGTAAAGAGAAGCTTGCCAACTCACGCTCAATGGCCTCTTTCCGCTTGTGCTTCTCCAGTGTCCGCAGACGAACGAGCAGGGAACGCTCGTCATCGCTTCACCGGTGGCACCAAAGTTGCATTAGAAGATTCCATCACCTTCTCCTACTTCACACGGTCCTTCTCAGCAATTTCTAGTAATTGAAAGATAATTGACGGGTAGCACGATTAGTACTCGCTGTGACAGCAGCTAGTGACGGCGGAAGTAGCGAAGGCTTTCCAAGTGGGAAAACAAGTCAATTCGGCGCGCAGGCCGGCAGGTGTATCGAAAAAGCATCCGGTCAGGCGAGCGGCAGGTCTTAAATAGGCGACACTGGCGCGAGCTGGTGAGCAATAGGCAAACCAAAGCTGAACTAGGTCAGGCCAGTCACGGGTGGCACCGACTAGCACATATACAATGAAACCTTCATGCGAACCGAGAGTGCGTTTGCAGACATATGGCCAAATTCAATTAACCCGAGAGGGGAGCAGCCCTGGATGCCTACACTGGCATATACAAGTATATACAGTCTATATAATTATTACTGTTAATAATTATTGCCAACCGCTAGTTGCTCTGTCATTTATTCAACTCCGCTCAATTCCTCATATGTCTCATCTCCCCTCACCTCACTATCAGACCAGACGGGATGGCCGAATGAGCGTCCGTCTCCCGTGCTGGTAGATCGTGGGGTCGTGGGTTATAAGGGTCGGGTTCTTGGCAACATGATATATTTATCTTTAAAAAAAAGGAAAATTCATGTTATCGGACTGTGCAACTTTAAGAAAACAAAAACTGTTCCCCTTGTATGTTTTTCTGAATAATCACTGCAAGTAAATCATGCAATGAAATCGTACCAATAAATATTTTACATTATATATATTTATTGCACAAAATAGGTTTTTAAAGTCATTGGTTTAACTGAATTGGGAATCGAACTCCCGACCTTCCGCACGCCAGGCCCGCGCTCTACCGATTCAGTCACCGCGTCCGGTTTTGCACAAAATCTGTGTGGAAACAAGTAATGGAACTAGGCTTTACTTAGTATTTTATAGTTCAAGCCTAAACTGAGTCACTTGGTGAGTGACTTCTATAGAACCAAATCTGACAAAAAGGAGTTTGGATATATGATATATCCAAACTTTGATATATGATATATCCAAACTTTGTCACTTGGTACAGATTGGTTGTGATATATTTTATATCACAACCAATCTGTACCAAGTGACCAAAGTTAAGCACTAATTATGCACATGTGGCACAAATTATAACTAGTGTGAGTTTGTTGTCTCAGAGCGCTACTTTATTAAAGTTGCATAGTCCGATGGTTTTGAGTTTCAGTTTTTTTCTATCAACATATAATGTTGGTCATTATACTCTACTTTAGTTTGAAGTAACTTTGATTTTTAATGGCTAACCTTTGAGGTATTTGAAGTGCTAATATGCTAAATTCGTTTTGGCAAGCATGTCAAAACTCTGACACCATAGGCTTCTGCAGTAACAGGTTGTATTAAATTGGTTCAGTGTTCCCTTCTACCTGGCGATAAAAGTTTAATCTCAGGCTGGAAAGAATACTACAAAGCAACCAAAGTAAACAAAGCCCTAACCATCTTCTACCAGTATTTAATGCAGCCTTCCCACTAACAAAACTATCAAGACAAAGAGCAAAAGATAAAAGATGGATCACATCAAGCCTTTTTTTTTTGGTGACAAGTTTTTTATTCTGCCCATAACGTATAAGCTCCCGTGAGGGTGCTTGTTTTCAACGCTGGACAGCTGTGACACTGGATTGGTCTGGTCTCGCACTCAGGAGTCTTTACCTGATCTTTCTCGGGCCAACCTTTGCGGTTTTGGGTGTTAATAGTTTCTATATTAGTTTTTTTTTAATTTTCAAGTTTTTTCCTAACCTGTATATGATAACTTAGCCTACTATGTACATCTACACAGATGACATACACACCTGTGGGAGAGGATCCCATCCCATTGTGGTTTGTTACAGCATCCTTTCACCCATGCCCTGTCCTTAGATAGTACACCAGTGTGCCAGAACACCCCTGGACCCTTCAGGACTGCGACTAGGTGGGATGGCTGTGTTGTATGGTTAGCCATTTTGTAATTCAGGATGATTCGGATGCATGACCGTGGCCTGCCTGGTTCTGCTTTGGTTTGTGCCAGTACACATACCCAGACGGACTGCGCCCTATGGTGATAGTCATTTCGAATTCCTTAGTACTTAGTAGGGCTAGTTTCCGTATTTGTAATATCTACCATCTTTTCTGGCCTGTCTTTTGCTTTTTTCATTGACTAACAGGTAATATTTTATGCAAAATAAAGGTCTAGTACACTGTACAAAAGTCCAAATTCTCCATGTCACAAATTCATGCCTTTAAAGGGGAGAGTTATACCTCATCGGGAAAACAAACAAACTCGGAATAGTTCTAATTTGTGCCACAGGGTGGTGCATGCTTAGTACTGAACTTTTTCACTTGGTGGTGTAGAGTGACCTAGATTGGTCATGTGACAGCTTGTAAAGTCGTCGGCTGGCAGCTGTAGTTGTGTAGGCAGGCTAATATGAAATCACTACAGGCAAGTAGAAGTAAGGCAGAGTATAGAGTCAGGTCAGTCATGTAGTAGGGGAGAAGACACACAAAGGACTGCACACAGCAAAAGTTAGTTCCAACTGGTTTATTTAGTCCACTCTGTCCTGACGTCACTCGGGGTTCCCGCTGTGGGGGTATCCCCAGTCCTTACATATATATACATATTACATCTCCCCTTTTTTTAATTTTTTAATTTTTTTTATAAATTTTATATATATATTTTTATATATAAGACTTAAATCTAACAGGGTGGTAAGCCAATTATAACGTAACATTGTGTTTGGTAATTAACCGCAAGGTAGGGTTGATTATGTATCTTAATTTTAATTGTCTTTCTTATTCTGTCCACTTGGGTTGAACATTGCTATTTACATTGCTGGACATTGTTCAATGGTTTCGTGCTGCCATGTTACATCATGTTTTGTGCCCTGCCAATGGGACATGATTATTGCTGTGCTGGTTACACGTTGAGCTGCTGGTACCCGCGATTTAATTACTTTCGAATCTTACTACTGGGCGTACCACTCGACCATATCGAGTGGTATAGTTATGTCTATTGGGTGTATGCGTGTTTCTTGGTTGTTTGTTTGTATGCGGTTTCGTGGGTTTGTTTATTGGTGTAGTGTTGCGTGACTGTGGTTGTTTTTGTTCATCGGGTATTTTGAAAATGTATTTACGATTTCTTCGCAATATGTTATTGTCGACATTTTTGATTTTATAGTCACGTGGTCCGGGTGTGTTAGTTTGTACTATCATCCCTGTTTTCCATTGGCCTTCATGATTCACATATTTGACCCTATCTTTTGTTTGCAACCTGACATGTTGAAAGCCAGTGTGTTTATCATAATATCGTTTTTGTGACTGTTGAATCTTCTTGAATTGTTCTGCCTTAGATCTTTGCACTTGTGGTTTTAAATGTTTCATTGTTGTTGGCAATTTAGATCTTAGTCTTCTACTGAATAGCAATTGTGCTGGAGATACATTTATGTTAGTTAGAGGTGTGTTTCTGTAATTTAACAGTGCAATGTTGTAGTCTTTGTTTTCATTTGTGGCTTTCTTTATAATGTTCTTTATTGTTTGTACGTATCTTTCGGCTAAACCGTTACTTTGTGCGTGCAGCGGGTTGGAAAATATTCTCTGGAAGCCATAATTTTCAGCAAATTCTTTGTATGCAGCGCTTTGGAACTGTGGACCATTGTCTGACATGACGATTTCCGGTATACCGAAACGGCAGAATATTTGTTTTAATACAGTGGCTGTACTGGTTGTTGAGATTAATTCTACCACCTCAGGGTATTTGGAGTAGTAATCAACTACGATAATGAAACTTTTTCTATTTATCTGGAATAGATCTATGCCTATCTTTTGAAAAGGTAGCTGGGGTATTGGGTGGGGTATCAGCGGTTCTGCGTGTAATCTGTTTCGCAATGATTGACAGTTTGGGCATCTTGACACTACATCTTCTATTTGTTTTGATATTCCTGGCCAAAAAATGTTGTCACGTGCTAACTCCTTACATTTTACAATGCCCAGGTGCGATTCATGTATCAAGCTTAATATATCTTGTTGCAGTTTTAACGGAATGATTATTTGGTTATCCTTAAATAGTAAATTGTCGACATAGGTTATACTGTCTTTGAATGTGAAGAAAGGTTTTGCTAACACATGTATTTTCTTTTTATCGATAGGCCAACCTTGTTGTGTCAGCCGAATTATTTCAATCAGGGTATTGTCTATTTTAGTCTCACTTGCAATTGTTTGGAGCATGTGCGGTGCCACATCGATCTGCGCGACAGCTAGATTTGAGTCGAATAAATCATTCGGCTGGATGGTTGTTGAATGAGCTCTCGAGAGGGCATCTGCAAAGTACATGTTGGTACCTTTAACATACATTAGCACAACATTGTAATTTTGTTTATCCATTATTGCAACTAGCGGCTTATGATCTGTTAGGATTGTTATTTGTTTTCCAAAGATGTACTGATGAAATTTCTTGCACTCGAAACAAATTGCAAGGAGTTCTTTTTCTATGACCGCATAGCTGGTTTGTGCTCCGTCTAACGATTTTGACGCCATTGCTACTGGTTTGTTATTCTGGAATAATACTGCCCCCAACCCAGATTTGGAGGCATCTACTTGCAGAGTTATAGGTTTTTCTACATCGTAGTACTGGTGCTGTGATTAGCAGTTTTTTTAATAATGAAAAGGATTCAACTTGCTCATGTTGCCAATGCCATGCTATGTTTTTACCTAATAATTCCCTAAGTGGTTTGGCTATGCTCGACATATTGGGAATAAACTTTCCGACATACCCCACCATACCGAGAAAACGTTGTACACCGGCTTTGTCTATTGGTGCTGGCATCTCGATTATCGCTTGAACTCTTTCGTTTGTAGGTTTTACGCCCGATTGAGTCAACGTGTGCCCCACATAGTTTACTTCTTTCTTGCATATCTTCGACTTCAGGGGGTTGAACTTCAAATTTACCTCACATGCTTTTTTGAATACAGCTTCTAAACGGGTATTATGTTCGTCAATAGTAGATCCGTACACCAATATGTCGTCAGTGACAACGTTTACCCCTGGCAGGCCACAGAGAATTTGATTCATTTCTTGTACAAATATGTCGCCGGCTGTTTTTATGCCGAATGGTAATCGAACAAAACGGTACCGCCCCCATGGGGTATTGAATGTGCAAAGTTTGCTACTGTCATTGTCCAACTCGATCTGCCAGTATCCGCTATTCGTGTCTATTACTGAAAAGAAATTTGCGCCAGATGTGTTAGCTATAACCTCTTCTACTGTCCTTGTTGGATATGGACTTTTAAGTATAGCTTTATTTAATTTGGTTGGATCTAAACAAATGCGGATTTTATTTGTTTTTTTTACTATCGTGATTGAATTTACCCATGGGGTGGGTTCCGTTTCCTCGACTATTACTCCTAAACGTATCATTTTTTCTAATTCGCCCTTTACCTGTTCTGCTATTGCGTGTGGAACCCGTCTGGGTGGGTCTATACAGGGGGATATGTTTTTATCGATATGAATAACTGCATCGCTTTTAATCTTTCCTAATCCCTCGAAAATGTCACAGTATGCATTTACCAGAAGTTGTGCGCTGGGCTCAACCTTTTGTACTGTGACCGGTGTCGGTGTCTGTGCAGTTCGTGTTGTTTCCCGACGTCTTGAGACCTCGTCGACACGCCGTATTAGTCCCAGTTCCGTGCATGCCTCACTGCCTAGAATCGGGGAGCCCGTCTTGGTTATTTGGTAGCGTAACATCCTCCCGTTCGTGATGATTCCTGCCTCCCCTTCCGGACGAATTCGTTCACCCGAGAACGTTATCAAGGTGCACTTAGTCGGGTGCAGGACAACATTCTTTAACTTGTTGTATATGTTTCTTGGGATTATGTTAGCTTGGGATCCCGTATCCAACTTGAATTTTATCTTTTCGTTGTTGATCGACAGCGTAGCAAACCATGGTGACGTGGTCGTTGTATCGGCTTGTGCTAAGCAACCCACGAATAAGTCATTATCTAGGTCAACGTCACTGTCATATTCTGGTGGAGGCGGGTTGTTGTCATCAATTCGTATGACGTTCAAACTTGCGTAGTTCGTTTTCTTAGTTTTGCATACCTTGGAAAAATGTTCGAGCAGTTTGCATTTCGAACTTTGTTTCTCTTTTGCTGGGCATTGCCCGAATGGATGCATATACCCGCATCTACCGCACCGCGTTCGGGTGTTTGTTTTTGTCGGCGGGCGTTGACCTGTCCAATATGGCGCCCATGACGTGGCTTGAGCGGGTTTCATGTTGATAGAATCCACATGTTCGGCTTCTACTGTCACTGTCATGTCCTTCACTAGTGCTGAGCGGTGTTCGCTCAAACGGCATATGTCCATACATTGTTCTAGTGTCAAGTTGGCCGTTTGCAGCAGGCGGTCCCTCAATCTCTCGTCCTTTACGCCGCAAACTAGCTTGTCACAGAGCATCGAATCTGCTAGATCCTTGTAATTGCAGTGCGCGACACGATATTGCAGCTCTCTGATGTAAGCGTCCATAGACTGTGTCGTCTGCTGCAGCGAGTTGAATTTATAACGAATCACTGTTATATTCGTTTTACCTTTTGCAGTATGTATGGAATGCCTCAATTAAAGGCTGGATCTTGTCGATGATACTGGTATAGTTTTTTAGTGTCCTATACACTTTTTGTGCTTCAGCACCGGCTACGTGTAGGAATACTGCGCATTGTACTTTCTCCGATTTTGAGTGTACTCCTGCAGCTGCAGCGTAGAATTCATATGAATCGTACCACATATCCCAGTTTACCGACATGTTATCCTCCAGGTTCAGTGGTCCTGGGGGCTTTAATCCTGTAAGAGCCATTTTGGGGTTTTGTACATCTGACACCATGTAGTAGGGGAGAAGACACACAAAGGACTGCACACGGCAAAGGTTAGTTCCAACTGGTTTATTTAGTCCACTCTGTCCTGACGTCACTCGGGGTTCCCGCTGTGGGGGTATCCCCAGTCCTTACATATATATACATATTACAAGTCAGGTCTAGGAGCTGTGTTGATGCAAGACAACAAACCAGTCGCATTCGCATCTTGTGCGCTTAACTGAGCACAGTGTGGATATGCCACTATCGAAAAAGAAATGCTTGCCATATGTTTCGGTTGTCAGAGGTTTAATGATTATATCTTTGGTAAAGAAGTTCAGATTCAAACAGACCACAAACCGTTGGTGGCGATTATGCAGAAACCGGTTCACAAGCTTTCGGCCAAAATGCAGAGAATGCGAATGCGGTTGCAAAATTACAATATTCAACTGGATCATGTGAAGGGTTCTTTGATGTTTCTTGCAGACACGTTGTCCAGAGCGCATAGCGCAAAAGTAGGTCATGATAGCCTATTCGATGACACATTCTGCGTTGCCACTGTGGATTTGCAGTCGTCAAGTTTGTTGAGTAAAATTGTCAGGGAATATGACAGAGATGTTTCCATGTCCATGTTGATAACACACATCGAAAATGGGTGGGACACTACACGCATACAGACACCGCTGTGTCTGAAACAGTACATCCCACACAAAGACGAGGTAACAGTTGAAAACAATTTGGTCATGAAGGGAATCAGGTGGTGGTCCCTCCGGGTTTACGTAGTGAAATGATTGAGGCGTTGCATGAAACTCATTTAGGGGTGACTAAGTCCAAGCAACTGGCACGGGATTGTATGTTTTGGCCGAACATGAATAAACAAATTGAGGACAGAGTCAATCGATGTGACACTTGTCAAAACAACTGAAAGAGTTTGCATAACGAGCCGTTAATAAACCACCTGATCGCCTGTCAGCCTTATGAAAAAGTAGGTGCGGATTTGTTTGAGTTGGATCATAATAATTACCTGATCACGGTAGATTATTATACAAAGTATCCAGAGGTGACACTGTTGAGGGATACATCGTCTGCCACAGTCATTGAGGCGATGAAAGATAATTTTGCTAGACACGGTATTACGAATCAGGTTGTTTCGGACAACGGTCCGCAGTTTAAGAGCCACGAGTACAGAGAATTTGCACAACATTACGGTTTTAAGACCGTGCATTCCAGTCCGCAGTATCCCCTTAGCAACGGCCAAGTAGAGAGGTTCATGCAGACAGTGAAGGACATGTTGAAGACGTGTGCAAAGACAAATTCGGATTTTCAGTTAGCTTTGTTGAACTATAGGAACATTCCGTTGCCAGTCTTGAATACATCCCCAGCTCAATTGCTTATGAGCAGGCGGCTGAGGGCGCGGTTGCCGATGTCGGAAGATATTTTGGTACCCGAGACACAAAATTCAAAAAGGAGTCAGACAGTGAAAAGGCAGCACAGTCAGAAAGTTCTCCACGATAAAAAGTGTGGCAAGGCTCATAAGCCTATGAGAACTGGCGACAAGGTTAAGTACAAGAATAGTGTAGGTGAGTGGAAGAAAGGGGTTATGTTGGGATGCACAGGCGTGTCCGGACGGGAGTATCAAATTCTGAATGAGTCGGGGAATATGTTGTACAGAAATCGGGTGCAGGTTATCAGGGCGCCCGAAGGAAGGCAACCAGAGCCGGTCGGGCAGACGCAAAGTGTGTCAGCGTCGCAGCCAGAGGTCAATGGTGGAGCTGGTGTAAGTAGGTCAGGTAGACTAATTAGGCTGGTGAGTAGGTTAGACCTATAGTGAGGGAGTGTGTGTGAATGTATACACACGAACACATGTGCATGTTAGAGTTAAGTTTCAGGTGCATTTACTGTGTGTTGGACTATAGTGCCAGTATGGCATGTGGAGGCTAAGCAGCCGGACAGTTCAAAGGACTTCAGTGCCATAGTGTGCTCGGACACTGGCTAAACCTGTGGTTTAAGTTAAGTGCTTGTATATTTTATTGTATTACTGTATGATGAACGAGTAAACCTGGTATGTTTTATGGGGATTTTGAAACATTTCATGTCTCAGAAATACTTTGAGGGGGGGGGATGTGATATATGCGTAATAGACGTCTAGAAACGTCTGTAATATATGCAAATGAGATGACGTCGTGGAAAAGTTTGGCCGGCTATGGTATGAGCCCTGGAGGGGAATAAAGTCATTCAGTATCCAGAAGTCAAACTTTCACAGTTAGGGTTCTGTATTTCTATTAATTTTGAATAAAATAGATGTTTTGCACTGCGCGTACCAGCAAACTCAATGCATTGTCAATGGCCATGAGCAATCTTGAATTATATTCATACAGAAAAAGTGAAATATCTCTAAGCCACACCACCTAGAGACAAACCTATTGGTACACATATAGAAAACATATTCAACGAATAGATTATATTAAATTTATATGGTTAGGGTTCTGCATTTCTATTAATTTGGAATAAAATAAACGTTTTGCACTGCGCTTACCAGAAAACTCAATGGCAGTGTGCCATCATTCTGCAGCCAAGCTGCGCGTGCATACAGTGTTAGTAAACATTGAAATAGGTCTATATCTTGCCCGTTCAAAACACCATATTTTTGGAATGAAAATGCTGGCTTTTTTTTGTACTGTCACATTATGCCATAATCTTTTCATATCAATGTCTCCAAAGTGTAAGAATACCAGTTCTATAAAGAAAATACCACCTCTACTCTTTCCATAATAGTTTTTACCCATTACATACTGAAAAGTACATTGGCCCGCATTTACCATGAAACAACCCATATACATCAATATAGATCTGAGTATGCACTGTTTATAAGTCGGTGCCCGTCCCCATGCCCTTATTACCTTATATTCTGGGCTTAGATGTTGCTAGAATGTAAAAGAGAATCTACAATTTTCTAGGTCTGTGAACATTTGTTAAAAAAGATAGCAGTTTTGAAGACATCAATGATGACATCAAGAAAGTTATGACCTTTTTAACTGACAAATGTGACCAATCTTTGGGCCGTTTTATGATGGAAAAAAGTAAAAAATGTGTGATCAAGATTTAGCAATAATACTGTCCGATTGATTTTCACAAAACTTGTTGCAGATATGTGCAGAAACAACGGAGGTTGCAATGGAATGTGATTGTAGTAGGGGATACCTCTAAACATACCAATGAAAACACAGAAAATGGGTAACCCCTCCTCCTGATGCGCCACGTACGTACGTACGTACGTACGTACATATGTATGTACGTACGTATGTACGTACATATGTACATACGTATGTATGTATGTTTTGTTTGTTGTTGTTTTACATCCTAGCAACATCTAAGGTCATATCAGGACGGGTACCGACTTGTGACAGTGCGCGCGCATGGCAACTCTATAGTGCTGCCCCACTGGAATACCATGCCACCAGTACCATGACCTGATATCCCACTCAGTCACATTATCATGACACTGAGCCAACCAGTCCTTGTCCTATCCTAATAATGCCGAGCGCCAGACTAGGAAACAACAAGTATAAATTTTAAAGTCATTGGTTTGACTCGACCAGGATTCGAGTTAGAGCGTCCGTCTCCCATGTTGGTAGATCGTGGGGTTGTGAGTTTGAATCCTGGTCGAGTCAAACCAATGACTTTAATATTGATAGTTGTTGCTTCCTAGTCTGGCGCTTGGCATTATTAGGATAGGACAAGGACTGGTTGGCTCAGTGTCAGGATAATGTGACTGAGTGGGATATCAGGTCATGGTGCTGGTGGCCTGGTATTCCAGTGGGGCAGCACAATAAAGTTGCCATGAGTGCGCACTGTCACAAGTCGGTACCTGTCCTGATATGACCTTAGATGTTGCTAGCACGTAAAACAACAACAAACAAAACAAACACACACACACGTTTTATATGTGATGTCCTATACACAAATAGCCTGAACTGAAAGTAGTAATCATGTGTGGCCTAGTGGTTAGAGTGTAGGACTTGTTATCAGAAGTTGTTTGGTTTCAAACCCCATCCACAGCAGAACTTTTTTATATTCAACAACAAAAAAACGTTTTTCATCTATATCTGTTTCTCATCGAATTATGCAATGTAATTGTACTAACATATATTTTATATTATGCAAATATATTTCCTCATTGCACTACTCTAAAGAAGATTGAAAATACCTCAGTATTACCCTCGCTTCTCTCCACTCAACCAGCCAATGGCACAACAATCTAGGTCACTCTCCTGTACACCACCAAGTGGAAAAGTTCAGTACTAAGCATGCACCACCCCTGTGGCACACATCTGAACTATTCTGAGTTCGTTTGTTTTCCCGGCGACGAATATCTCCTCCCTTTAATAAATATGGGCGTGGAGGTAGCTTTTCACAAATATATACTCAAACCTAAATAAGAACTTGCCTCATTGGCGCGGAACATGTATATAAAGAGCCGCCCATTAGATAATTAGACAAATAAATAATTATGCTTAGCTGCCCAGCAACATGCCTTTGTTCAGATCGTTAGCATAGATGGATGCACTTCGAAACTTTCCCGATAGACTAGATTAGGTTGTATGAGATTATCATGACAGTTTGGTTTGAGCCACAGCACTTCAGGTGTGTTCGCCAAAATAATTTGGTATGCATTCACCGAAATATTTCCATGTTACATTTGTAATAAACACAGGTGATAGCAGACAACCTAATATATTTATTTGAAAAATAGGATAAGTCGATTCCAACGGGCTAGGTAACTTAGTTGTAAAAGAAAGAGGCATTTAAACAAATTTCCTGTTTATTCTACTTCTGAATCAACAATTGTGAAAAATAGCATCACACCATTTGGTTGTATAAAAAGTTCTTTATTACAACATTGCTTTCTACAGTAGGACGTCATGACGTTTTGTTCCCGGAGGACGCCTGTACATACGTGACATCAGTGACCCCCGCGGCTTATTTCGCAAAAGTTATTTAATCACTCGTTCCATAGAATGAACCATCAAATTCAGCAATGTCATGCTGTCCTTTTATTTGATTAGCCTACATGTGAACGGTTGTATGTGTTGTGATACTAGCTTGTTTCGCCGACATTTTTTGTGTACTAACAAGAAGCCATATTAAATGGGGGTGGAGGGTGGAGGTGGAATAACAACATATTTCGTTCAGTAGAATCGCGTGAACGTGATATTATACCGAAAAACCTGCATTAGCATAACATGACAAAATTACCAGCATTAATCATTTAGATTAGTTCATACGGTAATTTCAATCCCGATGATCATATTATAATATTTGGTTTAATATTTAACGTCCGAAAGTACAAGCTGGGTTCGAGAATCCAGAACCATATTTTTTCGCACCAGTTTTAATCATTCACTCAGGTGCTGTTCATTTATTCAGTATGTACATAGGGTTCATATCAGAATCGTTGTCGCTATATACAGACTGGTAGAGTGGTGTCATCATTCATTGTACATGCAGTTGCAGTGACTGTCGTCGCTATTTACAGTATCTGCATCAACTCTCAGCATTCATTCAAAACATACTTCTTCCATAGCAACGAGCACAGTGTATAAAACTGGCATACATTATGTACGTTCATCTCCAATCAAAAACAAACTTGCAATAAATAAGACAATATAAAACAGTTTACATCATGATCATCCTGCTTCGACAAGTCCCACTCAGGTACTATAACTACTACAGTGAAGGATTCACCTGGCTGTGATCACACCCTGTACACACAGTGCAGGATTCACCTGGCTGTGATCACACCATGTACACACAGTGCAGGATTCACCTGGCTGTGATCACACCATGTACACACAGTGCAGGATTCACCTGGCTGTGATCACACCCTGTACACACAGTGCAGGATTCACCTGGCTGTGATCACACCATGTACACACAGTGCAGGATTCACCTGGCTGTGATCACACCATGTACACACAGTGCAGGATTCACCTGGCTGTGATCACACCATGTACACACAGTGCAGGATTCACCTGGCTGTGATCACACCATGTACACACAGTGCAGGCTTCACCTGCCTGTGATCACACCATGTACACACAGTGCAGGATTCACCTGGCTGTGATCACAGCCCTGTACACACAGTGCAGGATTCACCTGCCTGTGATCACACCATGTACACACAGTGCAGGATTCACCTGGCTGTGATCACACCCTGTACACACAGTGCAGGATTCACCTGGCTGTGATCACACCCTGTACACACAGTGCAGGATTCACCTGCCTGTGATCACACCATGTACGCACAGTGCAGGCTTCACCTGGCTGTGATCACACCATGTACACACAGTGCAGGATTCAGATGGCTGTGATCACACCATGTACACACAGTGCAGGATTCACCTAGCTGTGATCACACCATGTACACACAGTGCAGGATTCACTTGGCTGTGATCACACCATGTACACACAGTGCAGGATTCACCTGACTGTGATCACACCATGTACACACAGTGCAGGATTCACATTGCTGTGATCACACCCATATGCTGTGACTACTATAGAGTGCAGGATCTGCCTGGATAGGTTGAATCGTGGTGTTACTAATAATCATCACTAACGAAAGATTGCTTTGCAACAATTGTCTATGATAAACAACACATTTACGATTTCCTTATCTCATAGACAACAATGTAGCGTGACAATCATCAATTTAAAATTTCTTTTTTTAAATATAAATTGTCTAGTACTTATAATCCTCAAAAAGGCCACGTTCTAGTTCGATTAGCTTGTTGGGTTTTTATTGCTGTCAAAACGAAGACATCAGCTAACCTGGTTAAATTTAGGCAAACCTTCAGTCCATTTGGAGTAAGCCTGTAAGCTAGGAACGTATTAACCAGTGTATTTCATACACAAGCATTGCCTATTATGTAAAATTACACTAAATAATGGCAAACAAAAGCAGGACAGTATCCACTCCCACCCACTCCTCTAATCAATCAATAGGCATTCCACTGTGACTAGTGGTTGTTCTAATTGCCGGTCAAGTCACCCAGAAACAGCGAGACTGGATCGAGCAGCAGGAAACGAAGGCAGCAGACCTGGCGGATTACCAGTGTGTGTTAATATTTGTATTTACATCTAGCATGCTCCATTCGTAGAGATGGCATGAAGGAATTGGGACCAGGAGAAGGAGTGAGATGTGTATGTGGTGAGGTGGTCCGCTACATCCGCTGCCATTAGGAAATGATGGGTCGATTATGTTGGTAGTGGCTGCTCACGGCTCGTGCTGCACAAGAACCATGCACGGCGCACTGTAGGGGAGACACTTATGCCACCGAGCGCAGCAAGTTATTTCCACTTTTCTTCCTGTAGATATTTGAGAAGGGCAAGATAGCAATCACTATCGTCACAAGTGTGGCTGCCTGTGCAGGCGGAGGACGGTTGGCATTC
This sequence comes from Branchipolynoe longqiensis, assembly GCA_030323885.1. Taxonomy (NCBI): domain Eukaryota; kingdom Metazoa; phylum Annelida; class Polychaeta; order Phyllodocida; family Polynoidae; genus Branchipolynoe; species Branchipolynoe longqiensis. The sequence goes on from CM059199.1 coordinate 24,536,535, forward strand.
CAGGCCCAAGGACGAGTGGCGCTCCCGACATGGCTGGCATAGCCTGCATGGCCTGCATAGTCACAGATGGATGGTGCATCGGGGTAAGCATGTGCTGTGGTGTAATGTGACTGATCGGGATACCATGGGCACCATGAGGAATGCCATGCGCCTGGGCCTGGGCCTGTGCCTGTGCCTGTGCCTGTGCCTGTGCCTGTGCTTGTGCCTGTGCCTGTGCTTGTGCTTGTGCTTGTGCTTGTGCTTGGGCCTGTGCCTGGGCTTGCAGGAGACTGGGGAGGGATGCACTACTGACTGGGATCAGTGTCGGGTGCTGACTGTGTGCAGCTGCCAGATGTGCAGGTAAGGGGAGATGAACAGCACCGTGTTGCCCCGCAGCAGCAGCTTGTAAAGCATGTGCCTGCGCCAGTGTCATCACTCCTTGTGGCAGCCCAGCGGCTTGCTGCTGCTGTTGTGCCATCAGAGCCATCTGAGCCATCTGTGCAGACTGTGATGGACTGGCAATCATCATGGGCTGACCAGCCTGTATGTGGATAGGCTGGCCAAGCTGCATCTGCATTGCTGCATGTGAGATTGGAATGAGGTGTTGCGCACCCGCCAACTGCCCTAACTGCCCCATCTGACTCATTTGTTGCATCTGTTGCATTGAAATGGGTATGGGTATAGCATGCCCAGCAGTGAGTGGAGAATGCAATTGCTGAAGAGTGTGTGGAGAGGCTGTCTGCATGAGAATAGTGTCTCCTGGTTGGGGTTGGGGTGATAGGGCAGGCATCGTAGGTGTGAGGGCAGGTTCGGGAGTAGCGAGTGCTCTGTCACCCATCTGAACTCGCTTGGCATGCTCCAGTGCTTGCTTCTGGAGTTCCTTATACTGTTCGTCAGCCACTGGTGGTGGAAGCATTGGAGTTGGCTCCTCTGGGGTCTCTTCCATCTCCATATCTTCCTGAACATGTGTATTTGATGCAGTGTCAGCACTTTTTGCCGGTTGTGGAGGAAGTGGTGGAGGCGACATGGGCAGTGGCGGGGCCGGTGTTGATGAATTGTTTGCATTGCCTTGACATCGCCTCGCAGGTTCTGGTGGTGGAGGTGGAGGAGGAGGAGCAGGCTGACCTTTTTTGGTTATGTTTCCCTTGGGACCTCCAGGTGGTAGTGGTGGAGGTGGAGCCTTGAAACCAGGTGCTGGTAATGGGATTTCCTGCAACTTAGCCAATGGATGGTCAGGTGGCAAACATGGTCCAATGAACGTAAGAGCAGCCTTTTTACTCATTTTCTTTCCACCTGGAGCTGGAGGCAGTGGGATATCATCTGCGCTTGGAGGGGGAAGAATAATATCATCAAGCTTGGCTTCCCGATCATTAAGCTCATGCTCTCGCTGCTTGGCCCTGAGAATCAAGTCCTTTTCTGAGTCATCACTAAGACTACTGAGGGCCTTCCCCACTAGACTCTCTTTATTCTTGTCAGCTAGTTTGTTGTTGCTGTTACGTTTAGAGTCTAACTTGGACACGATCTGACTGTCACGTTTATTTCCCGCGTCCCTCTTATCCGTTGAGTATGATCTTCTCCGCTCATATGATCGTGACCTCGACCTTGTTCTCGTTCTTGACCGTCTCCGCGACCTTGACCTCGATCTGCTGGAATAGCTGGAAGAACTGCTGTAAGAACGGCTCCGCCGAGAACGGCTACGAGACCGACTTCTGTATCGGTACTGGTATCCGGAGTGACTTCCACGTGACCGACTCCGCGAGTAATCATCATCATCTGTATAGCTACTGTAGGAGTAGTCGCGAGAGTCGGATCGAGATCTAGAGTGGGATCGAGACCGAGATCGACGTGAGCGGCGTCGACGGTCATAATCACTTTCAGAGGAATAGGATCTGTCACGGGAGTGCTTTCGCCGTGAACTTCTGTGGTCGTCACTGTCACTGTCTGATGAATAGGACCGACGTGAGTGGTGGTGGTTTGATCTGGAGCGTGACCGAGACCGGTGGTCGGAGTCACTGTAGGACTCAGAGTGGTGTCGGGATGATCGTGATTTATTTGGCTTTTCATCATCACTGCTGCCATCGCTTGAGTGCCGTAAACGATGATTCCCACCACCTGTCTTGGACTCGGTGGCATGACTATTCTCAGGTCGGTGTGTATCGGTCTTGTTTTCAGCCTTTTCCGTGGACTTTTCAGCTTTGTCTGTATCAGATTTGTTGGTATGGTGGCTATGAGTACTCCGTGTACTACCATCCTCATGCTTAGGCAAAGCTGTCACCTTAGGGGCGGCTTCAATGCTGCGTGTGTTAGAAATCTTCTTTGGCAGCATTGGTAACTGACATTCCTTGCGTGATGGTGTGTCCTTTGTTATTGCTTTAGTTTTTATGATATTCTCCATTTCACTGTCACTACTTGTGTCCCATTTTGATTTACCAGCATCTCGTGTTGCATCCCGTGAAACATCACGGAACTCATCCACATCATCATCAAAGTTACTTTCATTCTTGGAATCTACTGACGGCAAATCCGGTAGAGTGGTCGATCGCCATGAGCTTGTCTTAGTCTTCTTAGTATCACTGCTCCTTTGGCTATCCACAGTTGGCCTCTTTTTTGCATCCAAAATTGCAGTGGCTGCAGCTGTAGCCGCATCGAGTTCCTGCTTTGCTATTGGGATGGGTGCCACTTTAAGATCAACTCCCGTTTTGATTTTCTTTGATCTAGTTATTTTCTTTTTATTGTCATCCCCTGAACTACCAGAGGTCTCAGATGTCAAAGACTTTCGCTTACTGCTCAACTTAGTTTTCATTTTCAGGTCCGAGAGTTTACTTGCCAGTGGCTTTTTACCTTCTCCATCACTCTCAACAGAGGTATCCGATTGTTTCATTGATTCAGATGCTCGCTTCTTTCTAAAGACTCGTTTCGTTTTTGGCTTTGGCTGTGTAGTCTCAACTATGGACTTGTTGGGCACTTGATCATCAGTTGTATCAGACAATGAGTCATCACTGTCATCCTCTGAGGAGTGCGCCTTTTTCACACGTTTTGCTTTCTTAACCTTTTTCTTTCGTCTGATTTTATTTTTTTCAGGAGCTACTGGATTTAATAATGTTTTAGTGGTTGTACTAACACCAGCAGACCCACCATCAACTCTTTCAGGGATTGTCAACAGCTTTTCTTTATCAGCCTGTTTCTCTGCAGCCTCTTCTTCAGATTCCGAATCTGACGCATCATCCGAGTATTTCCGTTTTAACTTTTTGGATTTTTTAGATTTTTTCCTCTTGCGTGACTTGTGCTTAGATTTCTTTTCGATGTGTTCCGTATTATTACTCAGGTCATTTGTCTCACCAGTCATCTTCTCATTATCCGAACAGTTGTCCGATTCGGACTCGGAATCTGAATGCCTGTTTTTCTTTGACTTTTTGGATTTTTTCTTCTTATGTTTTTTCGGGGTGGGAGTCTTGGTCACATCCTTTCCATCACCCTCGGCATCGGTTGGAGCATTCTCTTTATCTGATGTTTTGTGCTTGTGTTTTCTTTTCTTCCTTTTCTTTTTCTTTGATTTCTCTGTAATCTTGCCATCCTCTCCATCCACTCCTTCCTTACATTCTGAGTGCCCTCGGTGCTTAGTTTTTTTCTTTTTCTTCTTTTTATGTTTCCTTTTCTGCTCTGTCTCGGGTTCACCTTGTGTCTTCTCATCCTTGACCATGGGCACCTTGGTAGTCGAATCCTCAGATTTGCCCAATGCTGTTGTAGCAGACACGCTACCCTCACTCTTAATTGGCGGAACTACTGCTTCTCCTGATGCCAGCTTCACTCCAACCTCTCCGGTCTTCTCTTTTACCTTATCTGCTGCTTCGCTACTAGGTAGAGCACGTTTTGGCTGCTGTCGGGATCGATTACCAAGGAGTTGCGCAAAGTCAAAGTGTAGGGGGTTACAGGAGTAAGTGATAGTAGGCTTGGTTGTTGTGTGTAGTAGCATCTCTGCTGGCCATTCCAACTCTGTTATTCCGTCCTGACTCAGCACCTGAAAAATAATTCACCCCATACCATTAGACATGTGTAAGGCACCTGGCTGCATAGCGAATACTTGTTGCTGTTATTATTTTTGGCTGTTTCTTTTAATGTTTACTGGTTGAAATACAGATTAGATAACAGGTCAATACTCACAATATTTACTTTCTTAATTTGTTTTCAAATGCGGTTTCTAAAAACGTTTAGGCTACACCTATATGTAAGCTAGAACAAAAGTTAAGTTTAAACAAGATTTCGTTCATGAATGAAACGTTCAATACAAGACCGGAAACTAAAAACTGAAGCGGATGAAATGTATTATTCAGAGGCTAGTATTATTTTATAACCCTGCTTCAGTGGTTTTTAGTCAGATTTGATGGTGTTCAATCCAATAAGCATTTTCTCCGCAGTGAACACTACTAAACAATACTTAAATTTATGAACGGACATTTTTTTTTTGCTTCTCCTAAATATGACAAGCAAAATAGAGGGCCAAGACTAAACAAGCATTTCAGGTGCATCTATTTCCAGATATGCAAATTAAATTGGTTAGTATTATGACATTTAACCAAGACAATTTGGCTCATACTATATATATATATATATATATCACACCTTGATGAAACCTAGTAGTTCTTTCTTGTCACCAGAGCCATCCTTGGTTTCCCCATTGACATTTGCAATGCGTTCTCCTGTTGTAGCTGGGGTAGCTCCATCCCCAGCCCCAATACTACTGTTCGATGGAATCTCAGCTGCCATTGTTTCAGCATCTTCTGATAAGTTCATCATCTCTGCTGACTTCACAAAACGTAGAAAAGAGAGCTGTGGCTTTACTTTACAGTGATCTGGTGGTGAACGGTGGTAGATTTCGTCGCGGGCATCCTCACATGGTTCACGCTCTTCCCCTGGGCCAGCGATAGCCGACCCGGAACTAGCACTCTCAGGACTTGCGGAGTTGCCGTCCACGTCTTCTTGTACTGCGTCTCCGTTCTTCACCTTAGTCGTTCCACTAGACTTTCCACAGGCTACCTTGTTGTCACTCTTACTGTTCTCAGCAAACACAGACGTAGCAGGTATTTTAGGTGCTGATTTTTTAGGGAGTGAGAAGGAAACTACTCCCATCTTCCCCTGACTAGGGCTAGTATTCCCGGTGATTGGGGGCGATTTCTCAAGGGGTGGTGGTGGATCAGCAGGCAGTGGTATGTCACTTGCATCGCCATTTGTACTATCGCAGTCACCATCACCACTATCGTCTTTACCGCCCTCTCTGAAAGAACCCAGACAACAATGAAGTCACTCTATTAATGAAGCATCAAACAGACAGACACAGAGCTTATTTAATTTAATCATCCTTTCACATTAATAATTTACTGCACACAGCAAGTCAATAAAAACAAAATTTCAGCTCCACCTCAACTGTTTCCACCTCAACTGTTTCCTCCCAAAAGGCGTTCTGGGATTTTAATGTGTATTCACCTTAAATAAACGAGACTGACCATCTCTTTATCCCACCAGGGAGGCGTTCAGGGTAAGCCTCTGAGACACCTTTTGGCTTATTTCCGTTCACGGTACGCCTCCGAGTCGTCTCCCTTTTCAGACAAACAGCACCTCGAAAATGGCTGCCAAATTCAGTGGTTTCAGCCAATCAGGGTGCTTCTTTCCCATTGCAAATGGCAGTAGCCATTTTCGAGGCAACCGACTGCTTTTGCCGTTCAGACTAGTGTAAGGTCAGGAATTTCTCAGAGACGACTTGGAGGAGTACCCTGAATGCGGCCTAGCTTACTTAACGTCAGATCCCGTTCTCGTTTTTACACCATGTCACTTTCATGTTATTACACTTGAACTACCCTATAGTCTCCCAAAATGTATACTATGACTATTGCACCATTAGTGAACCATACTGATATGCTTTGCAGTGATTATATTACCGGCGACCACTTTCTAACCAGCTCTTTATCTCGATGCGATGAAGGAAGGCCTCAATCTTAGCCCCTAGTTACTTGTTAGTTTAGAGACTTATCTACGAATAGGAAGGTATCCCCCGCCACTTGGGCGATGCCGATCAAATACACCCTTTCATACCATAAAATTGAATAATCCAAATCCGAATCAGTTCAACAACCTCTTTTGAAGCTGCATAATCCGATAAAAATGTCAAATTTTCGAAACCAAATAATGTACCACCTTTGATTCGATATATCGAACACAGATACTGGTACTCTTATTAATTTCATAGATTTTCACTTTAAATATTTCCAAAGCTAACCATCTAAAATAAGTTACATTAAACACCAACCTAATATTTTTAAGAACCAAAAAAAGCATGACAGAAATTCAAGACCATTGTATTATGCAACTTTGACGATCACATACATCATGGATTAACTTCAAAACTTATGGATTAACCTCAAAGTGAATGCTAATTCTCATTTTCTGAATTCATGGTATAAATAGATCTATTCAAAACATGGTACTCACTTTCCAGCTCTTTTATCAGCGAAATCAGTTATTCTCTTCATTTCCTTCTCATGCTTCCTCTCCTCCTTATAGCGCTTGGCGCCCACATTGCGCCCATATTCACGCTTGTTCAAATCCTTCAGCCGCTGCAAACATAAAACAGCCAACATTAATATGATTCGAGACATCCTAACATACAGCAATTTTTTAGTAATAATTTGTTAGACGAGATTGGAAAAGAAAACATGCCCTGAAAAAGTATCTCTTCACAACACGAAAGGGAGATAGCCAGCAACAACAAAAACATGTCAAACTATAGTAGTAGGGCGGATATGCAAATTTTTTACTTGAGGTGTGCACTTCCGGAAAGAAGCATGAAACTTTGTCCTAGGTTTTTTTTTGGGTATGTTGATTTAAAAAATTGCAGGAACCACGTCACTCCCAATGGTTCCCGCCCAAAATTAAGAAATTCAAAATGGCCACCGCAAAACATGTTTTTCCCCATAAAATGGTTCTAAGTCCCTCGATTACTATGATCTTGATGTCTATACCTATGTTTTTAAGGTCAAGGAATCCAATAAAACACATGTGAAGACCCATAACATACATCTTCATGGTTAAAATTGAAAAAAATGCTCATAACAATAATTTGTTAAACACCAACTTTCTTTAAATTTGGCGTTGTTGTTTTACTTCTTCATGGTAATTGAGGATTAAAAGCAGAAGACATTCAGATGATATTGGTGATCTTAAATTTCTCACATTATGCTAATTAATTTAAATCCTTTCAATGATTTCGCGTTTCAGAGTTTATTAATAGTTTAGATACAAAGACGATACCTGGCACAGACATCAATACTAATGACATTTCTTCTCAGCAGGGTCATAATCACACGGAACAAGTACATTTAACCCGTTATAATTCCTATTGTTCAGAAACCAGTGGCATTCATGTCGTGATGGTCATCTAGGCGATCAGCATGTCCAACAGGCTTAGACTTGCTACTCGGGCTTGTACTGCACCAGTTCAACCGACAAACTGGGACCTATGTGCTCTGTGCCAAGAACTTTGTGGAACTCCCATATGGTTTCATCACAGGAGACTTTCACAAAGCCGAAACGATATCCCTTGATACCCGTGTCAGACAAATCGCTACAGAACTCCGAGACACAAAGCTGTTGGCCAAATTATCAGTTGGAGATATGATCGCTATTGATGCTGTTTATCACTTTAAGTGCTTGACATCATTTTACAAGAAGGGGCGGGGCGGAAATGGGCCAAGGAGGATGCCTGCATCTCAAATGTGCATGGGGTTGTCTCGATCCTGTCTGTTTCTGAAGACAGATATGGGTGGTGTATTTGTGCTTTTCAGGGAGGAGTGTGTAATGTAGGCCAACAAATTAGCAAGTGGTAGAGTGGTAAGTAAAATTGTGAATAATGATTTCATTTGGTGGGCTGTAGAGTGGTGAGTAAAGTACGAGCCTCTTCCCGACTACGAGGAGCGAAGATGTTAGATATACCATATTATTGACACAACTTTAATTCAACTGTAATTTAATGCATAAATTCCTTTAAAACAGAGAAATTCCTCTTAATAAACGAGATTTGGTATCCCTTTGCATTCTTGTCAAAGTGCGCCTGCAAACTCGATATAATATATTGTATTTCAAGATTATATATATAGCTTCAGTTAATAGTATCACTGTAAATATTAACCCACCTGTTTATGTGCATGGTCGTACGAATTGATGTGGTTGTCAAATTCAGTATGCTTGAAATACTGCTTTTCACAGAGGTCACAGTAGAAACTTTGCTTGAGATGCGCGAGGCTGTCTTCCTTGGCACGTTGACGTTCCTGGTTCTCCCGGTACTTAGCTTGCAGTAGGTGTGTTGGTGTCTTCTCACACTCCAGGGTACGCCGCTTCTCTGTCGTTTCTTCCGCCTGCTCCAGCTGAAAGGAGATCAACCTGAGTTTTAATGCCGAATTCAGCATTGTATATAACTGAAATTTCGTAGCAACCACTAATTGTTTGCAAAATTCCACTTTCCCCAAGTTTAAAAAAGGAATCGGACGCTACTGATCGATTGCAGTTTTAAGTTTTACGATTGCAGTTTTGCATACTCATAATTGCTTTAGAATGCTGTTCGTTGTATGACAGTTCCTGACCTATCACAATAAGGAATGCCTGGCAATGCAAGGACTGGTTTGTCTCGATTGGGAATATACTCAACCATCTTATCGAGTTAAATGTCAGCCTGTCCAAAATAAGTTATCGAGTTAAATGTCAGCCTGTCCAAAATAAGTTGTAACCACCCCATTCGTTTCCACTCATCAAAGCAAAGCTATTTTCTAGAAAACAAATATAAAATGCCAAGAAAATGTTTGATTATTTCATGGAACACAGAATATTTAGAACCCCTGCACAGAAAATGACGTACCCAACTGAACTACCCATGTGGCCAGAGGTGCGATTCAAACCTGGGCGAGTAAAACCAATGCTGTAAGAGTTTATACTTATTGATACTATTTTGATTGTTAATTTTGTTAGTTGATTAAAAAGGGGGGGGGGGGGATATTGCAATCGTGGACAATTGGTCTTCCTCATTCCACTGCTCCATACCCTATCCTTGTAATGCTGAATGCCAGGCTTTCGAATACCACGACCTAACAAAATAGGAGGCAGGCACTCAACTCATTCGGCCACTTAGCATGGCGTTCAGATTACTAGGATATGGTCAGAAGCAGTGGGATGAGGAAAACTAATTGTCCACAATTGAAATTTCCCCTAATTAATATAAAAATATATATTGACAACTTCCACTAACGAGTTGCGAATTGTAACTACTGTCATCATATCTTTATACTCACATCATCATTCAGGGATAAAAGAATGACAAATCCTTAAAATCAACTACCTGAAAAGTGACCGTACTGGATTGGTTAATTTTCCAACAAAACTATTTGTTAACAAGAACTGCCTGGTTGCCACTGGCCTGATAACAGGCACTATCCCACCTGCCATGAATTTGGCATGCGACATAGAGACCATGGGTTGACATGGTGTGTCTGAACTGACAAGATTACGATCTGGTCTGGTCATGTGTTACGGCTAGCTGACCCTCACACATGGCTATCTGGGAATACTGCTAGTACTAGGTACCAACAGCGCCCTGTAAAAGTCCAGGAATGCTGCTTTTTTTCCATCAATATTCACATGCTTGTAACTATTTCTCTATGTATATGATTTTGATGAAATTACATAAGCTAGAACATCAACATATGTTCTATCTGATGTTGTTTTTGGATTGAATATATAGTAAGTTTGTACTTAAGTAAACTCCATTTGTATGATGAGTGTATTTAGTGAATATTCCTTCATTAGTGAAAATGACTGAAAACAGGGTATCTTTAATGGACTCGCGCTTCCTTGCACTACATCATAGAAAGTCATGGATGGTACCAGAAGAAGCGCAATGACCTCAGCTTTTAACCATATATGGTTTGCCCTAGGTCAAATTCTGCAATTTAAATAATTTTGGAAGTTTAAAGCCCATCTACTGAATTAAAAAATATTTTAAACCTAATAAGATTTGGTATGGATAGATAGACAATTTGATTCCCTTTCCAATGATACCAATCTTGGTATAGTGCTAGTTAGTGCAAGGAACCACAGACAGAATATTGACACCAACCTTGAGTCTTTGCTGACCACGTGTCACAATGTATATGACATTGATGTCTATTGAGTTATATCAGAGAATATATACTCTAATATTGGTCAAAATTTGGGGAAGATGCAACCATTGCTCTAGCCACAGTGAATATTTAAAAATTTATTTAAATCAATATTTTTGGTTTCAGACACTTTTAATTCGTATTTGCCATCAAAATGCAACTTTTGATATTTTTAGCTATATTATTGTAAAAGCGAATATGCATTAGTTCCATATGCTGTCTGCAAAATTTGAAGAAGATCCGATCCACCACAGTGAGTGTTCAAAGCTTGATGAACAAATCTTTATTTTTTATTTTGTAATTGCAATCAAAATGCACTTTTTGTCTTTCTAGACAGAATATTAAGATGATAATGTGTATTACCTCCAGATGATGTGCACTGTCAATCTATAGGAAGTTTAACCAATTGGTTAAGCTACAATGAACATTTAAAGATTCATTAAATTGATATATTTGGTTTTCCAACAATTTGTCTTTATATGTTCAATCAAAATTCATTATTTTCCATACTTTTTGATATAATATTGATACCATTAATATCTATTAGTCTCAGTGAATGGTTATTATAATACTGTGCCAAATATGAGGAAGATTCAAAAGATTGTTTTGCTGCTATGAGCTTTCAAACATTGAAAATATTTCACTTACTGATGCTGTTTACATGCAAACAATTACACTTTTTGACATTTTAGGATGCAAACATCTTTTGATTCTCTTAATATAGAGCTCTGAAAGAAAATAGGATGTTACACTTTTGTTGAGGGGTAAATAAGTGCTAATGTAAAAGTGTATGTTCACACAAATTAGATATATAACTAATCGCCAACCTGATATATTTATCTCATAAAAAAACCCACAAGAAACTCAAAAGCCATCGGAATAAACAAAATTAATGTACTGATTAGGCAGATGAAAACTGGTATATATAGTATAAGCATGCGAGAAGTCTACTTATTAAACTAAGATGGGTAACTGCTATTCTTAAGACTTCCACTGCACTGGGGGTGGTGCATACTTGGTGAATGAATTACTTTTCCTTCCCCCAGTTGTCACACAGAAAAGAATACAAAACATATTTGAAAGAAATAGAATATAGATATAATATAAAGTCAGAATATAATATAAAGTTATCAGTTATCAGATGTACTGAACTCTGCACAAACAGAACTGTCAGATGATCTGAATCTTTTAATTTGAAGTCACTTATTTTTAACTGAAGATATTTCCAGTGAAAAGATGCCAATTGAAGCACTATAGTAAGATTGGTATCACTGGAAAGGGAATCAAATTGCCTAGGCAATATGCTGCCTTGAGGTAGTCTTGACACGGATGCGGAAATGCCTGAAGGCTAGAAAGTTCCTGATGAAAATTGGCAGGTGGCCAGGAAGGCCAATCGCGTGGAGATCCTCCATGATGCCATGCTGCCACGTTGTGGCATAGCCCTTTTCTATCCAGAGTTAAATTATCCTGGTATTGAGCAAACCAGTCTGACCCTTGTGCCCCGTTACAAACAGTAAGAGGGTGGTCAAGTTCACCATGTTAAAGATAACAATCACATCACAAATACCAGTAATGACAGTAATGTAAGACCTCGTACTTCCCTACTGTTTGTCTGTGTGGTAAAATAAACAAAAGTCAAGACAATGTACAGCAGGATGTGTTGGTTTGACTTGATATCTATAGATAATGCCGCACACTTTAACCTATCAAACTGATAAAGTGAGAATATGCCCTACCTTACATTGCAGATTCAAACTCATTATAGATATTATTGTTCCAAAATGGCTATAGAATCTAAAGAAATTAATTTCAATCACACAGGCTATTATTTAGTATTTCAACCATTTGGGGTGGGGAGTTTTGCGTGCTTACAGTTTGGGTGTCCAGTTATGCACCTGCAATTGGGTGGCACTGTATTTCTGATATGATCTAGAAATTATCAGGAAAACATATATCTAGAATAGCAATTTAAGTACAGCTGCACCAGGGCTGTAAGCGAGTGGAACTTGTGAGAGCTCCTGGCCCCAAAATGTTAATGTATGAAAGCACCAAATTACAGCCAAACTGTAGAGATATTCTTTTGAACACAACATATGTGGTAAGATTATGAAGTTGGAAAAGATATAAGTATATCTTAAAGCATGCGGAACAATCTCTCACCATTAATGGCACTCACTGACTAAGAAAACAAAAGCCCATTAGGATATTCCCTGATCTGGTCCAAAATGTTCAGGGCAGTGCTAATCCCAAATAAATTGTGAAATTTCCGTCTTTGTATACCCATCCCACATAATCATTTACAAAGGAGACGTCGTGCAGTCAAATAGAGAAGGCAGTGTGACCGGTTAACTATGGAAAATATGTACCATGTGGAACAAGTACATTATTTTTAATATTTTGACATTGTTACAAAGACCAAAATGTTTTAGACCTGTTTTCAAAATGACCGGGTACATTGGACTGGTTCAAAGCCAAAAATAATGAATAACATTTGTGATCAGTTTTAGTTTAATTGATTATACATTTAAGATAAGTCGTTTAGAATATTGTGTCATATAGCTTTACTATATCACATAGAATAATTACGTGACACAGTATATACTGTAATATATATGTGATCGAATTATGAGAATTATTCAGAATATTATGAATTTGTTGCACAGTGCCAGTTAGTTAAAAGATTCACCCCTTACTTATAGTACAGGGATGAACCCTAATGTAGTCTAAATACGGGCAAAAGTAGCTTTAATATGGAACAGGAAGTAGAAACTCTGGCTCCAGGATCAAGTGGCTATCCATCTCGGCACAGAGTTGGTGAAATGGGCGAGAATGCAAAAAGACAAGATGGCGGCGATAAAACGCTGTCTGGGTTTATTTTTTAAATTCCTTAAACTACGTTTTATTACATATTTCAAATCAAAAGTAGCAGGTAAATATGAAGATTTATGTGAAGAATATATTTTGCTTCATAAATTAAGAATTTACCAGCTCAATTAATTTCCCTGCCATGTCAAAATTCTTCACCCGCTTTCCTAATATGTTGGTTTTCAACACTTTACTGGATGTACGGGGTGAATCCTTTATCTAAGTGCCAGTGGGCCTGAGTGGCACAGTGACAGAATGTTTTTGTACTTTAGGTAGGTACGCGAAAAACACACCGTTTTCGCGCTAGTCGCTTGTCCCATGGTATGTTTGTGGTGAACACCTGACTATGTTTTCCCATCTCACTTGTAACCTTTATTTTAGGTCTACCAGGAATGCACCCATATGCATGATATAGTTCACATTTTGCTCAAATGCTACATCCAAAAATAGTTGCTGTCCGATTTATAGAAGTGAACAAAAATCATTATTCAAATTTATGTCTGTTAAAGACACTGGAATACTACCTGAAGGTAAGTTTAGATATTTTTAAAACTAGTTTATTTTGTTTCTTTTTACACTTCTCCATATTAGGATATCATTTGAGCACCGGAACATTGATTTTGAGGGCGGAGAAAAATGTGTGTCCGATTTATAGAAGTGAAATAAATCATTATTCAAATTTATGTCTGTTAAATTCACTGGAATACTACTGAAGGTAAGTTTTGATATTTTTTAAACCAGTTTATTTTGTTTCTTTATACACTTCTCCATATTAGGATGTAATTTGATGCCAATTGGAACAGCGGAACATTGATTTTGAGGGTGGTGAAAAAGGTGTGTCTGGTAAAGCGGTGACAGCTGATCTGATATGTGGTGATTTAATATTATCTTAGAGAACATTATGATATATTACTGTGTGGAAATCCTATAAATTACAACTGTCAGGTGCTGCCATTTCTGCCCTAGTAAGCATGGGGCCAGAATATGGTCTGAAAAGGATTTCACTTGGATGAATGGGAGTACTTTTGGTAAATTTTTCTCCACTCTCATGATGGATCAGGACCACACCTCTCCTTACTTACTCTTTATTATGTAGCATAATCATTAATAAAATAGTGTGGAAATATATTATCTGTATTGTACTTTCCTTAAGCTTTCCAATGAGACAAAGTTTTTGAAAAACGGTTAAGAATTGAGAAAGTTGTGGATTTAAATTGTGAGAAATCCATGAGATAGGGTCACAGAATTCAACTGGTTTTCCATTGAAATAATGGACCAAAATTACCCATAAAAAATGCTTTATAAAGTGTTACAACTTCCTTGATAATTGTCACAGAATGATGATTTAGGTATCATTAGAAAGGACTTTCCAATTCCTTTGCAATGATATATATTATGTTGGAATCTGTTAACTTTGACATTTGACTTGTTCTCACATACCTACAAATGATTTGTTCTCACATACCTACAGTTTAGGCTTTGGCATGACCGTAGCGAAATTTTGAATTTTATAAACCAGATACCACCCTAACATTTCATATTTGACATTGCACATTACTGTGTTAAATGAAGCTGGATACTAGAGCGTGGACAACACACTTTACTGTCCCATGAAACACGGCCGCAAAGGCGAAACCAGACCCAAGTCAGCAACTCAGTGTAACACGCCGACCCCGACGCCGTGTCAAACATTGTCTCAGAAAAATCAAATTGCCATCTCATCTCGCAAAAAATCACCCAAAATAGAAGCTATAATTAATACACAAGACCCTAAATGGGGTACCTAAGTATATACAACTAATTAGTAAATAGTCAAATTAGTAATAGTTCGAGATAATAAAGCCGTAAAGACGAAAAGAGGATATTTTACGTGTTGTTGTTTCGCTGGATACCCGTTTACACGCCGGGCACCAGTTCGAAGCTTTATAGCCTACATCAAATTTGCCACCCAGGAATATTCATTAATAAATCGAAATATATATAATTATTAGAAGAATATCTCACCATAATACGATTATATATCAAACAGGTTGGCGATATTTTATTTTAGGAAACGATTATACACACTTAGCACTCGTTTGGAGGCTAACTTCCGCTACAAATTCAACCGCGCCACCTATCGTTAGTTGAGCAAACAATGTTTATTTCTGATGGTAACCATCAGGTGGCTCCACCGAGTTGCCTCCTCGCACGCGCACGACATTGTGAAATCGGCGATGGTGGGAATTTGAATCGACACAAACCAAAATAGACGATTAATGCGTGATATTGTCATGGCTTCTCGATATAAGAAATTTAGCATAGTTAGAAACTCTGTAAGAAAGGCTCCTCCAAAACAAGGAATGCAACAACCTACCTGCAATTTAAATCTAGACTAAAGTGGCCCGGTGTGACGTTTTCAGCCGTGTGCCGTGTGAATAAGCCGTGTTCACACCCACAACTTTAGGCCGAACTAGATAAGGCGAACTAGAAGAGGCAAACTAGTGTTGTGTCCACACACGGAGCGGATTAAGGCGGAAATCGATATCTGCGCATGAGCAAGTCCAAACTAACCAGCGCCAGTTTCGGTTAGTCGACGTCGGCACTAGAGAGTGTGGGTTCGACCTAGATCTGTTTCGACTGAATCGTATTGTTTTGGAACGGTCAAAACTTCAGGCAGTGAAACCCTAAAAATAAATGATGAAAAAAATATCTGTGCACCTCTAGCCGGTTCATAGACCAAATTATATTATATAGTGTGACGTGCTTAATCCGCTTCAAGTAAACCGCTACCGTCCACACAAGCAAGATGGACCGACTCAAGCTAGTTCGCTTCATTTAAACCACCTCACGAGGCGACCTACTGGAGGCGAACTAGATGAGGCGACTCAGCCCTAATCCGCCTCAGCATCGGGTTCACACGGCCAATGTGAGCCGACTTAGATAAGGCGCACTAGATGAGGAGACTTAACGCCGAGGTGTGAACACGGCTATAGACTCAAACTGAAGGCATTGTCAATGGTCGTGAGCAATCTTCATACAGAAAATACAGAAAAAGTGAAATATCTCTAAAACCACACCACCTATTAACAAATCGCTTGGTACACATATAGAAAACATCTTTACCAAAAAGATTATATTACATCTATAAGGTTAGTGTTCTTGATTTCTATTAATTTTGAATAAAACTAATGTTGTGCACTGCGCGTACCATCAAACTCAAGCCATTGTCAATGGTGCTGAGCAATCTTCATACAGAAAATCCAGGAAAAGTGAAACATCTCTAAAACCACACCACCTAGAAACAAATCGATTGGTACACATATAGAAAACATCTTTACCAAAAACATTATATTAAATTCATAAGATTAGTGACTCACGACCATTGACAATGCCTTGAGTTTGAGTCTATGCACATGGCTGAACATGGCACACGGCTGAAAACGACACAGGTGTAGACCCTCCCCGCCTCCCTTTTTCCCCTTTTTTCTCCCTTCTGATGCTGTGTTTATACTGTCCATAGCATGTAAGCTCAAGTGCTTGGGCTTGTTTTCAATGATGGCCAGTTCTAGTGGTGGTTTAATCCTTATCACACAGTAGGAGGTGATAAGATGTTTTGGTCGTAAAGCGCGCATTCATTACACGCGGTATCCGGTGTGCGAATGCGACAAAAAATCGAAACGCATCTAAGTCAATGGGGGTGATTCCTTACACGCGGTATGCGGCATGCGAATACTGAATCTGTCCATGTAGCGATCGGTGCGGCATGCGAATGCCCATAGACAACAGTGTTAGAGAAACCTGACACTATGTGTGTGTGTGTGTGTGGGTGAAAGGACCCAAACCGTTCGTATACCACATGCCGCGTGTAAGGAATCCTAGCTTTAAGGGCGCATTCCTTACACGCGGTATGCGAATACGAATGCGACAAAAAATCGAAACGCCTTGAAACCTATGAGCTACATTCCTTACACGCGGTATGCGAATGCGTTTTTCCGATCGGTCCATGTAGCGATCAGTGCGGCATGTGGCAAGCGGGGTGCGAATAGAAACCTGAGTCTGATGTGTCCATTACTTTAACACTAGGAGAGGCGACTGAGCATTACGGAACGGCCTAGAGGGGTGCCGTGTACATAGTGATTAGTGTGTGCTTATAAGGGGGAAGGAGGCGGGAAGGTGAGAAAGCGGTGAGGGGAAGAGAGAGGAGGGGAGAAGGCCGAGGGAAGGATGGCAGGATGGCAGGGAGGTGAGAAAGCAGTGAGGGGAAGAGAGAGGAGGGGAGAAAGCCGAGGGAAAGCTACCAGATTCACAGAAATATGAATACTTATCTGCTTGCATTGCGTTTGATTCGCGGCGAAGGAGGAGTGGCCCCCCCTCCTCCTGCCTACACCGGTTATGTAATCCCCCCCACGCTCTGCCTCCTCCTACGTACACCGCTGCTGACCGTTGGGTTATGTAATACCCCCCCCCATTCTCTCAGCCCTTATAACCTGGCCCTGCCCCTGCCTCCAGCCACTCCGCCTCCTGTCGCCTCCAGTAGCACTCCCCTGCCACTTTCTTTTTTTGGCTTATTCCTCCACACGCTATCTTCACCATATCGCCGGCCTACACCCGCCCCTACAGGCACTGCTTCACCGAGTCGCCGGCCTACGCCAACTCGCCATGCCTTCACTCCCCCGAGGACGAGGCCGCGCGGCTGGCCGCCACGGTACTCGCAGAGCAGCAGGTGCGTCTGCACCAGACTCCGTGACTGCCTCCGCCTCCAGCCTTCACTCCGAGGCCACCAACTGGGACACCTCAGTCGATGCTAGGATGGATGCCACAGCCCTTGCCGTGGAGCGCCTCACCGGACTCATGGAGGCGATGACCCGGGCCCTCCCCATTATCCTGCCGGCTCCAGTAGCGGCGCCTGCCCTTCCCTCGGCCCTGGAACGTCTCGCCAACATCATACAGGAGATGGCGTTGGCCTCGGCGACCCCCCAGTCGCCCCCGGCCGCCGCCCCCGCGATAGCCCACCACCACGCCTCGCCAGGGTGGTCCACCCCCTCTACAGACGCCACGGCCGGCACTGGATCCCCGCGCCCCACCAGGTCGCCTCCGTTACCGTCTCTGCCGCTGCCGGCCACCCGCGCCGCCCTGGATCACACTCCAGCCTCCGCGGCGGTACGAGAGATCCTGCAGTCCGCCGAGGCACAGAACACCGGACCCCGTGAAGGTATCCCCTCCAGCTACATCTTCCCCCACGACCTGATCGAGGGGTGGCCCCGAGGAGAAGGCCGTCAACAGCCTTGCCCTCCGCATGCTCGAGGCCCACCCCTCCTTCCCCTCGGACTCCATTCCCAGACTCGTCCATCACAACCTCACCGTCCTGCGAGACTGCCTCACGCATCCCTGGCATACCGTCCTGGGGTATTCCGAGACGGTTTTCACCTGGATAACGGATGGTAGGCCCCCGGACGGCTGGCGTGATCCCATGGCGATTAACACTGTCCGCATCGATGTCATCACTGCCCCCGCAACGGCCACCTCCACATACCGGACCTCATCCTCGCGAGCCGCGGCCCTCGCACGCCCCGTGGTCGCCGCCCAGTCCCGGTCTTCCCAGGCTGACCCCCACATCCCCTACACCCGGGAGGCCTATGGCGTCCCCTGCCCGGCCTGGAACCACGACCCAGCCTCATGCGACCTCACCGAGGCGCCACGCATGCGCGTATAGCGCGAACGTTTGGCGCATCCTCAAGGTGCATATCGAGGCGGTGTGTTTTACCAAGCGCACCCGGGAACGCCCCCTCGCCGCCCCCGCAGGCCTCTCGGCAGAGACTGCCGGGGGCAACACCCCCACCCGGTCCGGGCGAACCCCGCCGCCGCAGCCCCATCCTCCCAGCGGTGGGCCATTGCCAGCCCCGTGCCGCCGCAGCCCCATCCTCCCAGCGGTGGACCATTGCCGGCCCCGCGCCGCCGCAGCCCCCCAGGGGGCCCCTTCACATCCACCCACCACCCGCCGTCACCACAACGCCCTGGCCTCTGATGACATCAGCCCTGACGTCAACAATCAACCCGCCACCCCTGACGCCGCCAGCCAGACACCGGAAGTCCCTCGCCGTGAATATGGCCTATGCTGCCGACACAGCGTAAAGAAACCACCAATCAATCAATCAAACCGGAAGTCCCAGTTAGGACACCGGAAGTCTCACCCTCAGACGGTCGGTCCCCCGACCATCTCCCCGGCTCATGTAACACCCATGAGGCTATCGGTACCCGCCCTGCCTCTCACATCTCCCCGCCACTCCCAGCCGTCGGCGGCGGATTATGTAACACCCCCGTCACCACCGGCAACCGTCACCCTCCTCACATCTCCCTGGTTTTGCCCCAGGGTGTTTTCAGGGTCTCCCTTTTCTTTTTTTACATATATATTGTTGGATGTTTTCAGATCGGGAGTCTCTGTTTTTGATGGTTTCTGGTTGCTTGTTATCTACTGAGGGTGGTCCAGGTTTCTCCCTTGGGGAAGCCCCGTTTGTGGGCCATGACCTATCAAATGCCCATCTGGGGTTCTGGCCCTAGGGTGTCATCAGCGTCCTCCCTTTTTTACAGATATATTTTTTGTATGTCTTTAGATGAGGGATCTGCCTTTCTTTTACTGATTGGCCGTTCCAAGCCTCAGCAGCCATTTCTAATGTGCTTCTTTCATGGGCCTTTATGCAGCTCCTTGTTTGTTTTATTAGTGGTGCATTGTTTATTAGTGTATCTCTGGTTGGTTGCTGTTGGTATTTCCTATCGCGACTGTACCCAAATGCGAGTGTTTTGAGGTGTACTAGTGTTGTTTTGTTTTTTTAAAGCAATTTTGCTTTGGTTTGCATGTGCAGTTCTAGGTGGGGTACATTCTGTCCACCATAAGACATATTTTTAATGCTTTATTTTGTAGGATTTGCAGCTTGTTGAGCAGTTCTTGCTTTGCTCCCATGTATATTGTGTCTCCATAGTCAAAGTACGGGAGTGCCATTCCTTTGAAGACCTTTATTGACATTTCTTGTGTCATGAATTTTCTTAATTTGGCAAATAACCAGAGTTTGTGATTTACATTTTGTATGATTTTTGTCATGCATAGGTTGTAGTTTAGTTGGCTGCCCAGCTCTAGGCCTAAGTATCTGTAGCGCTTTACTTTTTCCAGCACCTGGTTTCCTAGATTGCTCTGGGCGTTACTTTCTGGTAGTGGTCTATAGCCCCGTTTACACGGGCGATTTAAAACGTTTCATATGAACCCACTTGCCTAGATCGACTCACATTTGCCGTGTAGACGCACCTCTGTGGCGTTTTAGGGCTGAATCGATTCATATGAAACGCTTCATCTATACCACCTCGGAAGGTGGTTTATTTGAAGCGATTCAGCTGGTTCCCGGCAGTGTTAGGGCCCGATTAGGTGGTCGCCGGCTACAGGCGCACCACAGGCTGCTGGTTCCCGGCACCAAAACACTCTTTAAACTCTGTCCGTGTAAACGCACCTCAAAAACGCTTCATATAAATCGCCTTGTCTAGAACGTTTCACAATTCCCCGTGTAAACACGGCTTATGTGAGAAGAGGACTGTTTTGGATTTGCTGGCATTTATGGTTATTTTATCCAGGCAGTCATCCAGTAACTTGGTTTATTTGTTACCCCTTCCTATGTGTTGCCCTCAGCATATATGACAGTATCGTCTGCATATAGCTGGAGGCATTCAGTGTCTAGCCACGTCTCTAGGTCATTTATGTATATTATGAAGTGTAGTGGTGCTAGGACTGAACCATGTGGGATTCCACATGTAATTGGTTTGCATTCTGATATGCTATTTTCTACTTTGGTTATTTGTTCCCTATTTCTCAGATAGCATTCAATCCAGTTTTTTGTGGCTGATTTTATACCTATTTGGTTGAGTTTTTGAAGTAGTATCTTGTGATCCACTGTGTCAAAAGCCTTGCTGAAGTCTATGAATGCTGCACCTGATATTTCTTTTGTGTTCATTGAGGCCAGTAAGTCACTACTGACTGGGGCTATGGTTTTTTTATGGAGTTGAGTTTTCTGACGCCCGCTTGTCTCGAGTTTAGTATATTATTCTTGTTCAGGTGTTCATTTATGTGCCTGTGTAGTATTTCTTCAATCAATTTGCCTGGGGCCTGTAGTATTGATATGGGTCTGTAGTTGCCCATGCTTTGTTTATCTCCACCTTTATGGATGGGGGTAATAGTTGCTGTCTTCCAGGCTTCGACAAATTTACCTTGTTTGAAAGAGGCATTAAATAAGTCTTTTATGGTGTCTGGGATGGCTTGTAGAGCATGTTTTAATACTCTAGTTGGGATATTTTCTAAACCACTTGGTTTATTTGTGTCTATGCTCTGTTGTAATTCTTTTGCATTGGTTTTGCAGGTGGGGGATTTCATCTTGTATTTGTTCTGACTTGTTTTCCCAATCCCGTATGAATTTTGTTGATAGTTTTTGTCCAACTGAGGCAAAGTGGTCGTTTGGCTGCTGTCTCTATGTTTGTTAGTGTGCTGCCTTTCTCATTTGTGAGTGCTATGCAGTCTTTAGATTTATTGTTGGGGAATAGTAGATTTACATTTTTCCAGAATTTGTTTGTGTTACTACCCCATTGATCATCTTGCCTTATTATGTAATTTTTTTTGCCTGTTCTGACAGTTTCTGGGACTTGTTTCTAGCTATGTTGTAGGCTGGTCTATCTGCTGGGGTTTTAGTGCTTTTTGCCAGGTTCCCTAGTTTTCTTTTGATTTCTATCTGGGCTATTAGCTCATTGTTCACCCATGGATCTGTTTTTGTGTGTTTATTTTGAGGTTTTTTTTATTGGGCACATTCGGTTTAGTGAGGTTGTTATTTCCATAATGATATTGTTCTAGAAAATGTTAATATCATTTTTGTTACTATTTATTTTGTTTTTTTGACTCTCTAGGTGGTTTTCTAGTGATTCTTTTGAGTAGTTTACCAGTGATCTACCCATCTTGTATTTGTCGTTGGGGTGATGAAAATGGGAAATATTGTGCCTAGAGCAGGACTCAAACCCACATCTCTTTGCATTCCGGGCCAGTGTGCTAACCATTACACCACCTAGTCTCCCTGATATCACCACACTACCCACGCCTACCTGTCTATGTGGTTACTTGCCTGAGAGGTCAGTGCAGACCACTACATATTCATATTGATTTTATTTCTGGTTACGTATATTAGCTCGTGGTCACTAATACCCCAGCTTCTGGTGCCCCACTTTGTTGCATGGTTGGAGTTGGTTAGTATTAGGTCAATTGCGGAGCTATTTTCACTGAGTCTGGTATTTTCTGTGATTACCTGTTGAAGGCCTATGGTTTTGATAGGTCTGCAACATTAGTTGTTTTTTTTCATTTGAGTTGTAGTAGTTTATATTAAAATCACCCAGGATGAAAATTTCTGCAGTTGTTAATTTTTGTACTGTGCTAACACTTTTTTCAAGGGCCTCAAGGAAGCTGTCTATGTTTCCTGTTGGTGGTCTGTACAGACTTGCTCTGGCTGTGTTTGCTTGCTTATCATTTTTTATTAAGCACCATACAAGTTCTATGTGTTGTTCTGAAATATTTGCTGTTTCTAGTGTTTCAGCATCTAAGTTTTTGGTGAGTTTGCAGTATATAGCTACACCCCACCTTTCTTTCTTTGATGTGTTTCATTTAATGTTTTTCTGTCATTATGTACAAGCCTATACCCATCTATGTTGAGAATATTGTTGTGGTATTTGTCAGTGTACCAGGTTTCTGACATTGTTAGTACATCAATGACGTCATGTTTTAGGTGTAGCGTTATCAGGTCTAGTTTATTGTATGCACTCTGGCAGTTTAAGTGGGCGAAGTGTGTGCCCTGTCTAGTCTGCACTCAATTTCCCCAACCATGGATAAAGCAGTGGCTGTTGGATTATGTGAGTTTAGTTTCATTTTGTTTCTTTATGTGTTATTAGGTTGCTGAGGTGCAGGTACCAGTGCTTGGGCACTTGCGACCCCCTTGAGATAATAATAGCATTTATATAACCTGTGTAAAGGGAGGAGAGGTACATGTGTTGCTATTGTATTAGTTACATGAAATAGCTTTGCATTATTTCTAGGTTAGTAGTGGGTTATTTTATAGAAGACAGGAACATTTAGTGTTTGATACTCAAGGTTTGTAGTTCCAGTTTTCCCCGATGCTGTGCCATGTTGGTATCCACTTGCCTAGTATTCAGTATTTCAGGTGTGGCTGGAGTATTTTTTGCATCATTGTTTAGGCTTTCCTTGATTTTTTTGAGGATTTCTCCCATTTTATTTGTTTATCCTTGTTTGAAAATTTCCCCTTCGTTTGCATTGTTTAAGAAAATGCCTGTTCCCCAATATGGGCATCTGGTGCATTTTCTGAATGCTTTGCCTGGGGCGTTCATCAATTTTTGCTTTAATTCTTCTCTTTGTGTGAACTTCTCTCTGACAATGTCCTCTAGGACTTTCTCATTTGTTTTACACCATTCTGGTGTCCTCCACACTTTCTTTGCAATCGCCTTCACTGTGTAGGAGTTTTCTGTGTTGTCGATCAGTCATTACTTCGTATTTGTCATGGAACTTGGCCATGATCGAACAGTAGTAATGTTCAGCAGGAGTATATTTTCCCATCTTTTCCTGTTATTTTACACTTGTAGAGGTTGCTGAATGGAGAGTTGCCATTCATGCTCCCCATTCATGCTCTCTGGTAGCTGCTTTTTCAGGACTTATTTCTTTGAATTCTATGTTATCGAATTCTTGGGGTTTGTAGGTTTTCCCATTTATCTCTATGTTGCAGCCCTTCATTGTGATCAATTGGATTTTATTTTTTTTTTCCCCCTCCACCAGTGTGTACATTTGCTGCACCGTTTTTTCACTCAGCATTTCGTTTTATTTTCATAGTTTTCTCCCGTCTGTAGTGTTTTCTTTTTTTGGAAGAGCTCCTTTTTGTGTGCTTCCTTATCTAGTTGTATTCTTATACTTCTGGGTCTGTCAGTAGATTTTTTGCTGTCCGATTTGACTGGATCTGCAGTCTCCTGATTTTTTTTGTCACCTATTTCCTGTTTGTTTTCTGGTTCGTCTGTTCCTTGTGTTTTCTTTTTTTTTGTCTTGGTTTTTTCCCCTAGACGGTAGGCTTTTGTTACTACCGTCCAACCAAAATTACAATCAGCTTCGCTTAGTATGTCAGTGACAGTGGATTCAATTTTTTCGTCCTCTTTTTCAGGAACCGGATGTATCGCGACACTGAGTTTTTTGTTATCAGGTTCTGGTTTCTTTTTTTTGGTGGTTTTGGTGGGGTCATTTTTGTCTCAGTGGTTGTTTTGGTTTCAGTTTGTTTGGGGGTGCTGTTTTCCCCCATCTTTTTTTGCTTTTAACCTTTTCATATTCAGCTTTGTACTAAATTTTTAGAGTGTTGTATGCTACTTGGAGCTCCTGGAGTTTGTTCCAGTTTTGGTCTGTATTTTTAGCCGTGCTGTTCCATCCATTGTCCGTTTCGTTTGTTTTTTGTCCATATTTTTTGTTGTTTTTTTGGGGCATGTTTTCCTGTCTCAATTCTATTTTAACCGTCTCTATCACGAGACTGATTATTTCCTCTTTCGACATATTTTTTTCTTCAGTTGTCATGGTCTTATCGTTTGTGTTGGTCACCGTTTTTCCTCGTGTGGGATTGGCATTGTTGTCGTTTGTAGAGGCCTCCTCCTGGCCGTTACCCACCATTTTTAACGGTCTCGCTGTTGCTGTGTTTTTTGTTGTTGATTTCCCCCCCCCCCTTCCTTTATTCCTCCTTATATGTTGTTTTACATCAGAGGATACAAATCCTTGGTAGAAGCCTCCTTCTGGCCGTTTCCCGCCGTTTTTAATGGTCTCCCTGTTGTTATGTTTTTGTTTTTTCCACCTGTATTCCTCCTTATATTTTGTTATATCTTGCGACGTTACGACACATATGGTCTGGTCCCCATTTTTGCATGTCAATGTTTATAAACATTGTGTATGCGCGCACAGCTTGGCTGCAGAACGAAGGCACTCTGCCATTGAGTTTGCCAGTACGCGCAGTGAAAAACGTTTATTTGATTCAAAATTAATAGAAATTCAGAACCCTAACCATATCAATTTAATATAATCTATTCGTTGAATATGTTTTCTATATGTGTACCAAGCGGTTTGTTTCTAGGTGGTGTGGTTTTAGAGATATTTCACTTTTTTGTGTGAAGATAATTCAAGATTGCTCACGGCCATTGACAATGCATTGAGTTTGCCGGTACCCGCAGTGCAAAACGTCTATTTTATTCTAATTTCATAACCGCAAAATTAATAACCGCCTGGTTGTGCCTTTGTGTTATCTGTCATTCTGTGACAAATTCGTTGGAATTTAGGAGTGTAATTATCAGAAGAGGAGTTCTGGGATATAGATTCACCTAAGGTGTTAAGGTTGTTAACGAATTTGATGGTAATTTCTCTCCCCTTGCCCCGCTGACCAAGTGGCGTTATACGCAAAACATTTCACAATTTAAAAAACAGTGCTGGACACACGGCATGGCGAGCTGCAGCGCTCTGTAGTTTTAGGGCCTTATTGCGTAAATGCCAGGTGACACTATCGACTCCTTTGTAGAAGGGATTTGAGATTTTTTGAATGGTGCATGATCATGCGAGTTAGGCGATTGAAAACCATTCAATTTGGGCAGCTGGTATTGGAAATAGCAGTAGCTAATTGTCATGATGTAACCTTGTGTGCGGTGTGCGGTGTACTGGACCAAGCAACACTTTTCTGAATTGCCCGCCAAGGAGGGCGAGACGGCCTTCAGAATACCAGATGAAAGCTTAGGCCCAACAGCATTAACTTATGAAATTTATCACGGTATGCTGAAGTTGTTCGCCGAAAAGGCAGGGTAGACCCATCAGGCCTATCGTCGCATTCGCTCCGGCGGGGAGGCTGTACTTACTTAGCCTTGTGTGGGGCCTCTCTGGGTCCGAGGGGATTGGTCAAGTGACTCAATCTTTGCCTATTTAAAAACGCCTATGTCGATTCGAATAATTAATGATATTCGGGTGGCTTCTCTGTTAGCTGATAATCAACAAGATACTGATGGCTTGTGGGACACTCTGTAGTGTCTTTGTGTATGCCCATGTCATTGCTTGTGAATTTCTCATATCTATAGTATTATTGTGCTCCATGTGCTGCGGTCCTGTGCCTATATAAGCAGCTGCTGGGCATATGACTCGTCCCACTCTCCACAATTTTCCTTTTACGGTACGGGTATGCCTGAGCCATTGGTCAATATATTGATATATCAACTTTTATATATATATAAAAGTTGCCAACCCATTACTCTCGTTTCTCTCGTCATTTATAGCCAGAACCTATAGCATTAAACACAGAATCCGGCGCATTTGCGATGGATCCCATCCAAACGATAACGCATAGGCACACCCAGAACAGCTGCTGCCATCATAGCATTAAAACCGGAAACCTGTGAATTTGTGGTGGATCCCCTCAGGCTAGGCTGATGTGGCCAGCATGGAATGGCTGCTGTATTAGTTAATAGTAATACAAAAGATCTGAAAGTCAAAAACTTTCAAATGCACATATCTCTACATATGGTTCACTCCTTTTACATTCAATAACAAAAAAGGTTGAACTTGTAATCTGAAGTTGTTTGGTCTTGTGGGTTCAAACCCCATACAGTCCAAAACCTTTTTACATTCAACAAAAAAAACACGTTTTTCATCTATATGCGTTTCTCATTGAATTATGCATTGTAATTGTACTAACATATATATTACATTAAAGCAAATATATTTCCTGTCTGAACTACTCTAAAGAAAATTGAAAATACATCAGTTTTACTCTCCCTTCTGTCCACTCACCCAGCCATTTTCACAGCAACAGCTGTCACATGACCAATCTAGGTCACTCTACACCACCAAGTGGAAAAGTTCAGTCCTAAGCATGCACCACCATGTGGCACAAATTAGAACTATTCCGAGTTTGTTTGTTTTCCCGGCAAGGTTGTTGTTGTTTGTTTGTTGTTTTACATCCTAGCAACATCTAAGGTCATATCAGGATGGGTACCGACTTGTGACAGTGGGCACTCATGGCGACTTTATAGTGCTGTCCCACTGGGAAACCAGGCCGCCGGCACCATGACCTGGTATCCCACTCAGTCACATTATCCTGACACTGAGCACACCAGTCCTTGCCCTATCCTAATAATGCCGAGCGCCTGGCTAGGAAGCGACAAGTATCAATTTTAAAGTCATTGGTTTGACTCGACCGGGACTCGAACCCACGACCTACCAGCACGGGAGAGGTCAAGCCGGCGCAGACCATTTCTGGCTTCAGTTTTCGTAGTTGGAGGGGAGCAAAAAATCTAAAACCAGTACGGGGCCTTCCCTAACCGTTAGGAATATGTTATTTAATTTTATGTTTATGGGTCACTCTCCTGAAAACTGGTCAGCATGGGATGGGATTTTAAAACATCAATAAAAACCTTCCTACTTATTTTATTCCTTATACTTTTCATATTCATGTTCAGATTTGATGAAAGAAATGAGGGAAATAAAATAAACTGTGTGCAACTTTGGTCCTTTTAGTTATGAAGTGTTTTTGTACAAAAAAAACCATTTTACAGTCAGCCATTTGTAACATGACATATGGGACGTGGTTGAATCCTTATTAACATCTTGTATTGCATTGATATATCAAACAAAACAGTTCCCAAATTAAAGAGGAAGTATTTATTAACATGTATGCATGCTTAAATTTAAATTTAAAAAAAAAAATGTCTTCAGAAATAACATTACAAATTTCCGTCACACGTGTAACCGTGGTGTCTGGATGCCACACAAATATTGTACACTAATTATTCAGTGAATAAAGCATGGCTGGGAATTACTTTTTTTTAAATCAATATAAGCACTAGATATTTCTGTATATTATGCCATGATTAATATGCTTCTAAGTATGATATTATTTAATTCTGATTAGATATTAATTAAGCAGACTGTGTGGTGTCCTAAACATGTGTTACACGTGTGACACACATGTTATACTGCCATAAGAGATATCTTATTCATGGACTACACCTTTATTTGTTAGCTCATCAATTTATATTTTACATAGGTGTAAAGGGGAGATTTCCAGCTTTCATTTGCAACCAAAAAATGTAAAAAATTCAAATATTAAATTTTAACTCTCCATGTGACACTTCTGGCCAGTTTTCAGGAGAGTGACCCTTATACTCGAGTAAATCATTTTTTATCCCTAATTCTAGGTGTGGGTGGGCAGGCCCATGATCCTTACCTTCGTATTCGTAGATTCGTAAGAATCTCAGTAATACTTCAACTTACAAGTAAGTCTAGTATAACTATCATATTCTTACTTCATCTTCCGAATACCGGAAGTTAAGTATCCAGGGAGACTTCGAAGCATGGTTTTTTGCAACCCGACTTATATCGTCTTGCTTCTTTTCTTCTCCTCCCCCGTCTACTTCTTCCGTCCTTCTTCTGTTTCTGTAAATATATGAGCATAGTGCTGGGCACTTTTGTTATGCCATTTCTTTTACCGTCCGAGTGCGTTTTGCGATCCCTGTGGTATTCTCGGTATTCAACAATGCATGTTCACATAGTTCTTTATGTATATACCTTTATTTAACAAACCCTTTGTTTTGACATTTCACTCATCATTGTTGTTGTTGTTAGTTGTTTTACATCCTAGCAACATCTAAGGTCATATCAGGACGGCACTCATCATTGTGTTTTCCTACATTTTACACTTTGTCCGTGGCATTGCTTCGCTGTACATGGTTTATCGACAACCTTTTATACATTGTTCTTTTTGCTCGTTCTACTTTGTCTACCTTGACTGTCATTTTGTGACTTGCTTCACTACTTTATTTTTTGGCCTTTCGTTTGGTCAGGATCAGTCTCCGTGTTTCTCCCGGATCCTCGATCGATTTATGGTAAAAACGCGCAAAGCTTTTGCTGTCCCTCCAGGACGCATTTCGCATGATGGCATTGATATTTGCTCCCATCACCTGAGCTGAGGAAGCGGATGCCCCTTTCGTGCTGTGGCCCTTATACCGGGCAGTGTCTATTCCTGCTACGTTCAGGACGCTCAGCGTCCACCTCGCGGTGTTGCTCGTGAGATCGGTCCGTGTGGCCCGATGTAGGACAGGAGTAATTGTTTTTTGTTTCTCCTTATCTTTTCAGTTCTTACCAGGTACCTTTTGATTGTCCTGAAAACACACAGTGTACTTTCGTCTTTGAACGTGTAAAACCTCACCGAGTCCAATGGTTGACCCAGTTGGTTGGTTTTAGCAAAGTTTTCATTTTGAACACAATGGAATCTTCTTCGATTCTCATTCTGTCTATTGTTAAGTTAATGATCGTTTGTCCCCTCTGGGATGACACCAACAGTAACAAGATAGTCAATTTATACGATAGTAGTTTCAAACTCATGATCTTATTGTTCGGTAACTTTTTAATCCATCGTAGCACAATTTCCACACTCCAGAAACTGTTGTATCTTGGTCGTGGGGGCCTCTGCTCATGGCAATTTTTACACAGCCATTTTATTAGGTAATGTTCTCCTAATGTCCTTCCACCGATCTTGGGAGGATCAGGCTTAATGCAGGCCTCGCCGCATTTATTGCTCCGTACCCAACCCATGACTCAAAGTAGTTTCTCAGGTATTTCAGTACGTTTGCTATGGAGGGGTTTGACACCTTTACTCCCCTCTCGATCGCCCAGAGGGCCCAACGGTTAATGTGTTTTAGATAGTTTTTTCTCGTTGAGTCCCTCCAGGTATGTTTAAAGAATTGCAAAGTTTTCTCATCAATGTCGTACCAGCGTGTTCGCTAGAAAAGGTATGCCGTCAATCTTCGTCTTGTAGACCTGGTCCCTTGCTTTCGCTGCACAGGTGCCCTATCCCGAGAGGTTCCCTGGCCTTTTGGGGAACCTGCGCTGCTCTTTTGCCCCCTCTTGGAGGATCGGGTGGCATGGTTGTGCTGGCCAGTGTGGGGCGTTCACTGTCGCCCTCGTCCCATCTTCCTTGATTTTCCTCGCCACTCGTGGCAGGAGGCTGAACGGTGGGAAGCAGAAAATGAACATATTAGCCCAGCTAAATGTAAATGCGTCCGTTTTCCAGTTGTCTGGTTCCGGCTCCCAACTGACATACTTCTCGGTCTATTTAGTCTTGACGCAAACATATCCACTTCTGGTATGCCCCAACAGTCACATAATTCATTAAATATATTTTCGTTTAATTTCCACTCTAGGTGATCTGTGAATTTTCTAGATCTTAGGTCTGCTAGCACGTTCTTGACCCCTGTAAAGTGTGTAATTGTTAGCCAGTTCTGGTGGAGCTGTGCCCATTCCCAAATTTTTATTGACTCTCTCAAGCAGTCCTCTGACTTTGAACCACCCATGTTCTTAACGTATGCTAATGCCGTTGTGTTATCCGTACGTATTCGTATGTGCGTTTTTTCTACCTTACCGTAGGCCGAAAAGTATGGCTTTTAGTTCTAGTACATTTATGTGTCCTAGTTCTTCTGGGTGCCAACGGCCCCCCGTTTGTATTGTTTGTGTATGCGCCCCCCCCTCCCTCTAGTGAGGCGTCTGTGTACAACTCAATCTTTGGCGGTTCCCCCCTGATCTGCCTTGGTGCTTTTAACTGTTTTAACCGCCAGCTTATGTGTGCTAGACCCTCGTTTGAGATCCACATTATGTCGACAAAGTTTCCCTTACTTCAAAGTTACTTCAAAGTTTGCCTTACTTCTTTGCTAAAACCAATTCATGCTGACATGGGTGAGAGGGGTCATATATGTTTCCTCTACTTAGATGACAGCTTTGTGCTGGC
This sequence comes from Branchipolynoe longqiensis, assembly GCA_030323885.1. NCBI lineage: Eukaryota > Metazoa > Annelida > Polychaeta > Phyllodocida > Polynoidae > Branchipolynoe > Branchipolynoe longqiensis. Next base: position 24,567,427 of record CM059199.1, read on the forward strand.
AAACACGCTTGACGAATGCCGTGACCAGGCGCGGTGGCAGAATTGGTAGAGCACAGGCCTCGCGTGCGGAAGATCAGGAGTTTGCGAGTTCGGTTCCCGGTCGAGTCAAACCAATGACTTAAAAATTGATACTTGTCACTTCCTAGCCTGGTGCTCGGCATTATTAGGATAGGGCAAGGGCTGGTTAGCTCGGTGTGAGGATAATGTGACTGAGTGGGATATCGGGTCATGGTGACGGCGGCGGTGGAGGTGCTTTGAATGAGCTAAACGGTGATGGTTTAATCGTCTCGCTCGCTTCTGGTTTTTGGTTCTCACTAATCTGTGTTAGGCCATATTTCAATGCCAACACTTGTTCAGAGGTACTAAGGGAGTCTTCCTCTGTGTCTTCCTCCTCCCAGTAGGGATTGTAATCCTCATCTTCTTCTTCGTGGTCTTGCCATGCCCTCGCCCGGCTGCCGTGTTGACCTACTTTTATGTCTCGCTAGGTCCGCTCAGGGGACTGCTGCTGCCACTTTTCCCAGGCGCTGTCCCGAATTTGCTCCGTCTCCAGTCTGTACTCTCTCGCCTCCTGTCTTAATAGGGTGAGTTCTTCGTACATCCTCTTAATTTCTGCCATTTCTGGTTGTGGCGTAGAGGTTTGTGCTGTGTGGGCACTTGCACTGTGTCAGGTGCCTTCGCCCTAGTTTTCGGCTTGGTGTCAGCCGCCTTTTTCTTTCGCGGCTTGGCTTTAGAAACCCTCGAGGGTTCTGCCGTTTCACTCTCCGATTCACTGACGCCATGCAGTGAAATCGATGGCTGGTCCTCTATGGACATCATTTTTGCCATATTGAGTGTTGTTTGGGCGTATAAGCGACCACACCGTCTAGTAGCGCGCAATGCATGTTCGATCCGGCCGATAGCAGTGTCAGGAGCACGTGTTATTGCAGTCTTGTTTGTACGTCGTTCTGTAATGACAGCGTGAGCAGAGATTAGACAGTGTCGTAATCACACTTAACATACATTTAAGTATTACATTTCACGCGCACAACCGAAGTAATTACTACTGTGCGTATCATTTTGGATCAATATCTCTTAGTTTAACTTAAACTTACCCAAGTTTGTTTTCCTCCTCCTCCGGCTCACTGTTGCTCCATTGCTGCCGAGTTGCTAACTGAAGCCAGATCCGGTCTGCGCGGGCTTGACCTCTCCCCGGATACTTAACTTTTCGGTATTCGGAAGATAAAGTAAGAATTATATTAAATTTATAAGGTTAGGGTTCTGCATTTCTATTAATTTTGAATAAAATTGACGTTTTGCATTGCACATACCGGCAAGCTCAATGGCAGTGTGCATTCGTTCTACAGCCAAGCTGTGTGCGCATACACAATGTTTATAAACATTGAAAGGGTCTATGAAGCAGTGTCCAGCTGTTATTGTCATGTGAGAAAACGAAGCTGTGTCCAGCTGTTATTGTCATATGAGACAATGAATCTGCTCCCAGTTGTTATTATCATGTGAGAAAATGAAGCCGTGTCCAGATGTTATTGTCATGTGAGAAAATGAAGCAGTGTCCAACTGTTATTGTCATGTGAGACAATGAAGCCCTGACAAGCTGTTATTGTAATGTGAGACAATGAAGCCATGTCCAGCTGTTATTGCCATGTGAGACAATGAAGACGTGTACAGCTGTTATTGTCATGTGAGACAATGAAGCCATTTCCAGCTGTTATTGCCATGTGAGACAACGAAGCCGTGTCCAGTTGTTATTGTCATGTGAGACAATGAAGCACTGACCAGCTGTTATTGTAATGTGAGAAGATGAAGCCATGTCCAGCTGTTATTGTCATGTGAGACAATGAAGATGTGTCCAATTGTTATTTCTACATGAGACAATGAAACTCTGTCCAGCTGTTATTGTCATGTGATACAATGAAGCCATGTAAAGCTGTTATTGTCATGTGAGACAATGAAGCCGGGTAAAGCTGTTATTGTCATGTGAGATAATGAAGCAGTGTCCAGCTGATGACAGCTGATATCATGTGAGACAGATCAGCCAGAAGAGGATATGTAAGTTAATTCGCTATTCCTTTTAATTTGTTGTTAAAAATAACCATGGATAACCATATCCAAATAAATTAAAGGAAGCATGGGGTTTGTCCTCTGCATAGCCTTGATATGGCTTCAATAAAACAGAAGTTATCTGCCAAATATACCAAAGGTATATTTTGTTGAACTAATCTAATTTAGTTCAGGCTCTAGCCACTAGGCTACTTGAGTCCAGGAGCATGAGTCCAGGTACCTTAACCTATAGTGTTCTATTTTCTATCTTTGTTCCTCATTTTTGTGGTTTTCTTCTATATGGAACAAAAGCTATCTAAAATATAAATAATTATTGTTATCACAGTTTCTTCATCATTCAATAGGCTCTCTTAAATAAGAGAATCATTTGGCAGTCATTATCTTTGAAAAGGGCACAAACTAGATTTGTATACTCTATTCAACGCCCTCTGTGTTCTACTATCTTGTTATTCTGTTGGTTTATTATATAGTGTCTTGTAAATATCCCATTTGACTTTTATTTTGCAGGATGACTATGCTAAAATGCCTAGGCCTATCCAATGTGATTTAAAGTTAGCAGCAGTATTGATATCTGCCAGGTTCAGCATGGTCCATCTGGCTAACAGATTGCTAGAAATTGGGACATGTTCTTACTCCAACATGAATGGTTGGTTTACAATTTTACTGTGGCCAGAGCTCCTGTCCTGTCCGACTTCAATTAATTGGTTAGCTTAAAGTTTGCCTCGTCTCTATTAATTGTCAAATCTTTAACAGACAAGGCTACCAGCCTGAATGATATGCCATCTTACTGATAATAACAGAATTATCAATTTAAAGGTAACTAAATATCTTACACTAAGTTCTTGATTATAATTTCAATCCCCCCTCCCCGCATATTAATGCCAATTTTTACAACCAAAATTGTTCAAATCTGGGTTGTAGAGGACTTTTTTGAGAGGTAGAATATTAATCCAGAACCTAAATTATGCCTTCCTACCACGCGACAATCATTTCGTGGTAAAATTATTGAACGCATGCATCTCACTGTCTGTCCTGCTCTGGTCATTCTGCTGATGTTCTGGCAACACCTAAGATCATATCAAGACAGGTACCAACTTCTGACAGTGTATACTCATGGTGACCTCATACATACTGGGAAATCATGTTGCCACCTCCACCACCGGATATACCACTCAGTAACATTATACTGATACTGAGCTAACCAGTCCTTATTCTATCCTATTAATGATGAGTGCTAGGCTAGGTAGCAACAAGTATTAATTTAGTAAGTTATGGGTTTAACTCGGCTGGTATTCAAACTCACAACCTTCCACCTGGGAAGCCAGCGCTCTTACCAATTCGGCCATAGCATCTGGTTCGTAAATTAGCTAAATGACTTGCTACTTAACTTGCTGATACTGACGGAATGTACTTAGCATTTTACTGTTAATCAGAAATTGAGTGGAAAGAAACTAAATATAAAACATCGTGGAAATCCGTGCAATCTTGGAGATCTTTCACCCCTAAATTAAGTAACTTGGAACCTCTCATTGACAATTTATGAAACAGCTTAGTATAATGTTCCTGGCCAAAGGGATAAAGAGAATTGCACATGTTTATTATATTTAAAGTGAAGTTGGTTATAAGAAAAAAAGTTTGTTTTATTTAAAGCCTCTAGAGCACATTGATTTAAATTATCATCAGCTATTGGATGTCAAACATATGGTCATTCTGACATTTCTTTGGAGGAAACACACTGCCGCCACATAGGCTACTCTTTCTGACAAGCAGCAAGGGATCTTTTATATGCACTTTCCTACAGACAGGACAGCACATACCACAGCCATTAATGACCCAGTTGTGGACCACTGGTTGAAACGGACAATAGCCCAAACTGCAAATGTGTCCACTGAGCAGGATCGATCAACCGCCTGAGCTACGTCCTACTCCAGTTGGTTATCATTTGTGAATATATACGATTCCAATCTATTGAGTGTAATTCATTTGATTGATGGAGGTTTTAAGTTTTAACAACATCTAAGGATCAGAATAGGTACAGACTTGAGACAGTGTGCATTCATGGTGACTTTATAGTGCTGTCCCACTTGACAAGAGGGCTGCCAAAGACGATGGCCCCGACACCCAACTCAGGTACATTACTCTGATACTGAACAAGCCAATCCTTGTCCACTCCCATTGATGCTAAGTAACAAGTACCAATTTTGTACGTTATTGGTTTGACTTGTCTGGGGTTCAAACTCATGACATCTCATACCCCAGTCACACGAGAGCCAGCCTCCGCCTCCGACCTCCTTACGCCCAAAAGGACGCCAACATCCCAGCGTCCCATTTGATACATTGATTCAAATACGGGGTAGGCGCCAGGGTGGCGCCAGTGCCGGCCAACCCAGGGCGCCAACCATTTTGAATGGCGCCGCCGGAACAGGATGCAAGGAGGTTGCACGTGCAGCAGCAGCAACCTCCTTGCGTCCAAAATTCCCGAAATGGACGCCAGGAGGTTGGCGTCCTCGCGGCGACAGCACTCAATCAGGGAGCAAGGAGGACATTTTGACGTCGCGAATCGATCGTTAGCGAACGCAGGCCTCGTGTGACTGGGGTATTACACGGAAAGCCAGCCAGTGCCATAACTGATTTTGTCATCCTGTCTGGTCATTGAGCCTCATTTTCTCCAACACCTTGGAAACTATGATATGAAAAAATAAGAAGCATGAGAACTGTCTTTACTATTCAATTTTCCTGTTTTGTCTTTAATAACATGGACCAACAATACAGCAATCAGTCTGGTCGGACGCCATGAACAAGGAAATTTAATACATATAGCTAACAAAAACAATGGGGACCTTTCAGTTTGCATGACTCTCTTGTCAGATGGCGTCCCATGCCGGTCTCTGTATGCTTTGGTGTGTGGTTAGTGTGTACGGTGGGGTGGGTGTGGTTGGGGTGTAGGTGTGTATGGTGGGTGTGTGGTGGGAGCATATGTTTGTGTGGTGGAGGTGTAGGGGTATGGTGAGGATTTTGGTGTGTGTGATGGGTGGGTGTGTGGACTTAGGGGTGTGTGGTGAGGGTGTAGGGGTGTGTGGTGAGTTGGTATGGTGTGGTGGGTGTGTATGTTTGTGTGATGGGTGTGTTGTGCAGGTGTAGGGGTGAGGTGAGGATTTTGGTGTGTAGTGGGGGTGTATGGGGATGTAGGGGTGTGTGGTAGGGGTGTATGGGTGTGGTGGGAGCTTAGGGATGTGGTGGGGGTGTAGGTGTGTGTGGTGGGGTTTGACGGTGTGTGTGGTGGGGGTGTAGGTGGTTTGCGTGGAGGCATAGGGGTTTCTTGCAGAGCGGCACCTCATAATCTTTAGCATCCCTAAACCCCCACCACAGCCGTAAACCCCTACCACACACCCCACAACACACACCTATATCCCCATCACTCCACAACACACACATATACCCCCAGTACCCCATACACCCCCGCAACACACCTAAACCCCTACCACACACTTACACCCCCACCACACCCCTACACTTACACCACACACCTACACCCTCACCACACACACACCTACACCCTCACCACACACACCTACACCCTCACCACACACACATACACCTCAACCACACACATCTACACTCCCACCATACACACACCACACACCCCCACCACACACCTAAACCCTCACCACACCTACACCCCCACCACACACTGACACCCCCACCACCCCCTTCAATCAAACCATGATGGCCGACTTGGACCGCAAATGGGTACTGCCCCCCCCTGTATAGCGAGAGAAATGGCTCATGAAAGGTCCCCATTATCTAAGCTTAGCATGTTTCGGGTCCTCTGACATGATGGCATCAAGTCCACAAGATTTATTACCATTCAATTTGGAAATTGCTTCACGAATCTGCTCTGCTCAAGAGGCATGTTTTCAATCAAATTTACATTGCCAAAATTATATCAAATTTGCCATGTATCTCCATAGAACTACAATTTTCACACGACCTAAAATTCTATATTTCTGTATCACTATATACATGTAGATAGACTTTTATTATTCATAACCCTGGCTTCTGACCCAGAAGCAATCTCCATTGTCAGATAGTTTATGAGCAAGGATGTCAAACGTCTTAGCATTTCCTTTATTCATAATGAATTATAGAGCAGTGTTAATTTGGACAATTCTTTTCAGTTCGAAAATTGCTATTTTCAGTGCCCTTTCTATTATGCTTAATTATTTTTGGGGGTGTGGGTTTTTGGGAGGTAAATATAGTTTATTCATTGAATAGACTTTTCAGCACTGGTCTTCTGGCCAGGCGACAATACAGTTATTTACAATATATGTATATGTAGTCTGATATTAACAGTAGCTAGCTCAAGTCAACTGAAATGTCAATATTATTAATTCCCACATATGAGATAGTAAATATATCTTGCAGTATACATTTATATTAAGATAAAGTTGGCACACCCGACACTGTACAAATGACAGAATCTGTTACAAGCATGTATTCAAGTATAGTGTGAGGTTGGGCATGCTGAGTTGGGTTATGGGTGGGTTAAAATCTGTGTATACTAGATCATTTAGTTACGGAATGGTTACGTGTATGGCTTACCTTCACAGGCTTGCATACCTGCAGTGTGAATTGTCTAATTCCCGTGTTGTTGGGTGGGGATAGCTTTTTGAGATGCAGGGTTAGTAGACTTGTTCGTTTATTCTGTTAGATGAAGTGTGGTTAGGTGCATGGTTGTGCTTATAAGGTTATACCTGGGGTGTGCCTACAGTACAGTGTACATGGTTCTTACTTAAAGAGGGTGTTGGAAATTTAAATATCGGATGGTGTAATTAATTTTATGTGGCTATCTAATCTCATTTGTTACTATTCTAGACTCACCTGACTTAATTGTGTAAAGCTTTGTGGAGTGCCGTCTAACTTTTAATAAGCATTTTCTCATGTGTGACTTCCTATTTTACAACGTGAATCAGTCAATGATATAATGGTTTATAAAATACATATTCGCACGCTGAGACCCTCTGAATACAATTGCAGCACCTTGGCATTGATGTTCTGCATCGTCGTACAGTTTTAACAATGTTGACGAGTGAATCCTTTTAGATTGTGGACTATGTTGAAATATAAGAGTGGGTAATGACTTATTCTTTTATTCTTGCAGCTAACCAGAATATTCTATTGGATAGTGTAACTTTATGGATATCCTGTGACTTTATTGATTGCAACGACTCAATCACACATGAGTGCATGTGGGCTTCCAAACAAAAAAAAGGGTTGTTTGTTGTTTTACGTCCTAGCAACATCTAAGGTCATATCAGGACGCGTACCCACTTGTGACAGTGCGCACTCATGGCGACTTTATAGTGCTGCCCCACTGGGAAACAAGGCCGCTAGCACCATGACCTGATATCCCACTCAGTCACTTTATCCTGACACTGAGCCAACCAGTCCTTGCCCTATCCTAATAATGCTGAGCACCAGGCTAGGAAGTGACAAGTATAAATTTTTAAGTCATCGGTTTGGCTCTAGCAGGATTCGAACCCACAAACTCATGGGCTCGGATCTCCTAATCTCCCAAAACAGGGGACGGACGCTCTACTCATTCGGCCACCCTGACTCTTAAGAAAAAAAAAGGTGGCTATCCGAGCTCAAGACGCTAAACTGTAGTATCCCAGAATTCAGTGTCAGGTGGCACTCACATTGAGTCCATTCTTTGTGGCTTTGAGTTTCAACTCTGACAACAGTCAATATTACTTAGAATACATACCTAAGAATGTGTCAACAAAGAGTTGGCTCATTGCACAAGGTCAACACTGCGATTTACTTATTGTCAGTGTAAACCTGCAAAACCGAATACCCTTTTGTACATCGGGAGGGCTTTCCATCTCCAGCACTAGTATCCCTCAAATTAAAAACAGCACATGTACAACCACTTTAATTGATTTAATCATCTCTCACCCTGACTGATTCCATCGTTCGGCCTAGCCTTTATGGATTTCATTATCCAGCCCATCCTACTGAAACTAACATAGCGAGGGGAACTATTCACTCCAGCCTGCTCAATACTATGTCAATTAGCTCATCATAATCATGCTGTCAGTCGCAACGCGACAAAGACCGCCTTCATTACTTAACCACCACTTTGTGCGGTTGTACATTTCATAAAAGCTGCTTGCAAAGTGTTGGAAGTGCTGCTGGCTTTTGCAAGTTACTAGCGGCACTCTCTCAGGGAGCAACTAGAGGTTTCACACCGGCAAGAACATGTCAAGACAGGCGCAAACTATTTGTCCCTGCAGTGGCTGGTTGGGAGATGTTGGGAGTTCCATTCATCACCGCCCTTAATGCTGCCACGGTAACATGGTTTTCTGTTAGGGTTTGCTCCCTTAGCCTTTGATTCTATCAAGAACCAGAACTTGTACCACAAGGCAGTGGTATACAACTTTGCAAGGCAGGGGCGTCAAACTCCCTGAGGTATTTTAGCACCTAAGGTATCCGAGGTACTGCATTACCCACATACCACAATTAGCTAAAACAGCTTTAATGGTGGATTGGGAAGACTATGGAAAGAATGCAGAAGCTTTGTTCACACGCACCTCCATCTCAAGTCGCCCGAAGCCCATGAGCTCTTCCTTGACGACGATGGGAATTGGTTCTCGACGTCCTGCAACAGACAAACACACGCATCAGTGCCATCCTCAGGTGGGGCGGGCCGGGATGCTCCGTACACCCACAGGACCCCCAAGTAATGCCCAGTCAGAGCATCCACATCCACTTCCTCAATCCGCATACTGGGTAGTAACTCACTGACAACCGACCAGCGGAAAGTGGTAGTACCTTAAGCCAGGTTACCCAAAATGCACCTTACTTCCTTTACCAACGATCGCCACGTTCACTTTTTCATACATACTCTGAACTTTTCGTACACAATTAATTGCGTAAAACTAGAAAACAATCTCAATGTTTTCGTAAAAAAAACCCGAATATTTTCTTTTGTAAGCATAGACAATGTTCATTTAAATGAATAGCTGGCTAACTAGTGAAGTTTTGTAGGTGGGATAAATTGGTTCCAGAGGTGGTACATTTCAGGTCAGTCACAGCATGGTTCGTAGATGGCGCTAGTGTCTAGGTACTAGTGTGTGACGTCACGTTAGGTAGACATGTTGCATTATGGGTAGACAGGCAGTGTGAGACGCTATCAACAGTCAGGGAGCGAGCAAGAATTGGCAAACTGAAGGGGTTTGGGAGATCATAGGTGTCAAACGGGACAATCAAAACGATTAAAGAGGACGGCGGTTCTTGTTTCACAATCAGGTCAAAAATGCAATACTTGTTAGCATGAAGAGTGCTGAATAGGCCTCGAAAAATGGGCCAATGAGTATATTAGTAAGTAGCTATAGTAGTGATGGCGGTAGTAAGTAGAGTACAGGCTACAGGGAGGTTATGTATGTACACTGGTGTAGGGTAAAACAAGTGGATGGGGCAAGTGAATACTACTCTGCTTACCGTTGAACTAGTAATGCATACAAACATAGTTACAGCACTAAAGGGAACTGGTCATTTTTTTTAGCATGAAATATTTGTTGCCAATTAAAACCACTTGAGAGAAAAATGATAGCTTCCCACGATAAGGGGACATTTGAAGGGGCGACTTGAGCTAATTTGAACCAATTGTGACAACTTGCCGCGCACATGTATAGCCGGTGGAGGGTCATAACCTAAATAAATAAGACACATACAAAAAGGTTTTAAAAGGAACGGGAAAAACCAACGTTGGGGGGGGGGGGGGAGGAGCAGTACTCAGCATTGTATGGATACAGAAACGTGTGGCAAGAAACTCAAAGAAAACCAGGTGTTACCAGGAATGGTGGGCTCCCTTGTCGTAGAAGAAGACATACTGTTGGGGAGAAAATGGGGATGTCACCGTGGTGTCATTTACCACTCAACGCATGGATGCTAGTTTAGGTTTCTATGTTCCATTACCTTTTACCTCTAGGCGACAGTAGTATTAGTTTGATTACTGTACATGCCGCCTGGCAGCTAATTTTGATAGTTGACTCAAGCATACTGCCAGGCGTGTTAAAGCTTGAAGCACTACAATTGAACTCATCAGGACTAGAACAGCATTTAAAACCTAGATGGTCTAATATATGCATATATAGATGTGTAATGTGACTACAACAAATATAATTAGTACTTGACAGCTTAATAATGCTATATAAGAGTCAGTTCAAAGGGCCCACATTATCGAGCCTATATCCAGTGCCAGAAGTAGCAGTGGTTGTGTTTGGGGTTCGAATGACGGTAGGAGTCACTAAATGCACTGTGCTTGTTCTAATCGTTGATAGTAGAACCATTTACAAAGATTTCTTTCACCACTCCATTCATGGGGAGGACAGTAGTAGGCAGAGGATAGTAAGCTATTATGGGTGTTTAAACACACTACATATTAGTATATTGTGCCAGGAAAGGGGCGACAGTGGTGGGGTGTCTTGACACTCGATGCGTAAAAGTGAGACTGGGACCCAAGCCAAACATAACATGCAAGTTGGTGAAAAGGAAGGAAGCAACCACGTGCCAGAGTAGGTCTTTACTAATGTCATTACACATCACACAATACTAAAGTAGGCAATTTAATGTACACATACTAGGATCCTATACACAGATGGAGATATAGGTGGGGCAGACACTCAGAGTACCAACATGTCATAACATCATGATCAGTCAAAAGATGGTGTGTGTATATATTATGCATAAATATATACTTATGTATGTAATATAAAAGGTAATAGTTGGCGTAATGGTAGTAACAATAAACTTCTTGCTCTGACCTACAGGCACGGTTGGATATGCGGCACCTCACGTCTCACCCCTTGCAGGGTAAGCGTTAACAAGACGGAATACAAAACACAGGCACGGGGTGGGATGGATCTTTATACTAAACACTGTATAAAGTTTCTTTTAAAATAATTAAAAGGCCATTCTCAGGGTATTTGCGTTTGTCAACGAGCAAGCATAAGTGATGAGGCAACAGTTTATATGCCTACCCTAAGACAGACGTAAAAACCAACAACAGATCTCATAATCAAGAAGGTCAAAGTTGGTCTTTCATTCATTCTCAGTTTGCATATAATTGAATAACATAAAAGATACGGCTGAAACAAACAAAAGCACCCAAGTCTATTCTTAATGGCGTGAGCACCTTGGCCACTTTCTGTGACCTTGAGAATGTTATCTTGAAAAGCGCTCTACCATGACAAGTTTTGTTTGTTACAAGGCACCAAAGCAAGATTGAACAACCAATATGTGTAACCATAGTAACACGTAGTGTCGCGAAAACCCGCGAGAACCACCTAATTTATTGCAACCATGATCAGCAGGTGTCATTCTATGTACCATACACATGTAATTATTGTGTACCTAATCAGCAATAGTCTAATGTTGAGGGGTGAGATACACAGTGTTAGGAGGCGTGACCGTAGTAACGGGTAGGACCGGTACCTGTCTGAAACCGCTAGCGATAGACGATTAGCGTCCATGTAATATATAGGACTCAACGTGGTAACGCCCAATACTATCAACTAAATTATCTACAAACCAAACAAACTACACGTAAGTTCTCAGTAGATCAATGCAAAAATTAAATGTAGGAAAATTCAAAATCAACAAGACAAAATCCTCAGTACTTACAGGCTTGGCGTGCCACCTAGACAACATTATACAAACGTATAGTCGTTTATTAGATGTGTGTCCCATCACAAGATGACCAAGTAGGGAGCAGGGTGGTGGTGGTATCGTAAAGTTAGACCTGTTACTTGTCAAAACGTCAACTATAGTCATCTATTATAATGCTGGTACAGACACTTCAAAGCTGATCATGGCGCACTCTCTCATACCATTACAATAGTTTCAGAATTGCATGTGTGTGTGTGTGTGCGTGTACACATACACACACATATGACAAAACTTGTAAATTTATTCAATTTATTTACTGACAATCATGTCTGTTTTTACTATTATTATTTATTTGTGTGACATTATGATGCTATTCGTGAGTACAGAGACAGAATACAATAATAGCACAGAACCTGCCTGCAAACAGGCGTTTTGTAACTGTTGTAACTGTTGAAGCTGTGGCATACTGTCATGGAGGAGGCGCGACCTATTGCCACGTAGGACTACTTCCATGTAGTTTTGTACACATGCACACAACCTTAAATACCACAGAAGCCATCACCGCCGTACGTGCCACGGGCTCCTACCCTGTCGTGAGAACAATTTAGTTTGGCATCATACACTAAACAGGGATCTAATTTAACGTGTGGTCGGTCGTTAAAACAACTACAATTTTGAATATCTTACTTAATCCATTTTAATAATAAGAATAATAGATTTGTTTAAAGCTAAGCACGTTTAAAAATATTAATTAATTAGTAAGCTCATGAAGAAAATAACTCAAGCGTTCAAATTGTTATGAAGATTTTGTTCAGGCTACTTGTTAAGTTAGACCCGTGCTCTAAGAACGACGAGGAATACCCAAGACCAGGCCTCAGGAGGTGGCAACAGACAATCACGCTCAAACTGGGTGGTTTAGTATATATATATATAGACTAGCCGTAGCTTCTCTAGACGCACATTTTAATGAATGTAGGCAGATAGGTATTAAAAGGACAATAAAAAAGTCTCTTAATTAAGTAAGAGATTATTGTGTATACCGGTCACCATACATACCAGTAGCGACCGGTTAGCGCATGACGTCATACTACAATGAGATGACGTCATGCGGACTTAAATTTCTAGCAGGGTACGAAAAGTGATCACAATCCGATTCTACCCAAACTAGGCATCATTCAGTGCCGATAGCATAGCCAGTCATACCAGGACAGAGGCGCCTTACTACACTCGGTTATTACTGTATTCAATTTATGGCAATTACTGGGCACAGTTGGATTACTAGGGTAATTTTATATGACTCCTTAGCATTTAGGGGTGGGGTGGGGGGGATGGGGTATAGTCGAAGATTGATCAGATCAATAGGTGTAGTGTTATTTATCTACAGTGTCAGCTGGATAATCAACTACAGGAGCAAGTACAAAAAGCCTGCTTCCAGCAATGATTGACAAGCTGCGACATGAACTCGTCATGGTTAACCAGCGCCAGACCGGCTGGGTATACGTGCATCCCTCACTACTCGCAGTTAACAATGCACATGCAGTTGCACAAATCAAATCAGTTAAAACATGCAAACAAAAACATAGCCACTCGAAAATGAATAATTCCACTGAACTAGGTTTGTCAGAGCAATACAACACGTATTGGGTGAACACTAGAGAGGCCCAAGCCTTGGCACTAGCTCAAGTTTACACCGAAAGGTTTCTCAAACCATAAGACTGTATAAGAAACAATCCAACGTGTCAATGCCAACCCAAAAACTAAATAGAAAAGTTTAAAATGGAAGTTTGGACTTCACCAGCTCTGTGCATTTGTTAACTTTTCTCTAAAAAGACAACAGGGTATATGAATAGATGTAAGGTAGTCAACTGTCAATAGTGACATGAGAAGGGAGACAACTTTCAATTATCCGCATTAGATTATGACTAACTTCGCATTATACACCTATAAATAAAGATTAATTTAATCTCACACACACAAATATTTTAACATAAAAAAATATATTTGTCTGCTTTGTTGTTGCCAGTTTCTAGTCAATTGCATTTGTTTTGTTGCTATATTGATAATGTTACTCCTTTGTGTTACCGCAGTCTTTATTTGCCACCAACACTGCGAGGTTCTTCTATTTGTTTCTACAAGTATTTATTGTATCACCATGCTATTGGCAGTGGTCAAGTCTACAACGGTTTGATCAGAGGCAGGTAGTCAGATGAACCTACATGGCAAAAAAAAAAACCCGGCAAAGTAATCTGGGTTTCGTTTTATTTAACAAATATTTTTATATAAAGAACAAATACTAGCTGAGAGGTTGAGATGATGACGAATGACACCATTGAATACAATGAACAACAAATAAAATCAAATTGAAACGTAAGCATGCACATAATGATATACATGCATGGTGAGTCAATTATGGCAACGAAAACCGTAACCAGGCACATTCCACCAAAACCCAGCACAAAGGACCACTTCAAAAATTCTGACATTACAATACTTATCGTAAGTCCTTGCTTAATATAATTAACACCGACCCTACTTACGTAAAGGACAGCATTATTGCTATTTTTAACAACAAACAGCTTAACTGTCCCATTCCAATAACCGGCAAAGATGTTACAAACTACTATATTAGTTATTGCAAATTTTGATTTCTACAATAATATTTTTAAACAGGTTAACGCTACAATCTTAATTAATTCGGGATTACACAATATGACAATAAAACAGATTTATAAGCAATTTGAAGACTGCAATATTATCTTTGTGGGAGCTTAGGTATTGCCGTGGTTGGATAGGTGCAACAACCCTCTCTACTTATAGATCTAGTAAACACATAGCCACCATACATCACTGCACACCTGGCACGACCAACACGCTCAATATAAAAAAGACATGCTGTAAAAAAAAAAAAAAAAAAAATTGGTGTCGTTGAACATTACCCATTTAATCAATTAAAAACACAAAACTATTTTGCATACTAATAATATAAATCAAATTATTACAAGTTTTATGTAACGAAAACAGCACCACCATGGTAATAAATTCTTTACATCTTAAAAAAGAGTATGAAGTTTTAAATAATGTATTTCAATCCCAAATTTTTTTTTTTACAAAATACATTAACATTTTATCTTAAATATATAAATCAAAGACTGTGCTAAGAAATGTGCTAACTGAAAATAATCCCAACTTTTAATAGTGAGATGGCGTCGTGGGTATTGCCGTGTTGTATGGCCTGGTGGGGGTGACTCCGCAAAGGTATGGTTATAAGAAAGTAGTCTAGTACTGGGTTAGAGAGAGGTGGTGGTGGTATGGCAAAGGAAAACATTCCAAACTTGTCATTGCCGCCGTGTGTAAGTAGTGTGCACAGTGGTGTGGGGCTGGCAAGAAGCGCCACACGCCTGGTGCTTGGTGGCAGCACGGTGCGGACTGCGTGCTGCACCCACACAACCATGTAGACTACTGGACCCCAGTAACATGTGGTGCTGGGTGACAGCACAGTGCGGACTGCGTGCTGCACCCACACAACCATGTAGACTACTGGACCCCAGTAGCACGTGGTGCTTGGTGACAGCACGGTGCGGACTGCACCCACACAACCATGTAGACTACTGGACCCCAGTAGCACGTGGTGCTTGGTGACAGCACAGTGCGGACTGCGTGCTGCACCCACACAACCATGTAGACTACTGGACCTCAGTAGCACGTGGTGATTGGTGACAGCACGGTGCGGACTGCACCCACACAACCATGTAGACTACTGGACCCCAGTAGCACGTGGTGATTGGTGACAGCACGGTGCGGACTGCGTGCTGCAACCACACAACCATGTAGACTACTGGACCCCAGTAACATGTGGTGCTGGGTGACAGCACAGTGCGGACTGCGTGCTGCACCCACACAACCATGTAGACTACTGGTACCCAGTAGCACGTGGTGCTTGTTGACAGCACAGTGCGGACTGCACCCACAGAACCATGTAGACTACTGGACCCCAGTAGCACGTGGTGCTTGGTGACAGCAGAGTGCAGACTGTGTGCTGCAACCACACAACCATGTAGACTACTGGACCCCAGTAGCATGTGGTGCTTGGTGACAGCACAATGCGGACTGCACCCACACAACCATGTAGACTACTGGACCCCAGTAGCACGTGGTGCTTGGTGACAGCACAGTGCGGACTGCACCCACACAACCATGTAGACTACTGGACCCCAGTAGCACGTGGTGCTTGGTGACAGCAGAGTGCAGACTGTGTGCTGCACCCACACAACCATGTAGACTACTGGTACCCAGTAGCACATGGTGCTTGGTGACAGCACGGTGCGGACTGCACCCACAGAACCATGTAGACTACTGGACCCCAGTAGCACGTGGTGCTTGGTGACAGCAGAGTGCAGACTGTGTGCTGCACCCACACAACCATGTAGACTACTGGACCCCAGTAGCACATGGTGCTTGGTGACAGCACGGTGCGGACTGCGTGCTGCAACCACACAGCCCGGTGCTACTGGCGAAGCGGCCAAGTTACTACGGTCTAACCAACCAGTGGCGGGTGCGGCGACCAGTGATGAGTACGCTTACAATATCTCAACAAGGTTACATATTGGTTACAGGCGGCTGTTAGATAAAGGTGTAAAAGGATAGCCCAGATTTACTGCCTGGGCCCACTAGGCTAAAACGGATATTTGTCAAGCAGCATATTACAACAGGGATTGCTGAAAAAAAGAACCAACAGGCACAGTTTTAATAGTGACTTGACCTATTTTTGTCGTTTTATATATATAGCACTCTGCTACAAGTACCATCCAGCTAGCAACAAATGGTTTCTTTTGGTTAAATAAACTTAAGAGAGCTATGCTCTTTTTGCTTCTCATTGCTCATGCCAAAAAGACCTATAGTTTTATTTAAGTTGGGATAAGAAAATAACAGATGTCGAGATTGGTATGCCCATTATTAAAAAGTATTCGATTGCCTGGGCTACATGTCATAATATATTGATTGTTGAAGTAAAAACCCATTATCATTCACACGTGGATTAGGATTTAACCAAAAGTCACGAAGAACTTATATGACAGTTAACAGGAGAAGAGAACAGCTGATGCTGTCTATAGTAGTTCAGAGCGAGACTCCGGACACGTCAACAACTACGTGACAACTTTAAAAGCTAGAAGTATCATATGAAATCAGTTTCCCATTGCTAGCTTGGGTAGCACTAAAAAAAAACAACGAAGAAAAAAGCTGGGAAGAACTATAATCATGACAATGCAACCATCATTCAGGCAGAGGATTAAACGTGTCTTGTGGTAGAGAGGCGCCCTAGTGCATGTGAGTTTGCAACAATGTGTTTGGTTGCCTAGTTGGGCTCAGCAGGCCCACTGCCAGGCCATGCGAGATCAAACTTTTCGCCGTAGACTATATTATATATTTGATATATTGTATGTATAGTAGATAGGTGTGGCTACCTCTAGAATAAATATGGCATGCAGAAATATTGACCCCAACACACACCGTGCAATGTTTAACAATGATGATATGTGGTAAAGAAGACGGGTCGCCGCGACAATGCTTGGTGACGGGAGAGCTGGGCGCCCAGCCGGCTGTAAGACGCAGCGTCAGGCGCGGTCACGTGATACCACCACCAGCTACCACTGTGACACCACCACCGCACCAACAGGAGGCGCCACTGAGCACATATTGATACGTCATGTGGGGGTGTGTGCATACGTATGTGTGCAGGACGAGGCCATCCAACAGCCCCAAACGTTACCCGTTTAAGTAACCCAGTAAAATACGCTCCTCTAATTCATTCAGAATAAAACAATGTATATTCTCACAATTCTCATTATGTCAAAATGGTGATTTTTTTTAAAAATGTGGTCATGACTCAAACTACCAAGAACAACTTATTCTTTGGGTAGTGATGTTTTCATTTGTATTTATTGTATTCAGTGCAAAGACTTAGTCGTTGGCTTTGACTGCTGGAATGGCCTGGTGAAAGAATAGCTGAGCTAGAATGGTGGCAGTGCTGCTGTCATATACTTGATTATCACCGACACCAACCAATTTAATTTGATGACAACCCATTAAGATTAACCAACGTGGCTTGTCAATACGTAGCTCAACTTGGTGAAAAGCCAGCAAAGCTTAAGTTGTTTGTTCGTACCCTACACTGGTAGTAGTAACGTACTGCGTCAGGAAATGAGCGTTCCCCCTCCTACATTCAGACTAATACAAATAGTCAATTAGTCAGAAGAAGGAAGTAGTAAACTTTTCTTGAAGAGGGGATGGGTGATGATTCAAGTATCATCGAAAAGAAGAAAAAGAGGAATTCTTGTGCGGAAGTTAGGGTGGAGAGTAGGAAGGGCATGCAACAGAAATACAGCATGCCATTCGGCAGTAAGATAACAATTTTAATAACCTTAAATGAACAAACTAAACAACAAAAACAGCAAATAATGGTAGGCCTATAAAGGAATTTGGCATTGCAAATACGAACTACATTCATACCGTCTACGTTATTATGATACGACAGCAGCTGCTCGCCGTGGTTGGGTTTTTATTGATTGTTTTGTGGAGGTGTGTGGTGCTACAGGCTACAGGAGGAAGCTGCACAATACACTAAACCTTAAGTACACAGAGTGGTGTGCCTACAGGAGGAAGCTGGTCTGAGCAAACCCTAGCGGGCTGCACCTACTCACAGCCAACCATTGATAAGCAGTAGAAATGGTGAGAATCAGGTAGGAGTGATTCTAATGGGAAGTCAGTATGGGCCGCACTGTACAGGGGTGAAGGTCACTGAACAGTGAGCAGCTACTCACTGAACAGGTCCCACCTGACCTCTATGTCGGGGGTACTTGCATAACTCATGATGAATTCAGGGTAGTGAGAAAAGACCCGGAAATCATTATCCGCAGATTAGATCATAACGATAAAAACGGCAAAAATAATTACAATCTTGTACAACGAAAGGAAAAGACAACATTCATGTGCACACTACACGCTTCTGGGTGGGTATTACCTTTTCCTTTTTTACTAGTTTCCTTTTGTTTGAGTATTTCTAACACAACTAGATTACATACTGCGAACAATAACTTATACTATGGAATGTCTAAGATTTTGCAACTTTATGAATTACATCTTAAATTAAAAATTGGAGCCAAACCCAGTTATTATAACTTGTATTATAAAAGATGCGATAATAAGGAAAATGTGGCTGGGAACGTTTTGTAACAGAAAAGCAAACCTACTGGCCTTATCAGCGAATTAATGATCAGTTTCGTAGGTGTTCGATATATAATGACCAGCAACTTCTTAGTACTACTGAACGAGCAAATTGACAAAGCTGGATAACACTTGAAGATTTGTTCTTAATTTCATCTAGTGTGCTTTATCAGGGGAATTTTTGTGTGGACAATAATTGTGAATATAATAACAATGCAAGTGACCTATCATTATCAAGGTGTGGCAGAAACCAAGGATAATATTGACAAATATATAGGGTTAAGTTGCAAACTCATATGTACAGTGTAGTAACCCTCCCAACGACAATTTCAACATGTGCTTGCTTAAGATTCTCAGCGAAATAATTCGTGCAAATTTGACTGATACAATAATGCGTCAACCTAAATGGTCACCTATACACTTCTGCCATGTAAACAACGCACAAATGGGTGGACAGATGCCGTGTGTGATATGTACACCTGTAACATCAGAAACCAGCATATTGTACACCCAGTTGTCTGAGAATCTTAGCGCAACTAATTGCTGTGAGTGAAACGAACCGTGGGTTTGTTAATAAGTTCAGAGGAACAACGTCAGACAAACAGGGTTATGATGGAGCTATATATGGCCGTGACAGACAGACGACAGCTGACTGTAGTGGAGGTTTGAGCACGACTACACACGGTGCAAAGATGGCGTAAGTAAACATTAGTGAACGCTACACAATGTCACTATATTACATTTACATGTCCCAAATTTGGTCACCCAGATGTACTATGAAGTGGCACTGTTTATAGTCTAAGTATTCTTTCTTATTAGATAACTGTGAAACCTGTCCAAAGCGTGTGTATAAACCGCATGCACCAGCAACCATCTATCCCAAAGGGTCAGTCTGCTTGAATAGTAGCCTTCTCCTAACTATTCTTTAACTATGCAGCTACAAATATTAGTTCTTTTTGGTTAAGGTACTTTTAATGCGAAGTGGCGAGGTCCTGAATGACCCGACTGCACGTGCACCCTGAGGCCAGCACTGCCACTCCAACCCTGCAGACAACATACAACATGTGTTGACTTTTGTGAAGTAGCCGGCCAGTCCGTGTGACACACAAGTAAGACGCTCACACTTTATGCAAACACACATTTAACTCTCTTCTCCTTTGAGTGTATTTAGAAGAACTTACTTAAACTTAAATGCACGCACGCATGCACACACTACACCGCAGTAACAATGTAATGTAACAAGTGGTTACTACAGCCGAACTGTAGAAAAAAACTGCACTTTTATCACACTTTCTTCTCCATTTCAACGACGTGCCGGGAGACGGGTACAACCCACCCTCCGCCCCGCCTCAGCTCAGTAAACTGGTGGTGGTGGGATGGGGGTGCGGGCAGAGGACAGAGAGGAGGGACATCCCTACCACAGCTGCTTCTGCATTCCACTTACACCTCACCAATTTCCACATTTTAAACTACTGGTTAATAGGCTTAGCTTGGATGAACTGACATCTAAGTGTACACCGCTCTATGTTTATTGGCAATGCCAACACCCAGGGTGGAGGAGCAATAAATAGAGTGACTGCTTAAAAAAACAAAAAAAAAGTCATTACAAGTTAACAAGACTATACTGCCAAATGCACGCCCGTCAAGCGGTACCGGTGTAAAGATTTCAAATTCCCCCCATATTCAAGTTCCCCCCTGGGAACTTGAAAACGTTTTCAAATTCCTCCCAGGGGAATTTGAAAACGTTTTCAAATTCCCTCCCTCGTTTTAACTTCCCCCCCCCCCCCCCATTTTTGGGGAATTTTGTTTATTTTTTGTTATTTTTCATGACAAATATTATAATATACAGAGAATAGCATAATGGAAATTATTACTAGTACAATAAAACATATTTAACCACAAATGACACAAAAAGTCTCAAAGATGGTTAAGAAAAAAATATTATAGGTCTGAAATTTAAAACGTTTTTTAAACAATTTTAAATTCCCGGAGGGGGGAATTTGAAAATAGGGGGAGGAATCTGAAAACTGTTTTTAAGTTCCCCCCCAGGAATCTGAAAACGGTTTTAATTTCCCCGGAGGGAAGTTAAGAACGTTTTCAGATTCCTGGGGGGGGGGGGGAACTTGGGAAGGGGGGGGGGGGGAAGTAGAAATCATTACACCGGGACTCACATAGCTAACCAGATTAGATGTAAGGTATCCCGTGATGCGAGGTGCACCCATGATGCTGTGTGCTTACCCATAATGCTTTGCTCATATTAGCTAGCAAGTGCCTATTGGTGGAAGAAAGGGGCAGCAGGACGGGGATAGGAGGCGGGAAGCACAGAGACAAAACAGAAAACATACTGCACAAACTCAACATTGGGACGCGTCCCTAAAATGCCATTTTCTTTAGGTATAAACCTCACTGGTCGTGTTTTGCCATTATTATCTGTCAATCAAATAACAAACAAAAACCATCTTTAATCAGTAGTAGCGTTAGAACAAATGATGAGAATAACGAAAAAAATACTACAAATTCTGAACGAACAAATAAAACTTGTACAATTAAATTGCATGATGAAAATCTAGTAATACACTAATACGCTAAGTAAATGTAACTCTCCTGTATCTTGTGTATGTAGTTGATATACGTTTAAGCAAGCATCGTTAGTAGCCTGAGCAGGTAGTAAAAGGTAGGTCTCCGGAATAAAAGCACCACCAAACACCATTATGTATAAATATAGCTGTAAACACGGGTGTCCACCGCAGCTCTATCAGCGTAATATTGTACAGTCTATGACAGGCCATTGCACCACATAGCTTACTAAAGAGCAGAAGATGCAATCATTCAATCAGAGTCAGATTGGGAAAGATTGATTGGAGAGAGAATGGAGAGCGAGAGAAAGAGTGGGGAGGAGAGAAAAAGGCAGAAAGCATATAGCCATAGGTGAGGAGTGTATGTAGGTACTGAACAACGCATTCAAACTAAGCAGCAATGAACTAGTAGTATGGTGTCTAGGTAATAATGGTATCATAATAACTACATGGCATAAAACAAAGCAAGGCTTGGCGGAAAGGTTGACGGGATGCACGGTTAGTTAATTGGCCAGTAGCACCAACAAAACTTATGGTAATGATTAAAGAAATAGGTTAAAACTCTGTCTCCTCATAACATATAGATGATAATAACAAGACAACATGAATAAACCTGATGGTTATGGTATCGCTGTAGGAGGTGCCCCGTCGTAACCTGGGCTGGGACGAAAATATAAGCAAAACAATCAGCTGTCTGTTGACGAGCGACCAAACATCAGTAACACGTTTGGTTCAACGTCTGTTTGCTTTTTTGTTGGTCAGCACCCGGGGGCTTAGTTGTTTGTCATCTTCCTCACCCCTCACCAGATTGCTGTTTGTATTGTGTTGCTTATGCTAACTGGCCTATATCTTTACCTGAGTTGGTCTTTGGTTTTCGGTGAAATGTCACCACATCACAATAGTGCTAGCTAATTGTGATGTGGCATGCTGCACCTTTTGTACTTTAGTTTGTTTCTGTTTGTTAATTTTTAAGGAATGGGCGGAGGGAGTTTTGAAGGAACTTTGCGAAAGTCTGCAACAAGAGTTGTTTTGCATCACATTTTGATACTGGAGATAATTTGAACCCAATTTAGAGACTGCACAGTTGGTGGGAGGCGAGAAGGCTGGAGGGAGTGGCCCGATGCGAGGCGCTCCAGCACTATGCACAGTGCAGTGTGCACATATAAAACTGCGCACAGCAAACTGTGAGCTTCACACAGCAAACTGTGAGCTTCACACAGCAAACTGTGAGCTTCACACAGCAAACTGTGAGCTTCACACAGCAAACTGCATACTGCACACAGCAAACTGCGCCTGACTAGAAGAGGTGATCATCATGAGCACTGTAAAACATTGTAATGAACCATGCGCCACTTGAGGACAACCACCTAAATTACACGCATCACAACCAGCCAAACAACACAAACAGTAAACACAACAGTCGTACAAAACACAAAAAGGAATCAAGCATAAAAACATTGTTGTATACAATAACGTATGAAGACTGCTATTCTAAAAGGTGAGTTAAACTAGGAGTGACATTTGGAGACAACCAGTTACGTAAAGTCAAGGTAGGTAGGTACCAGAGAGAGTCTACAACGGTGACAAGGAACTAAAGCTAAGCTGGAGACACATGCTGGTGACCCCATGGTGCTGACCGGCTCCGACGGGCCGCCTCAAAGCTTCGCTAGTCAGTCTCACCATAATTCAAGCAGCGACCAGTGAGCGCGTCCCCAGCAGGCAACACGAGGACAACAGCAGAAGCCAGCCGCAACAAGCAGACGTAGCGGCGCCACCTTGACGGCACACCACGTGACTGAAGCCGGGCCGTGTGCAGAGCGGGGTGCAGCGCCACCAGCAATATAGCACGGGCTCACACCGCACCCACACTGGCCCCCCCAAACAGCCTGGCCATCACTAGTTTACAAAACTACCATGAAGCGACACCCACCAGTCGGTTCTACCATCCCGGACCGACTGGAGCTTCAGCCCGAGTGTGGAGCCATGGGACGAGTCAGCCCGCACCCACAGCAAGCAGTAACGACTCACTGGCACCACGGCCAGGGGATGAACGTGCGAGGCTGGCATAGTTCAACACCCGATAAAACACAGAAAGACGCTGCATGCACCTCCAGTCAGTGACGGACGGGGCCGAACATGGTAGCTTTGTCTCGTTTCTATGAGCTACTGTTAGAGCAATTGGCACGCTGATCGTATTAATATAGTAGTAGTAAGTAGTCATCCCACCGCTAATGTTAAAAAACAGAAACTATTGACATACAGTGAACTTTGACAGCCCATGCATGATCAATGTACACAGATAACAATGATAATTATACAGACACGGTAGATAGGTAGTAACATCACAAATTAAAGAGACTTTTGGTTTATCTTAAATTAAATATAAAAAAGTAAAAGATACATACGAGGCATTATGAGGCGATACATAGTCTAATCTACATTTCCTGGATAGTTGTATTTGTAGTAGTTGGCCAGTCAGAGCGCCTCGCAGCCAGAACCACGACTGTTGCAGACCTTCGCTGAGAACCCCTAAATGGACTATGCGGCTCAACGTTCAGTGCCTAGGCTATCTGTGTAGGAGATGTCTAGTGGTAATTGCTGTCAGTCATAAGCGCACCAAACCTCAACATTTGTACTCAAACAAAACGATGGCTACATTAATTGCCAGAAGGAGGGACAGGACGGCCGCTCGTGGCGGCCAGCACCATGGTGCTGGAGGTGGGAGTAGATATATTTTTGTCTCAGCTTGACGGCTTGGTGCGGTGAGTGCGGGTGGCGAGCCGTGTGTGGCTGCGCATGCGTATGAGAGCGTGCCCTGCGGACCTTTACCTTGCAGCTGTTTGCCGAGGCCCTTTCCCACCTGCCAGCCCTGCTTCACCAGCAAACGGTGTCCGATGTTGTTCTGCAGGAAAAGAAAATGTTGTAGTTAGCCTGGAGTCACACATGAACTACGAGACGAGATTATTTGTGTAGTTTACATAATAAAAGCCACTCACAACACAGTGCAGTCCTGAGGAGCTGTCTATTTCACTTTGTAATGACACTCGCACTCCACATTCGGTCCACGAATACTAAGCACCAATACCGGCAGTTCATAAATGAATGCTACCAAAACACACAAGAAGGTGTTCTTTTCCTCAAACTGATAATCTAAGTTTGGGTGGTGAGATAGTTAAAGTTGCTTAGTCCGATGGTTTCAAATTTCCATAATTTCCTGAGATAAATATATTAGGCTGATTGTGATAATCTATCTTACATGAGCTTGGAGTAATTTTGATTTAAAATTGCTAACTCTGGAGATATTTGAAGTGTAAACATGCTAACTTACTTTTGGCGTGCTTGCCAAAAACTCTGACCCCATAGACTTCAATAGTAACATATTCAATCAGATTGACTTAGTATGACCTATGTAGCAACAAATACTTAGTATGCCCTTCTATGTAGCACTGGTATCTAAGTTGCATATGTAGGTTCAAATCTAAATAAGCGTCTTGCTTTCCAAAATTTGATGTTTTTAACGGACAATGCAGCTTTAATAAAAATCCTCACCAAATGTCCTGTCAGACCTTTGAGTTCCACTCTAGCCACAACCCAGTGACCGTGGCGCGAATCCAACCCTATCACAGTATCAGTTAGGACAACGCTCACTGTACGCATGGTTACGTGACAATAAAAGTGTCAACTACTTCTTAAATTCTGGTGAGACTAAGTGAACACTAGAATGAAAGATCTTCTATGTACAAAAAGAACCAAAGACACGTGTACTGCAACTTACATGTGTACTGTGAATTTAGATTAGTCTACATTTTCAATATATAGTGTGATTACGAGGTGATCTGCAAGGTAAACACTGTTCACACAATTCCTTTTCTATGTAACGCCTGAAGTTTTCCAACACATATCTTATATCAATCAGAGCTTAGTGTTATCCCATCTTACAAACACAAAGACAGGGATGAGGTGAGCCTGCGCCACCATAGTCAATCAGCCTTTATAGTATGCGCAAAAAGTAACTAACCGACCCCTCCCCAAATATTAACTAGTGAAGTGGGCGAGCCTTGTATGAAGCCTGGACCCTTGCGGACCCACAACGAGTGACTCACAATAATTTGTTGGCCGCTCACATTTGGATCAGCAAATCGCTCCCAGTTGCGGGGAAAGGCTTGGTTCTCTTTCCCTTCACTAGGCGAGATACCAGTTTCCCTGGTTACTTCTCTAGCATCAGGAGGGAGTTTGAGCCAGCACGTTCGAACTAGAAGGGGGTTATCCAATTCGAATGACTGTTAGCAAACAATAAAGCCGTGGGCTCTGAACTGTTAATCCCTAGCGTCCTTAATTATTTTCATCACACAAATCTCTATCCTCATAATAAAATGAACCAAATGTCAACGGATGGGTATGACATCCACCTGTGCTGGGTGCCTGGCCATGCTGGCATACAAGGAAACGAACGAGCTGATCAGGCTGAACTGTGATCTTGAACCGTGTCTGATCCCTTACTCTGATCTGAAACCACTAATAGCCACGCATATAAAATCCAAATGGCAACATGAGTGGAATGAAAACATTAATAAACTTAAAGAAATTGAACCATCTGTGGGAAAACCACCACAGACTCATGCGGGAGGTCGGCGGGATCAAGTGGTCCTTAGCCGCTGCTGTATTGGCCACTCGTGGCTTATACATGCTTTTCTGCTCAAGGGGGAACCTCCCCCTGAATGTATTGGGTGTCAGTCCCCGTTGACACTCAAACACATTTACTCTCCTTTTACATGTAAAAGCGATGGTTTGAACAAAAAACAAACATTTCTCGCTGTGAATATGGCCTATGCTGCCGACATGGCGTAAAACAACCACCAGTCAATCTATCCTCATAACCGTAGGTCAAAGTTAGCCCCACACCCACGGCCAGGTAGTTAGCATAGTCCTCGAACACACTAGGCATTAATAACTCAGATACTCCCTAATAGCGGCATTGATATAGCATACAAAGAGATTCACCTCACTTAGACGACAACTTCATACTAAGGGGAGGGAGAGGCGGAGTACACCGTCATTCCGGGGGGAGAAAGAGAAACAGCCCCTTGAAGTTGCATAGTCCGATGAAAACATCAAATTTTCAAAACCAAAACACTTATCTACACTTAATTCTACATATTCAACTTCGATACTGGTGAGCTTATTAAGGATGTTGTGCTGCAAAGCAGGTCTTAATAGACCCCTTTCACAATGTTTACAAACATTGTGTATGCGCGCGCAGCTTGGCTGCAGAACGAAGGCACACTGCCACTGAGTTTGTCAATATGCGCAGTGCAAAACGTTAGTTTTATTCAAAATTAATTGAAATCTAGAACCCAAAGCATATAAATTTAATATAATCTGTTTGTTAAGCATGTTATCTGGTTGTGTGCGAAGCAGTTTGTTTCTAGGTGGTGTGGTTTTAGAGATATTTCACTTTTTTTTGTGAGAAGATTGCTCACGACCATTGACAATGCATTGAGTTTGTCGATATGCGCAGTGCAAAACGTTAGTTTTATTCAAAATTAATAGAAATCCAGAACCTGAACCATATAAATTTAATATAATTTGTTTGTTAAGCATGTTATCTGTTTGTGTGCGAAGCGGTTTGTTTCTAGATGGTGTGGTTTTAGAGATATTTCACTTTTTCTGTAAAACGATTTCTCACGGCCATTGACAATGCATTTAGTTTGCCGATACGCGCAGTGCAAAACGTTAGTTTTATTCAAAATTAATAGAAATCCAGAACCAGAACCGTATAAATTTAAGATAATCTGTTTGTTAAGCATGTTATCTGTTTGTCTGCCCAGCAGTTTGTTTCTAGGTGGTGTGGCTTTAGATATATTTCACTTTTTCAGAATAAAAGTCTTCACTAATTACTAGGCGAGTCATATATATTAATTGATATACTTGGTATTGCAAACAATTAATGATCGGAGAGATAACGGTTCTCAAAGTTAACGGTAACCTGACTATTATCAATTGAATCAATTAGTGCTGCTTATGCTAAGCACGTCTTGTAAGTTGTAATAACCTTAGGCTGGAACTAATAAATTGTTGGTCCACTGGATATCGGTTGTTGTGTTGTGAATTATGCACACACTGCAGAGTCATCGCTGTGAAATCCTTAAGGAATGCTATTTGATATTAAAGCATTCATTTGCTGTTATAGCCCTGTCACACTATGACACGTCGCGCAAGCGGGCACCGATGTAGGTGATTTTGTGCAAATATGTCGGTGTATGTCAATATCTGTTACTCAAACATTACGTGTTCGTTGGTATACGCCAATGTTTGTCGCTACACGGCGCCGCAAATGTTGTTGTGCATGCAAAAAAGTTTTCACGTTCGACAACGTGTGGCTTTTATGTTGGGTGCACGTTATGTATATGTTAGACACACGTCGATATACATGCACGTTAGACAAACGTTGTTCACTACGTAGACCTACGTCAGTCGGACGGGGAGCCAGCGGAAGCCTAAGTCCATGTATGTCTAACATACGATTTGCATTTCTCCACATGTCTTGATGTATGTAACGTATAAGGCATACTTCTGGTGATCAAATTACATATATAACATTCAGCGGCATTCTGCGTGCGTACCATGAGCATATTGCGAGCGTTGTGTATATGGTATGTATATGTCCAACTTTGTCTCCCACACGAAAAGTTAGATGCATCTCGACGTTTGAAAGTGATTTTAGTTATTGGCCACGCGCTTGCGCGATCCGTCGTAATGAGACAGGGCTATTAGATTAAGTAGACGTGTATTGCGAGGTCTCATCAGTCTGTCTCAAGTGGAAACGAAATGTTACGATGTTAATGACTCCAGAAAAGGTTAACTTAAACTATTTAATCTTTTTTTTTTTTTTTTTTTAGAAATAAATGTCTTCAACTTAATGAAGACATCTCAGGAAGAAACATTCAATGCCTCCTGTTAAAATTTGAAAGCCACAGTTTTGGGAACGTTGTTGTCCTCCAATGGGGGTCATGAGAACGAGTAGACAACCGGGGAATGAGAAGTGAACCCACTATGACGTCAGATAGTGGTTATTTATAGTTGGAACATCTAAAGCAGTTCGCTTAGTGGTCATAGGTATGAGCATAGAAAAAGGAAGTACATCTCTACCCAGTCTTACACTTCAGCACATGAAATATGCCAGTATTAATGTTATAGAAAGTGAGGACAGGGGCACCTGAATCCCACTCAGAGGCAAGTGGATGTATTTATGCAGTCTGATGACCAATAACCTCTGGTGTGTATCTCCTCTGTTCCGAACCCTGCACAGTAAATT
Organism: Branchipolynoe longqiensis; assembly: GCA_030323885.1. Lineage (NCBI taxonomy): Eukaryota > Metazoa > Annelida > Polychaeta > Phyllodocida > Polynoidae > Branchipolynoe > Branchipolynoe longqiensis. The sequence goes on from CM059199.1 coordinate 24,596,269, forward strand.
ACATAAGGCGTTAGCAGGTACATATGAACTATCAGTGTAGGTAGTATACAGTTGGGACTTTAGAGCAGGCAAATGCAAGGAATGGTAGTACCATAAGAAGGGCATGTGGCCCAGGCTGTGGGGCGGGGAGACCCTTAAGCGGGCATTCCTTACATGCGTAATGCGATATGCGAATGCCAGCATTCCTTACACGCGTAATGCGGCACACGACTGGCTATATTTAAAAAATAAAAATAAACAATTATTCTCCATACTGCTCTGTATATGACCAAATATTGCATTTATATCTATGTAACTTTTTGTACGTCACATGGGGGTTCCTACCTTTAGTATAACCAAATTATAGATAAGTATTCATATTTTTGTGGCTCTGGTAGCATTTTTACCAACCCAAACCCATCCCGAACCCCCACCACCACCACTACCATATGTTTCCACTCAGAAGCCTTGCGCGTGACCGTTCCGTAATGCTCAGTCGCCTCTCCTAGTGTTAAACTAATGGACACATCATACTCAGGTTTCTATTCACACCCAGCTTGACGCATAACGCATGACGCGCCGATCGCTACATGGACCGATCGGAAAAACGCATTCGCATTACGCGTGTAAGGAATGTAGCTCATAGGTTTCAAGGCATTTAGATTTTTTGTCGCATTCGCATTACGCATGTAAGGAATGCGCCCTTTAAGGCCGCTGGCACACCGGGAACAGGAAAGAGGAGGAGTGATGCGGGGGAGACAAGAGGAAAATGCCATGCTGTGATGGCGACTGGTGAGAGGTGGTGAACTAAGGGGATTATATGGGACGAGGGGGACCGGAGGTTGCACGGTCAGAGACAGAACCTATGAGGAGGGTCGCAGCGGGGAGTAGACCTTGTGGGCTGGAGGAGTGGAGTTAGGAGACGACAGCGGGGAGGCAGCCTGGGGTGGTAAGGAGTCTGGCAAGGAAGGTGAGCTGAGAACAGGTCTCCAGCCCAGGCCCAGGTACCAGATAGGGCGTTCGGCGCTTAGGCTGGGTCTATGACGTCAGTGACAGACTCGGAATGGCGAGGAGGTGGGGCCGCCGAGTAGTGGGACGCCTGGGTGAGGGGTGGGGTGGGTGAGACGGTAGGACGGCAGACGGGGCGTTGAGAGCACAGGGAGTGTCGAATTACCAGCTGCGGCGGGGTGTGTGGGTGTGTGGGAATGGGGAGATGGGGGGTGTGAAAGCAGCGAGATGCGAGGGTGTGGCCGGGACGTGAGAAGGAAGCATCTATTGACCACTCCCCGTCATCTTTGCATTGTGAAGCCCCTTCCCAACATGAGGGACAGGGGAGCACTCTCCCGAGACCACAGCTCCAAGATGATCGGAACACCTTTGATTCAATGCAATTTCTGAGGTAAAAAAAAAAAAAATTAAATTAAAGCTTCTCTGTTGCAAATTCAAACCCATTGACATCTGTTTGCAAGAAACAATCCTAAATTCTGTCCATTGTAGTATTAAAGGCTCAACCATGTACAAGCGTTAACCCAAGATGGAGAATGGTGCTGGTGGCTCCTCCGCCATGATTAGGTGTGAGCTGGTGTGAAGACCCGGAATTTTAAACACCACTGCACAGGGTATATATGTTATTCTTTATTTTGTCAACTCATTGTTATAAACCATATATGGCATCACTCTTCGTATTCCATGGCTATCTGAATTAAAACTAATTGTTCTTATTAAAAAAAGAAAATCATGTCAACTTACTTTACTAAAGCTCTTTCACACAACCACCAAGATAATTCGCTCAGTGCAATTGCATCATAATTTATATACACTAAGTCATAAAATGAGCCATAGAATGGCATTGCATAGTAATCTATGGAAATTATCATATGGGTCATTTTAGGGTAATTAGTGCCAAAGTGTGACATGAGGGTCAAAAATGAATATTATGTTGTTGTTGTTGTTGTTGAAGATTTATACTGCCTATCATGGATAAGCCTGAATAGGCTTGTTTTCACCATTAGACAGTTTTGTCAATAGAAAGCCCGAGCCTACACTTTTACTGACACAAGGGATTTTTAACCTCCCACACCGCATAGACATGGTATGAGAGCAACCGGCCTTTGATGACGCTGTAAGTTATACACAGCGGTGGAAATCCAAATTGGCAGAGATGGGGGGGGGGGGGGCATGGGGAATCGAACCATGTATTTTCCTAATATTTTTGCTGAGTAGCCAACTCGTCCATATATATATACTGGTAATGAGAAGGAAAGGATAGTTGAGGTTACCATTTTGTCAGAAAAACAAGAATTAATTGAGTAACCAGCATCAAGTGTGGACTGATTAACCAACACATGTGGATTTATTGATCAAAGCAATTATTTAAGAACATTTATTTCATGGAAACAATTAATTCTTATGTGGCGATCCCCTAAGTATTGAAATGCACTATAAAGAAATCAGCATAGGATGATTATCTTCTTCCGAATTTTGAGTTGTGGATGTAACAGAATAGAAGGGGACACCAACAATAATATGAGGCCCATTTCAAATTTGTTTCATACAGATTCATAGGAAAATTATATTACTAGTCATGGTACTCCAAAATATGCTTGTACATGCAACAGTACCATGGGTTTTCTTGTTGAAGCTCTAGTATTCACATAATAGCATATTCCCTGACAAAACAACCAGGAAACAAGCAAGGGACACAACAGTTATGTCCAGAACCAGTGTAATCACCATGAAATATTAGATATACAATATATATATATGCATGCAAAATTAACATTAATTAATGTAAGAGCCTCCTTTTATTATTTCATTGACTAACAGGTAATATTCTATGCAAAATAAAGGTCTAGTAGGCTGTAGAAAAATTCACATTCGCCATGTAACAAATTCATGCCTTTAAAACACCATATTTTAAAAAAGAAAATGCTGGCTTTTCTTTACTATGTCACATTAGGCCTTAATTTGTTCATATATACCCCTCCAAAGTGTAAGAATACCAATTCTATAAAAAAATAACTCCTCTACTCTTTCCATAATTGTTTTTGACTATTACATACTGGAAAATACATTAGCCCCATTTACCATGAAATGACTCATATACATGATAGTCAAGATAGTTGAATTCGAGCAACAGTTAGCGCATAGGAAATATTGATATAGGATATAGAGCAGTAATTTTCCACCGCAATATTCAATTACCTACTCATCGACTTTACACTAGGCATATAAACAAAGACAACAGAACTATTGAAAACTTTGAATATTATAAGGTGCCATCACCATCAGTATTAAAGCTTTAAAAAAAGAACATTTAAAAAAAGCTAAGGAACTTTATCATAGTATTCATTAGAAGGCTATATCCGGAAAAGCTTAATGTTGCATTATACGATGGTTTTGAACGTGTCACTTATTTTAAGAAAAATATATTAGGTTGATCGTTATAATCTACCTTACTTTAGTTTGAAGTAATTTTTTTATTAGAAATAGTTACTTGAAGTAAAAACAGGAAAATTTTATCTTGATGTACACATAGAAATTCCCACACCATAGATTCAGCAGTAACAAGCTTGTTTTAAGTAAAGTAAATTAGTATACTCTTCTATGCAGTGAGAAAAGGTTAATAATTTCACTAGTATATTTAATTTTAAGTTAGATATGCACAATCAAATCTCAATAGGTGCATCGGAAATTTGACGCTTCCATCAGAAACATGTCGATCGTTGCATAAAACACTAGGACAAATTTACAAATGAAATACGATAGCATGAGCATACCTCTGGAATTGGTTGGTTCATGGAAGCTTGCTGATAGGAAATCGCACCTTCCTCCATCAGATCCAAGCCCTCAGCCTGGAAGAAGTAAAAGAGGGTCAGCATACTGCATCTTGGAAAGACATAGCTGTATTCCATCCCTTAGCATACAGACACCCGAAAGTGCTAGTTGTCTTCTAGATAAAAGATTCACCCGGTACTTGTAGTACACGGGTGAAAGACAACGTAGTCTAAATACGGGCGAAAATAGCTTTAGTATGGAACCTGAACTAGAAACTGTGGCTCCAGTATCAAATGGCTACTTATATCGGCACAGATTTGGTGAAATGGGAGAGAATGCAAAAAGACAAGATGGCGGCCGCAGAACGCCGTCGATTTCACTTTTAAATCTTATTAAACTATATATTATATTTTTCAACTCAAAGGTAGCGGGCTATCAATAAGATATATGTAAAGAATAAATGTTGCTTCTTAGATTGTGAAATTAGGCTCTCAATTCTTTGACCCGCATTTTCGACAGCTTTTACATAGGGTTGGTTTGCACCCCTAGTGCAGCAGTACGGGGTGAATCTTGTATCTAGTTGTCTTCCAATATGTGTCTTCTGAGTTATTGTTCGCTGCTGCCTGAGGAGAAATGGAAGCTGGATCCTGGTAGGCAACCAGAAGTGGGGTAGTTTCCCCTTCAAGTCTTCAACTGTAAGCTCACATTCAACGCATATATTATTCATGATGTTAAAGTTTTGGCCTTAGTCGCTTTTGATGTGGATTGCAGTGAAATTGTGTAGTAAATATTCTGCAATAAAATACCAATTCCTGCATATATGTTCATCTCCTCTCAAACTCCACCTCCGGCTGCTAATAACCCAGTAATAGTGTTTACTTTGGGCACCTATATCCCTGATCTTAATAGTAAATATAGTAACACTCCCTCCCACATATCGCCCACTTGTTCAATGTTATACAAACCAACTATATTACCAATAATTGACTATAATGATTTAATGCATGGGCTCGTGACATGGCAGCAATAACCAACACTACAGAGAACACAAAGCCGAGCACTACAAGTGGTCCACAAAGGCAAGACACTAACTGTAAATGAGATGCACACCAGAGCTAGTATCACCTACCTTAGCCTGAGGAGGGATTCTTACCTATCCATTCTGTGTTGTAGAGCTAAGGATAGCCAATAAATAGATCACTCCTAATGATGCAACACTACTCAAAATCCCCCAAACAACTCAATTGACTAGGACTGCGATTTACAGAGAAAACCAAATATGGAATAACTCGCAGCAAAAACTAGAATTAAAAAACCTGATTAGAAGCCACTAATCTGGACAGACAAGTCCTTACCCAGGAGCTGCAAAGACGTTACGGCCACCCCAACTCCAAACCACAGTAAAAGGAGGCCATATAGATGACCACCTTTAACTAGCACGCTCACCCCAACCCATTCTCTTATAATCCTCCAACACAAAGGAGTATTTCCACCAACAAAAACAACTCTAGAACTGCTTGCACTGATATGGACACTTTCTTTACCACAGCAACCGCATACTCACATCATATGCACCATAACCGGACAATCATATAACTCACTTGTTTGCTTGTCTACAGGCGATGAAACACCCCGTGCGATACTCAAGAACACATAGCAACCTTCTAACTATCTTGTATATGACGTTTAATTATCATCAAACCATGCACCTATTAAAATTTCTTTCCAAAATCTACACTTCAGTATTTTCATTTTCTTACATAACTCTACCCACCCGAGCGAAATGTGCCAACAATCATGAGGATGCTGACTGATAAAGGGTGAAAGTGTTACTTTGATAACTGAAACAAAGACTGGAACTGTTAGATTTGACACACGTTATAAATCATATCGCTTAATTTATTTAATAACATTTTGGACATTGTTTGATTGCAATCACATCTTTTGGGGTCAATGAATGTCTTAACCAAACACACTAAGTTTTTCTATGAAGTTAATAAGCTAAAAATAACATTTCTTTAATATTGATATATAAGTGCAACAGCACATATCATGCTGTCTAACTATTCAACCTGCATTTCCATCTAAAACATGACATCGTCGTGATTCCATCGAATTTTGCTTAATCGGTAAGTATCAACAATTTACCAAGGCGGAGTCATGAGGTGAATAGTGGTTAATTATCTTTTAATTTAGAAAGAGGTTGGAATTCAATCACTATGTACATGGCTAGATGGGTCAGGTCCAATGTTAGTGTCCTGATTCACAGTTCAGAAGAGGGCGGGACCCGACCCCTCAACCAATTATAGGAGGGGGCGGGGGTCGTCCAGGATTGTCACTCTGGGTACATAGTGATGGACTGCGGCCGACGTCCATGCTGTGAGCTGCATGATCTCGGAGATCGTGCTGCCAGCCACTGCACGGTGCCTGTGCCCCATCATGGAGAGGAGTACATGTCAAGATCTGCCGGAGGTATGCCTAAAAAATGGGGAGTCTATAAATGAAACCCAGGAAAGTTTCCAATGCGAATCCATAAAAGAAACAGCGGAAAAACCCCAATGTGATGTGGCTCCAGCCAACATTGCTCTCCGTTCGGCAACGGGCAGCTTGTAGAACAAAGGAAAAAAGCATCGCTCTGTTCTATCGATGTTTCACAAAAGTAAAACACCCATAAAACTAACAAATAACATGTCACTTCAAAAACTCTTTCAAAAGATGCTATAAGATATGATAACCAAATTGCACCTAAATATAACCAATACTTACAGTAGTTATATCATCGTAGATGAAAAATCTGCCGGAGCAACTCAACGAACATCTTCCCGTCATGAGTTGCTTATGCTAATTACTGGACCCGGATGTGCTTCCTTCTTCCTAGGCTATAGACTAGCCTGAGGCTTAGTACCGAGGTAATATAAGTGCCTAAATGTTGTTTTTATATATAAGCAACATTTAGGCACTTAGTCACTAACCCGTTGTACACCTACCTCACCTGATTTCTTTCTTTGTAGTTTCATGCAATGTGTAAATCACCTCCATTTGTTCTGCAGAAAAAGTATTTACCCCAAAACAAAAACATCAGCAAGCTTCATAAAAACCTGATTTGCCACCAAACTGCCCCAACCTCTAACTTTGGCAGTCATAGTCAGATCGAAACTATGTCATAACTTGGTTTCAAATGCAAAAAGGAAATCTGCTAGACAGTTTTCATTTCAAATGTATCAAAACTGGGACATGAGGGAAAATAACTAAAATGACCCAGGATTTTCTCTCTCGGAAATCCATGGAAAATCAAAATGATAGTCAAAGAAATGTACCAAATTCTAAAATATAGCTACTTGTGCTATAGTTGGCTTTAAGGGTTTCACTTTCATAATTAGACAGTGTACACCCCATTTCTTCAAATAACTTGCATATAATTTTACTGTTCCTTTTCTCCAAGCATGTGACATCAATCTTTGTTGAGTCACCTTATCTAATCCAAACTGTTGTAAATAGTTGTTTAGAAAAGGAATGCCAGAAGGGGTGTTGTCGACACGTCTCCGTGGACTGTTAGCGGGCCTTGATGTTGTAGATTCCGTCGTCCTCTTGGGAATCTGATAGTCTTTCGCTCCTAATGCTACTGCTGCCCGCCACGGCTGCGTGTCCCAATGGGGCACGGTCAGAATTGCGTGTGTCTGATCCATTGTGATCTTCCTGGCCACTCTGCTGATAATGCTGAATGGTGAGAAAATGTAATAAAAATTATTTTCCCAAATTAAGGAGAAAGCATCCACTTGCTAAGCATTTGGTTCTGGATGCCATGAAACATATTTATGTAATTTGTTACTGTTTCTTGAAGCAAGCAAATCAATTCGTGGTATTTCCCATTTCTGACAAATTTGCTGAAAAATATTGTCATTTAATGACCACTCCAAATGATAATGGAAATGTCTACTTTTCCTATGTGCCAAAGTATTCTGACTGCCTGTTATGTGAGCTACTGTAAGCCACATCTCATTCTTATGTGCCCAGTTCCAAATTAGCTTTGCTATTTTATTGCATGGCTTGGACTTGGTCCCTCCCATGTTGCGAATGTAGGCCATTGCCATTGTGTTGTCTGTCAGAATTCTGACATGAAATTTTGGTATGCGGATTAAACTGTATACTCCTAAATAAACTGCTCTAAGCTCTAGAACATTGATGTGGTCTGAAATTTCTTCCTCTAGCCATCTGCCCCCCCCCCCCCCCCCCCCCCGTTGCGATATCATCACGGTGGACACCCCATCCTTCCAGAGAAGCATCTGTTGTAACTAGAGTGTTACTGTTAGGTTCTCCCATACGAATAGGATTCAGAGAGGAACTAGAGGCTAATGCTAAGTTCTTGTCTATTTCTAGCGATTTAATGTGGGCTTTGAAATATAAACCCCCGGGGGCATATGGAATCATAATGCCTATCAAAACCGTAGCCTTGAATCTGAGGCTCATCTGGAACCATTACCAGGAATTTATCGAGTTGCCTTTTCATGTGGTCAACTGAACAGTCCATCAGATTTCTTATGTTCACTGGCATTTTATTAAAGAGATGGGGTCCATGCACCGTGAAGCTTGCAAAGGCTTGCTTTTGATGGAGCTGTATTGCTAATTCTGCGAATCAAGCACGTCCTCGTCATATGTGGTTTGATGACACTATGCTATCCTCTCCAATGTTGGGAACTTGTCCTTCCAGGATACGCCAGGTGTAAATAATCATATATCTTTCCCGTCTTCGCTGCAGGGTGTAGGCTTTGTTTTTTCCAGCTGTTCCTAGTAATCCAGGGCCTGATGCCGGTAATTTTCCGGATGAAGGATCTTTGGATGGTTTCAAGAGTTTGAATATCCCCATTCTCTGAGGGAGACCAGAGCTGGCTGGAGTAGTCCAGCTTTGATAGGACAGGGGATTTCCACAATTGGATCATGGGGCCGATTTCTCTTGCCCTGAAAGTTCTGAGTATCCAGCCACACATTTTCTTTGACGAATCTGATACATTATTGATGTGTGTCTTGAACGTACCGTCCTTGCTCATTAAGATGCCCAGATCTCTGACAGCATTTCCCCCCATGATTATGCTGCCAGTGTTTGATTGATATACAGTGTTTTAAAGTTCTTTATCTTGGCCATACCGGACACATTCAAATTAGTTACAGTTGAACTGCATATTATCAGTGGCCCACTGATATACTGCATTGAGATCCCTCTGCAGTTCTATAGCATCCTCTTTGTTTGCTATGCCCTTGCCGATCAGAGTCATCAGCAAAGCTTGAGATAAAGGATAATACTACTGAATTGTCTATATCACCTATTAGGATCAGGAACAGAGCCCTGAGGGTACCCCTGATAGAACATCAGTTAGCGTGGACAGGGTGCCATTCACAACAACAGACTGTCCTCCCAGTGAGGAAGCTATGGCGCCATCTCGAGTTTACCTGCTATGCCAAGTTTTTGTTTAGCTTTCGTATGGTGATCATAATTGGCTCAGACATGATCTGCCAGCAAGGAAACCATGCTGATTTTTGTTTAGAAGTTTATTTTCTTATAGATGGGACACAATGTATTTTGTAATGACTTTCTCAAATACCATGGTCAAGTATGAGGTAACTGTCACAGGCCTGTACTGTTTTGGTAAGCCTGTCACCACCTTTGTGTACCGGAACAATATTCACTGACTTAAGGAGGTGTGGAATTTTTCCTAAGTTCATAGCTTTCCTCCAGATCAAGTACAGAGGCTGTGCAAGTGTATGGCAGCAATTTCTGAGTAGAATTGCAGGATACTTGTCTGGCCCGGCAGCTGATGTGCTCGATACCCCTGCAATGGCTTCTTTTATGCCATCCTCATCAAAGTCCATTTCTGTAATGCTGGGTCCTTGGGATTTTTCTGTACCGGAGAACAATACTTCTGGTGTTACCATTGGCTCTTTTGGGGCACTGAAAACGGATCTGTACTGAGCCGATATAATGTGCACCATTTCACGGGAGTCGGTTATTACATTCTCGCCATCAGTGAGGGGTCCAATCCCTGTTTTGATATTGCTGAACTTCTTTGCGTAGCTAAAGAAGTACTTAATGTTCTTCTTATGGCAAGGACTGCCTTTTGTTCATTATGGACTTGGTCCTTATGATAGGAGATTTTGAGTTTTTTCTCAATCTCTGTTACCTCCCTCAAAAGCTTATTTTTCTGAGCATCAGAATTACATCTGAGGAGTTTCTGATCGAGCTTGCGTCTTCTTCTCATAAAGATCCTTTGATCTCTTGGGATTCTGTTTTGAGACTTGCCGTGACTTCTTTTTCTAGGCAGAGTATGTTTCTGTGCTATGTCTAAGCATATCTCAATGAACCTTGTGATCATTTGGACTGGTGCTTGGGCACGGAATTCTGCTTGCCAATTTATGAGTGCAAGTTCTGAATTCATTCCTATCCAATTTGTTTTGTCACTGAAAAAGTTCAATTTATCAAGTACTGCACCTGACACAGGTGTTTCAGATGGTGGTTCTTCTGCAGGGTCTGCATTACTTTTGTAGTTGATACAGCCTTATATGATGAAGTGGTCTGAGAAGATAGTTTATGTACAGCTACAGATGTGCTGAAGGTCTGGATTGTTTGAGAATAGGAAATCAAGTGTATTCCCACATCTGTGTGTTGGTTCGAGCACCATCTGCGTGAGAAAGCAGTCATTTGCTAGGCCCTTAAGATCTTCAAACATGGCCAGATGGCATGTGGGAAATTGAAGTCCCCAGTGAGAATAATGTCAGGGTAAGTTGATTCGATTGAGGCTAGAGAGGCTTTTAGTTTGTTGAGCGCATTCCTAAATTTCACGTTCGTTGAACGATGACCGCTAGTTTTGTCATCTGGTTTTCTGTATAGATTGATGACTAGCAGATTCTTTGATTTCACATACAAGCCCAGCATGTCAATAACACTGGCATGAACAAGAAATGTAAGCAAGAGCGGACATATTTGTAAAAAAATATATATGCAAACTTATTGAAAATCTGGATCTATCCAACAAAACAGTGAATACCAGACGAAAGTCTTTCGTAATGTTGTGTTGTTATTGCTCCTTTAAAGTGATCGTGGCTGACACAGATGCTGGTGCAGATGAACTTCAATGTTTTGACATAAATCTAACTTCATCTGCTGTCATCTTGAACTTGCAGTTTCTTAGCTGACATCATAAATGGTGCTTCTGATTGTTTTCTCCACCTGAATCATTCTAGCTGCACACTGGTGCTACGGGAATCATATTCGTAGATCTTTTCTTATCCAATTTTGATTCAATCAACCATTCTGAGTCTGATTACTCATCACCTACATGTGCGTGCTTTGAGCTATACCGAGAGTGCGTAATGGGAAGTGTCAGCTCTCAGTCTGAATAATATGAACAGCATGTCATTCATAGCGTTATTTATAGTTGATAATTAATCCATCATAATTTGTACTCCTCCCAGGATCTTCAAATACTACCTAGTATTGACCACCCACATTCAACACATGGTAGGTACCCCAGTAAAATTTTAAAATTATTCCAAACATTCAAATTATAATTTCATTGGAAGCTCCAATGAATCAAAAGCAATATGCTTTTTGAATTTTTAAGATATTCCAAAAATTGAATGAGATATGTGCATTTGAAGTTTTGAATTTAAGATTTTTTGTATTAGCTAATGCACTAGAGAAGTGCCTTATTTAGGGTGCATAATAGTAGGCTGTGTTATGTGAGTCACTCACCCCAGCCATAAAATTCTGACCGAGACTAGCCTAGAGAATCCAGTAAAAGCTGCCTGACACCAACTTTTGGCAGCCAGATTCTAGAGTAGCGATTCCAGTTGTAGTCATTGTATGACCAGTTTTAGGGAGAAAAAAAAGCTAAATTTTCACATTCTCATAGTTAATGCCAAGTACACACCTACCGTTTATGATCCGCGCACTAAAACTCGCGCCTCGACCCGACCCGCTTAAAACTGAAAACGGGCCGATTCATTTTTCGAATCGCAATGAAGGAGTTTTAGCCCTAAAAGTCGCGAATCGCAATCGGTCGGTGTGCTAGGGGAGTGCACACCTCATGACTTTTGGGCAGTTTTAGATCGTATACGGTAGGTGGGTGCGGAAAAACGGTAGGTGTGTACCTAGCATTACATGGACATTCCTGTCAATTTTACCTCCGATTTCTGCATCTGAAGACTTGAATGGCTTTGTAAAATGACTTCCAAATGTCATACAACACTGAAAATAGTCTCTATCTGTGCTTAAGTCTGTTGTGCTTCAAAAACGGATGTAGCAGTGAATGCAGTGTGCCTGTGCTGCACGTGCAGTGCCGTTTTCTGACATGACTGTGCAGCTCAGAAGGTCGCAAAAAGTTGTACGAGTTTAATCGGCCGGGCGACAGTGGCGCTCCCGACGGTTTCTAGGGTACCTACACATGGAGCTTGTTTTCTGTAACATTGCTTTTCTGTCGCATGGCTAAAAACTTGTTTGTCTATCCTGAAACTGAACTTCCAGTATTGAATTTTATGGTGAAAGCTGCCTGGCTTCCCATGGGTTCAAGCCCCGACCGAATCAAACAAATGATGAGTACAAATTTACCAGGGATGAAAGTAGTGTACGGCAAAAATCGGAGAAATCAATCCTTAGTTATCGCACCGACGGCGAATTTCCGCCCATAGGATTAGCACGGTCGCGGGGGAAATGCCAGAAGTCAGGTTTCAATTATCCTTGTTGTGACTGTATTATCGCTCACATCTAACACCTCGTTTGGGTTTTATATTCTAGCAACATCTAAAGTCATAAGAACGAGGTTCGAACTAACCAATTGTTGTCATATACATCCCGATTCTTGGCAATTTGTTTAACATTAATTGGTAAATATCAGAACTCGCTAAAATCGCAGAAATCTTTCATCCCTGTTAACTTAATAACAGGGATGAAAGTATAGAGGGAGTGCACGTGACGTCATCACTCAGCGGTTAGCCATCTTGGATTACACTTAATACCACCTATGGCGCCCCCTGTCTTATACCAAGAACACTACATCCACCACTGGGCCTACCTGTAGTCAGGGCTGCCGAAGTATGTGGCGCCACCTAGCGGGTACTGCCCGAACCTGTCTAATTCTTTGACAGAGCATCCAAAGTGTCAACATACTGCTCTTTAGCAAAGATATGAGGCTACATGATTAATCAAATACTTCCCCTCCATCAAAAAACCCTTTTCCCCCAGCCTTTGAGGGAAAACTACTCAAAACAGTGGCAAATAAACCAACAAATCAGTAAATAAACACAATGTAAGCACTTCCAAGCCTTTCATATGTAATCCAATATGGCCACCGGAAGTTGTCTCATGATGTCATTACACCCCCTCTATAACAATGTTTAAAAACAATGTCATACTTGTCACTACTTAGCCTGACGCTTGGATACTGACTGGTTTGTATCGGGATAATGTAACTGAGAGGATATTGGGTCATGGTGATGGCAGCCCAGTCTTCCAGTTGGGCAGCACTATAAAGTCGTCATAAGTACACATTGTCACAAGTCGGCACATATCCCGATATGTTTGTTTGTTGTTGTTTTACGTCCTAGCAACATCTAAGGTCATATCAGGACGGGTACCGACTTGTGACAGTGCGCACTCATGGTGACTTTATAGTGCTGTCCCACTGGGAAACCAGGCTGCCGGCACCATGACCTGGTATCCCACTCAGTCACATTATCCTGACACTGAGCACACCAGTCCTTGCCCTGTCCTAATGATGCCGAGCGCCTGGCTAGGAAGCAACAAGTATCAATTTTTAAGTCATTGGTTTGACTCGACCGGGGTTCGAACCCACGACCTACCAGCACGGGAGACGGACGTTCTAACTCATTCGGCTATCCCGTCTGGTTCACATCCCGATATGACCTTAGCTGTTACTAGACAATAAAAGCACATCAAACAATAAATATAACTTCATGTACTCTGAAAATGAATCAATTTATAAATAGTACCACTGATTAAACATTTAACCATATGTATCTTTACAATGGGAAATGGCACGGGATGTGTCACCCTCACATTTCGACCATTCCTTGTTCTGGCTAGACGAAAAACAGAACCCACCCCAAAAACATGAGATGGCTATCAAGTAACTGGTTAATATTGTAACTACTCACCTGTACATCGTCCTCAGTGCTGGGTACTGGAATATTCTCCAGGCTCACCTAAAAACAAACGACACTGAAGTTCAGAGAAATCATGGGTAGAAAGGTACTTACTGGGGGAAAAGGGGGAAGAATACAAGGTGGACAAAGAAAGAAGTGGGAAGACAAATGAAGAAGTGGGAAGAGATCAGGGAATGGACAGCCCTGGAGTTTGGCAAGCCACAGTGGACAACAGGTAAAAATGGAGAAAACTGGCTGCAAAATCATCTGCAGTGCCCTAACTACCCTCAGAGTTAAGGAATTGATGATGATGATGTGTATAAGCAGCCCATTACAGCATACATCCTAGATGATTGGCTTCTTTATACCACCACATCTGTGCTAATATTTACATGTTATATATTATCAGACATATATGAGCCCGTCTCAATTGGTGCTAGCTCTTCGTTTTTTTTGTCCATAGTAACGATTGACACAAAACAGCACAGAAACGGTTACACTGAAAACACAAGGACATTTGCTTCAAATCAATATATATTCTATTGGGATTATGAAACACCATGTAAAAAACAAATCAGTTTATCCTGAGCAAATGCATAAGTTGATAGTGTGTTGATCGTTACTATGGACAAAGTTTTGTCCCATATTGCTTAGCACCTTTTGAGACAGTCTCATATGTACTTTTCGGAGAACAACTGATCTTTCTATTATTACTATGAATATGACAGAAGTCTACAGCAACCTAACACATTGTATATATGTAGACACAGAGTTGGAGTCATGTACGTGTGTATATATATATGGTGACCTGGAAATACCGCCCTTGGAAAGTCAGCTTTTTGGTTTAAACATTTTTTAAATGAATTAATTTACCATACCATATTGCACATGTATAGCCGTGTTCACACGGCAAAATGTGAAGCGAATTAGACAAATCGAATCAGGTGAGTCGAATTAGCGGCCCGTTCACACGGGCAGTACTTGGGCCGGAAATCGATATCTGCGCATGAGCAAGTCTAGTCTGACCAGCGCCAGTGGGTTCGACCTAGATATGTATGTACTGAACCGTATTGGTTTGGAACGGTCAAAACTTCTGCTGGGCAGTGAAACCCTAAAAATAAATTATGAAAAAAATATCTGTGCACCTCTAGCAGGTTCATAGACCAAATTATATAATATGCACTTTTGATCGAACGGAAAGTCAACAAAGTAAGGTCTCGACTGCGCATGCGTGTGAGGTGCTTAATCCGCCTCAGTGCGTCCACACGGGCAAAATAAATCGACTCACAGAAATCGACTCACGTAATCGACCTCCACAGGTGGTTTACAGTATCCGCATCACACAAATCGATTCAGGCGTAATCCGAATCAGCCGCCCGTTCACACGGGAAATGTGCGTCGAACTAGGCAAGTCGATTTCTACGAATCGATTTACATTCCCCGTGTGAACACGGCTTATGTCTCTTTATGTTCTAATTGTCTCCATTATATTTATGATATTGTAGTGGTCTGCACTGACCTCTCAGGCAAGTAACCACATAGACAGGTAGGCGTGGGGAGTGTGTTGATATCAGGGAGCCTAGGTGGTGTAATGGTTAGCACACTGGCCCGGAATGCAAAGAGATGTGGGTTCGAGTCCCGCTCTAGGCGCAGGATTTCCCATTTTCATCACCCCCACGACACTGGTTGCCGTGATCAGGATCCTGTACAAGCTTTGCGCTGTATGGTTGTTGAACCTACCCTGTGTATGTATGTGTTAGTGCATTGCCTGTATGTATGTAATTGTAAGCATTACAAGACTTACAATTCCAGGGGGACGAGTGTAGTGGTCTGCACTGACCTCTCAGGCAAGTAACCACATAGACAGGTAGGCGTGGGGAGTGTATTGATATCAGGGAGCCTAGGTGGTGTAATGGTTAGCACACTGGCCCGGAATGCAAAGAGATGTGGGTTCGAGTCCCGCTCTAGGCGTAGTATTTCCCATTTTCATCACCCCCACGACAATATCTTATTATCTATATCTGTTTCATGTACATTGTTAACTGATGGCAGAATTGTTTACAATTTATAAGTGCATCAGTATCTAGGTTAGATATGTAGAATCAAATCAAGATAAATATTTTGGTTTTGAAAGTTTTATGTTTTCATCGCACTATGCAGATTCAAGTTTAAGGATGGTTAGTGAAAATTACTTAATTTGTCACGTTTGATATCAAATTACTAAAAAAAATATATGTGCAGGCTCCGGTCTGAACAAAATTGAGATCATAATTTGCTCTAGAAATAATGAGCTTAAATTTTAAGTTAAAAAATAATTATGTGATTAAAATGCAATTTGCCTTCAGCAGACGTCAAACATTAGGATTTAAGCAATTGCAAAATCATGAAAAATGTGTCCAAAATTAAGGTAAACATTAGTTTTTTTTAAACAACATGACTCAGGAACTAATGGGCCAATATATATATCTGTGTAAATCAGAATGGGGAGA
Source organism: Branchipolynoe longqiensis (assembly GCA_030323885.1). Lineage (NCBI taxonomy): Eukaryota > Metazoa > Annelida > Polychaeta > Phyllodocida > Polynoidae > Branchipolynoe > Branchipolynoe longqiensis. Next base: position 24,612,666 of record CM059199.1, read on the forward strand.
TTTTTCTAACTGTACCACCAGTTACAAAATTAACTTCATGAAAAAAAAATTCGCTTTGGAGTAGCTACTCTTTATAACAGAACAACTCGGTTTGAGTACAGTATCATGACTATATTCAATCAAAACCACACACTGTATTAACAAATCGTTTATTCTGAACAATTTCACAATAACTTTTTATTCCGCTACCACTGCAGTGGGACCTGAAGATAACGCAAGAGGCCTAATTTCAAGATAGTAAAAAAGCCAACCCAGGGCCCTGGCGGGGGATTTGGTTTCCTCAAAATCTATATAATAGAGGATATTTTTTTATAATATATACTAGCCCTATTCATTTTGGTTAACATACTTGGACTGGTTACTAGTAGTATTAGTAGTGAGTGAGTAGTACTTATCTCATGACATGTGAGATGATGTGACGACTGTCTGTTCAGCCTCAGGTTAAATAAAGGCAATGCCAATGGTGGGGGTACAGTTAATATCTGTTAACAATAACATGGTGTAGCCATGTTAGGTATATCAAATCCTGCTTGGGGCGCTGCGGTATAGCTGTCTCCACTACTGCAGCTGAACTCTGTGACCTGGTTTCTATATGCCTATATTCAGAGGTGCTCTTTAAAACCCATTCACAAATCCTATGCAAATGACTTGCCATACAGGATGACATCAGAATTGAACAATCACAACCTTGTTTACATCTGGGACAGTTTCTAGTGCATTAAGGGATACCTATCATGGTTTTACAACCACTGTTGAAAAAGTCATAGAACAGATTAGTAACATTCGAAAATCATTCTAGGAGTCTGACAATCCTCAATATTTAGTTATTTATCTTTCATTTGATACCTATATTGTGTATATGTGTCCATTTGGTTAGACTAAATTCCAGCCATTTTCAGCGTGCTTGAACATGCAGAACAGATAAGTAAAATTCAAAAATTGTTGTGAGAGTGTATCTGTACCTGTGTTGTGGCGTCTGTGTTGTGAGAGGACAATCCTCAATATTTAGTTATTTATCTTTCATTTGATACCTATATTGTGAATATTTGTCCATTTGGTTAGACACTACAGTGCTTTTAAATTTGTGTATCAAGTTTCTTTATTAATGGTCAAACTTGATACAGTTGTCATATTGTAGGTGGGCATGATTGTATTATGGTTGCCATGGAAACCTACATTTTTCTGTGATCTAATTTGTTATATATCAGTTTTGATAAGCTGAGGTGATTTGCCAAAACAAGAAGAACCTGGATGTGAAATTTCATCAGGATCTGACCATTCTGTAAAAAACACATACAGTTGACTAATATTGTAGGTGGGAGTGTTTGTATTACGGCTGCCATGGAAACCTACATTTCCCTGTAATCTAATTTGTTGGGATCATTTTTGATTTGCCATACCAAGAAGAACCTTGGTGTGAAGTTTGATCAGGATCTGACCATTAATAAAGAAACCTCAAAGAAATGTACCTATCCTGGAAGACAAATGGTCACAACTTAAAGTTGCATGGTCCGATGGCATTTGAATTTTTGTCTCATTTTTTTAGATAAATATATCAAAGTGATCATTATGAGCTACTCATCATTAGTCCGGAGTAATTTTGATGAAAAATGACTAGTTTTGAAGCAATTTGAGCTAAAAGAACCCAAAATAATTTCGACAAGCTTGCCACAAAGTCCTGTGGCTGTGACCTGGATGGTCATCTCACGGTCACCATGCGATGTAAGATGACCTACTAATCCTGGAACCTGACAGGGCTGTAGGTAGGTATTTCTGTTTGAGGTTGGAACATTCTGGCAACAGATTTGTGCCATAGGCCTGTGGCACTTGGGTTTTTAACCAAATATTATTTTGTAGAAAGGTTAATTTGATTTATATCTATCAAATTGACCAAGTAGCAACGGGTGTCCAATATCACATATACATCGGTATATGATTGACATCGTCCCAATGGCAGAAATTTCAAAACATCAAACTATGCAATTTTAATCAGCCAATGTTTAAAAATTATTTGAAATTACACAATTTGATAATTATGTCTATAGAATTGACCAAAGCAGCATTAGATATCAAATATCACATATATATTAGTATATGACATCATCCCGATGGTAGAAGGTCAACACCATCAGACTGCAATTTTAATCAAAGAATGTACACAAAATAAAATTTTAAATTGTGGAATGAGCAGGGGCGCTCAATCGGGTTCCTTGTTGGACGTGGCGATCCATTGCAAATGCGCCGGGTTCTGGGCTTAACGCTATGACGGCTGCCCCGGAGCAAATCGTATGTCAAGGGAGCGAATGAATAAATAATAATAAAATGCAGCACTGCAAATTTATATGCACATAATGCTTATATTTCACATATATGTTTCTTTTGGTCCATAAATATATGGACCAAAATTATATTCATAGAATTCACCAAACAGCATTGAATATCCAACATGGAGGGGAGGGGCAACATCCACCTCATTTCCCCTTCCCCTCTATGACCCTGCACAATAGGCCTACTTGGTTGGGGGGGCAGGGGGATAATGAGGTCATGAGATTGGCCTAATTGGTTAATGGCCTCCTTGCATAATGGGTGTTTCAAACTAAGTGTTCAAAGGGGTGAGGTAATAAATTCACTGGTTATTCTGTATATGCTGTCCCAAATCATTGTGCATGTTATTCGTAACATGGGTAATTTACAGGGTGGAGAACCCTGCATAACGAGGCGATAGGTGGCGCCACCTAGCTTAGGGACCAGTAACTCCACCACTACCGCTAGGGCTGCCTGACCCCACTCGACCGGGCTTGATTCCCACCAAATCGGTCACGAGTTCAATCCCCATCTCATTCAAACCACCACAACCCGCCTGGCTGCAGTCCATGCTACACCTATTCGTCGAAGTTGTTTTAATTTTGACAAAATTATATTTCATCGGACCATGCAACTTTAATAGCTGTAACCAATAGGACAAAATGTTGATTTCTAGGAAAACTAAATCATAGATAACTTTGGAACAACTAATCATATTAAAAACCCTTTAATCTATTCTGTGAGCTCTGTCTGTCTACCGATTTGCAGTACTGTGCTAGGTACCTTACAATCCGCCGGGAACGCCACTGTTGCCGAACATATAAAACTCGTACAACTTCTTTCGACCTCCTGAGCAGCACAGTCATGTCGGAGAACGGCACCACACATGAAGCACAGGCAAACTGCATTCATTGCTACATCCGTTTTTGAAGCACCAAAGACTTACGCACAGATAGAGACTATTTTCAGTGTTGTACGACATTTGAAAGGCATTTTACTAAGCCATTAAAGTCTTCAGATGCAGAAATCAGAGGTAAGACTGGCAGGAATGTCCATGTTACCTATTAGAATGTGAAACTTTAGCATTTTTTTCTTCCTAAAAATGGTCATACAATGACTACAACTGGAATCGCAACTCTAGAATCTGGCAGCCAAAAGTTGGTGTCAGGCAGTTTTGACTGGATTCTCTAGGTCAGAATGTTATGGCTGGGGTGAGTGACTCACATCACACAGCCTATTATGCACCATCACAATGCATCTGCTCATCACCCAATTTTCATGAAAATTGGTCAATACATAGAAAACAGGTATACGAAATTGAATATGGTAGATTAAAAAATGAATATCCTGAAATAATAATAAATATTCATGATTATCGGCCAGAGCGAAAGTCGGGTAAATACTGTGATGTGCACATGCCTAATACTCATTGGATTATAGATTACACCAATGTAAAGAGCTCATTCCAAAGGTTGTAAATACAAAGTTTCATGTTATTCTATAAACAATTCACGATTCTACGGATGCTAAACGGACATGGAACGTACATTAACGAATAGCCAAAGGACGAGAACCGAATGTCAAACGGACGGACCATTAACGTTTTTTGTTAGGCCTGTCACACTACGACGTAACCATTAATAAAGAAACTGCAGTTGTGGGAATGATTGTATTACGGTTGCCATGGAAACATACATTTTTCTGTGATCTAATTTTTTTAAATATCAGTTTGGATAAGCTGAGGTGATTTGCCAGACCAAGAACCTGGATGTGAAATTTCATCAGGATCTGACCATTATTTAAACAGAGCTACAGTTGACTCATATTGTAGGTGGGAGTGATTGTATTATGGTTGCCATGGAAACCTACACTTTCCTTTTTTTATATCAGTTTTGATAAGCTGGGGTGATTTGCTATATGAAGAAATACCTTGGTGTGATGTTTGATCAGGATATGATCATTAATAAAAGAAACTACAAAGAAATGTTATAATTAGTCTATTTAACAGACCTAAATAAGGCACTTCTCTAGCACATTAACTAATACTAGGTACTCCAAAGTGGGCGTGTACAGTTTGACATATTTTAACCCTTTTAAAAACACTCCAATCTTCACTAATTCTGCTTGGTTTGAAATAAAATGTATATGAAATTAAAGCTCGTTCTTTTGTCTTTTAGGGTATTTGATTTTTAATTATTATTAGTTTCATGTTATTCTATAAACAACTCACGATTCTACGGATGCTAAACAGACAGTGATTGTATAATGGTTGCCATGGAAACCTACCTTTTCCTGTGATCTAATTTTTTTATATCAGTTTTGATAAGCTGGGGTGATTTGCTATACGAAGAAGAACCTTGGTGTGAAGTTTGATCAGGATCTGATCATTAATAAAGAAACTACAAAGAAATGTTGTTATAATTAGTCTATTTAACAGCCCTAAATTACTAAATAAACAACAAACAAACAAAGAAAATAAGGCACTTCTCTAATGCATTAGCTAATACAACAAATCTTAAATTGAACAAACTTCAAATGCATATATATATCTCATTCAATTTTTGGAATATCTTAAAAATTCAAAAAGCATATAGCTTTTGATTCATTGGAGCTTCCAATGAAATTATAAGTTGGATGTTTGGAATAATTTGAAAATTTTAGTGGGGTACCTAACATAGTCATAGACATATTCACTTACGTTACGGGACACTTACACTAAGTTACAGTTAGTATTCACTTACGTTACGGGACACTTACAGTTAGTGAGTTACACTTTCAGATAAATGAGTCCATTGACCTCTCACATAATGATCTGCCAGTATGGCACATGTTGTCGTTGGCTTTGCTAGTCGGAGATTAAACTAGTCAACTACGGGCTCCAAGCTTAGTTTGTACTACTACTTGTAATGTAACTAAGTTGTAGCCCGTACTCGACGGTACTGCCGTAGGCGTAGCCGTCACGTAGTTAATCGTCAGACTCAGAGCAACGAGTTTGTTAATTTTTACACAAACCACTGTCAAATTTCAACCATCAAACGATGCTCTATTGGTCAATCGACTTTTTCAGTGACAAAGCATATCAAAATATATATCAACACTATAAATATCAACAAAAACGTACCTCAAATTTCCTTGTTTCGTTGAAACGAGCGAATCGCTCGGCCATCTTGCTAGTTCTCGAGGTTGAGCTTGCAGTTTGTGGTTTGTTTACCAGTGGTCCTTATGGTAAGAACCGCCGTTCCTCCAATTACCAGGAAAATTCAGCTATTTCAGAAAAGCATCATAGTCAAAGAGTCTGCAAAACAATAAGGGATGGAGTTACTGAGTACGCAACCTATCTTTGGACGAAATTGATATCGCTATATATATATTTTGCAGACCCCGCTTACCTGTCGCCATTTTAACACTGAGCAGATGACGTCTCGGGGCTGAAACGAGGCTCCTGTTGCTTGTCGCCCCCTGGCGGAAAATTGAATACCCATTCGCATTTTGTTGTAGGCGGGCATCATTAGGTGGAGACACCATACCTGCAGCCGGGTGCTGCTCGACTAGACTGTGAATTAAGCCGTTATCCTCGAACTTGAAAAGGGGTTTGTAACCTTACAACAGTTACCGGCTACAGAACTGTAGCAATATAGAAAGGCACCAATAAATCGGTCCGATCTTTGGTTGAAGATTAATCTTCAGGTGGGACGGTTGTAAAAGCTGGGGATGTCTTTACAACAATCAAACAATGAATCGTAGGGGCAGCCCCGAATCTCTCCGGTCTGGCAGTAGCAGAGCACTTGGATCCAGCAACAGCAGCAAGAGTTCAAGAGGAAGGGATGGGCAAAGGCGGGTCCAGCAGGTTCCAACAACAAGAACAGATTGAGAGAACGATAAGGTACAGGGCCCAACCCGAGCAAACAACTCCCTTGATCAGGGGGAGAAGTAAGCCCGGGAGAGAAAAAAAAGGGTAGAGTATAGGAAAGAGAAGTGAGGAGAGTTGAGTCAAAGGGCCGTGTCACTTTGCTCTATGGTGACCAGCCAGCAAGCCAAAGACACTGACAGAGTAAGAGTAGAAAGTTAAATGCTGGTGGGCTCCCCCTTCTAGAACTCTTTTCAGACATAATCAAGGAGGAGCAAGGCCTGCAGAAAGGAGATAGAGAGGTGTGGACGAAGTGTGTTCCGGATAGCAAGTAAGCCATTATTACCTGGTTCTTAGTCGATCTTACAAACTAAGCGATCCAGCAGTCAACGAAGAGGTTATAAATAGCAATGGCCAGCCGGTTTTCAATTAATGCAAATGGGTCACTCTCCTGAAAACTGGCCAGAAGTGTCACGTGGAGAGTTAAAATCTAATATTTGAATTTTTTACATTTTTTGGTTGCAAATGAAAGCTGGAAATCTCCCCTTTACATCTATGTAAAATATAAATTAATGAGATAAAAATAAAGGTGGAGTCCATGAATAAGATATGTCTTCTGGCAGTATAACATGCGTGTCACACGTGTAACACATGTTTAGGACACCACACAGTCTGCTTCATAAAAATCTATTCAGAATTAAATAATATCATACTTAGAAGCATATTATTCATGGCATAATATACATAAATATGTAGTGCTTATATTGATAAAAAAAAGTAATTCCAAGCCATGCTTTATTCACTGAATAATTAGTGTATACTATTTGTGTGGCATCCAGACACCACGGTTACACGTGTGACGGAAATTTGTAATGTTATTTCTGAAGACATCAATCTTTAAAAAAAATTTAAGCATGCATACATGTTAATAACTACTTCCTTTTTGATTTGGGAACTGTTTTGATTGATATATAAATGTAATACAAGATGTTAATAAGGATTCAACCACGTCCCATATGTCATGTTACAAATGGCTGACTGTAAAATGGTTCTTTTTTGTACAAAAACACTTCATAAATAAAAGGATCAAAGTTGCACACAGTTTATTTTATTTCCTTTATTTCTTTCATCAAATCTGAACAAGAATATGAAAAGTATAAGGAAAAAAATAAGTAGGAAGGTTTTTATTGATGTTTTAAAATCCCATCCCATGCTGACCAGTTTTCAGGAGAGTGACCCAAATATGCATCATTGAGCATGGCACTCTTGCCTGCTCTGAACTCATTTCAATTCAATACTGAAACGGATCAGTCGTAAGCCGGCATCTGGACTGGCAGCACCACAGGGTAAATCTATTTCAATACAGATTCGTCGGTATTTAGGTAGCATAGGTAGCAAATAATCAAGGATACCGTGGGTATGCAGGTATTGTAATACCTCAGGGAGTTTGACGCCCCTGCCCTGCAGAGTTGTAAACCACTGCCTTGTGGTACAGGTTCTTGACAGAACCGAAGGCTAAGGGAGCAAACCCTGAACAGAAAATCATGTCACTGTGGCAGAATCAAGGGCGTTTGATGTATGGAAGTCCCAACATCTCCCGACCAGCCACTGCAGGGACAAATAGTTTTGCGCCTGTCTGGACATGTTCTTGCCGGTGTGAAACCTCTATTTGCTCCCCGAGAGAGTACCGCTGGTAACTTGCAAAAGCCAGCAGCACTTCAACACTTTTACAGGCAGCTTTCATGAAATGTATCATGGTTGACGGAAACAAGCTGAACTCTGTTCCGGAATTCACCTACCTCGGAAGCACTATATCAAGTGATGGATGCATTGATGCTGAAATACAGAGGAGGATGGCCAAGGCTAGTGCATCTTTCGGCTGACTACGCCAGAGACTCTGGAACAACCACCATATGTCCATGTGGGTCAAAGGCAAGATCTACCGTGCAATCGTGCTATCCACCCTACTATACAGAGCCTAGGCCTGGACAGGGTACAGACGACAGGTGAAAAAGCTGCATGCCTTCATGATGCGACATCTGCACTCAATCATGAGGCTAACCTGGAAGGACAAAGTGACAAATAAGGAAATACTCGAACAGACGGGGCTGCCCTCTATGGAAGATCTTCTGATCAAAAGGAATCTCCGGTGGACTGGACACCTCATGAGGATGTCATCAGACAGGCTACAAAAGCAGATCCTCTACTCTCAACTGCCTTCTGGTTACGGAAAGAGAGGGCGCCCTCGTCTCCGGTTCAAGGATACAATCAAGAGAAACCTGAAGCTGAGAGACATTAAGACCGACTCATGGACTTCACTATCACAGCAGAGAGCTAAATGGAGAGCGGCAGTCAAGTAATGAAAGCAGTCTTTGTCGCATCGCGACCAACAGCATGATGATGATGAGGTAGCAAATAGAAACTTGTAATTTGGTATCATCATCACCACCACCATCATCCCATCACCACCACCACCACCACCACCATCACCACCACCACCATCATCGCCATCATTGTCATCATCACCACCATCGCGATCACCACCATCACCACCATCACCACCATCATCATCATCATAACCATAACCATAATCACCATAATCATAATCACCACTCGTATCATAATTCCCGTAAGCCTAACCATGAGGATCGTTACGACGTTAGGTCCGAACTCCAGGGGCCATATGCATGGAGCGGTGTTAGCGGCGTGTGGTGTTAACTATCGAACACCGGGTAGCTATCACCGGTTATCAGGGGCGTCATGAAGTATGTCACGCCGTATGCATGGGGGCCTAAACGGATCATGTTAGCTAAACGTGAACTTATTTGTAGATTTGGGAACTCCGTCTGAGCCTGTTGCCGGCGAGCACCTGGTTGGGCCGAATATATTGCCTTCTCCCCACACCGGTAACCAGCGAGCCTTGTTACTGGTGAGCCTGTTCCCACCGAACACCGCTATTTGACGATATCGCCGCTGATGTGGCGATGGCGTTAATATCGCGTCAATGTTTGGTTTAATTTTAACAAATTTTGGCAGCGGCGTTAATATCCCTTCGATTTTGTGGTTATTTTGACCAAATTTCACTTATTGAGTATGTAATTCTGTTAAATATGATAGCATTGAATAGATTTGGGCCTAATATATTGTCGCCGATGCGGTGGAGGCGGGGGCGGGGTTTGCTTGCATTCGTCGATTCGACAATATTAATATCGCCACCGACTTTAGCGGTGGCGTCAATATCGCTTTGATTTTAGGGTTAATTTGATGAAATTTCGCTTATTGCGGATGTAATTCTGTTAAATATGATAGCATTGAATAGATTTGGCCCTAATCGGTATCTAACACTGCCTGTAAACCTGCTATGGGCAGGGGCCGTATGCATGACGTGGTGTTAGCGAGCCAAAACTGGTTTTGGCAGGGATTTCTAGGTTAGCGGCGAAAAGTCAGTACGCAAGTAGTGCAAACACACCGAGTGTAAGCTAACACCATGTCATGCATACGGGCCATGGTGTTAGAATCTCCGACTTTAAACTCGCTGTGTTTGCACACTGCTCCATGCATAGCGACTTTTTGCCGCTAAACCAGAAATCCTGTCCTAAACCAGTTTTGGCTCGCTAACACCGCTCCATGCATATGGCCCCAGGCCTGTCCATTCCCTTATGTTGTCTTCTGACTTCCTCCCTTGTCTCCCTTGTCTTCGTCCCCATTTCACCATGCCTTGCACCATGGATTTGGCCAGACCCGATAAACATGAGCTTGGTATAGGGATACATAAAATGAGTGACTTAGTTTTTAGTTTCTGCTTTTAAATGAAAGTGTACCATAATTACGTGCCGAGATAAAAAGCGCTAAATCAGAACTTTGGTTTCAGGTACCATGCCTATCTACAGCTGCCACTGCCTAGGCAGAGTATTGAACCTTTGCCAGTCCCATTATGTTCCAATCGCGTGTTTGGTAATAATAAGGTAGAAGAAATAAGTGGTATTCAAGTGGTGCTCAACCTGAAAATGTCGGCCACCAACTCAGCTAGACATTAGCGAGCTGGCTAGGGCGGCCCAGACACTACAACGTGACTGGCACAGCATAAAGTAAATACAGCTAGAAGGGTGTTTAAACGTTTTAGAAAATATTGCAGAAGGAACCAGCTAGATAAGCTTGGCCTTTCTGGGATCCGTTCTGTCTGTAAGGAATTTGTACGCATTTATTGTATCACCTCAGTTAATTGTAAACATACCTTGCAGAGAGTTAAAATAAAAGAATTGAATTGAACTGAATTGACTCTGCACTCAAAACTTCAAGACATTTATAAAATAATGATTACTACGACTACTCTATCTGCAAATAAATACATTAGCATCAGTGACATCTTCATAGTTCATATAGATATAGCTTTTAAGTTTTTTATCTAAAAAATCCCTAAATACTTGCACTACTACTAATGGCTGTGTCACATTACGACGTATCTCGCCAGCATGCCGCCAATGTGGAAAATCACTTTTTTACGTCGAGAAGCATCAAACATTTTGGCATGGGGGCAAAGTTGGATGTATACATACCGTATACACAGCATAGACTACGACTCATGTGAACACGATCACTTCATGACGATCCACCGTGCCGCCCTCGCCCCCGGAACCTGGCGGAACCGGAATCGGCACGCGAGGAGGTACCTCGAATTCATGTTGGAATGGCGCGTCAATCACTTCGCCCCCCATCCATACAACATGGGCCAGTTCATCGCCCACCTACACCGTGAGCTGCCCTTCCCTGCCTCGGTCGCCAACGTGCTATCCGGCGCCCGCACGTGGGTTCGGGAGGCGGGCGGGGACCCTGCGCCCTTCGACGCCCCCTTTGTGGATCGAGTCCGGTGGGGCGGCGAGAAGCTCTTTGCCGCCCCCATCAGGAGGGCCCTCGCCATCACCCCCGCGATGATCCCCCGCATCTACGATCACATGAGGTCCCTGGGGCACCTCGGGGTCGCCCCGTGGGCCGCGGTCGTCATCGCCTACTTTACTTTCATAAGGCAGTCGAACCTCCTGTCGCCTTCCCACACCCCGTCAGGGGGCCGGCACACCCTGCGCTGCGATGACGTCCAGCATGCCCCGGGCGGCCTGCGCATCCGAATCTCCTCTTCAAAGACCATCTGCTCCCCAGCGCAGGCGGTGTCGCTCTTCGTTCCTGCCCTTCCCAGGGAGGCCCTCTGGCCCGTGTGGGCATGGGAGAGGGCGCTGTCGCTGCTGCCGGCACGGGTGACGCCCCGGCTTTCCTCGCCCGGGAGGGTATCCCTCTCACACTACGTGATGTCACCCCCCTGATTCGGGCCGCCCTCGAAGCCGCCAGAGTCCCCGATGCCGCCAGGTACACCCTCCATGGCCTACGCAGGGGGGAAGCCCAGGCGTGCTCCTCCAGGGGGGTGGACCTCTCCGCGATAATGGCCCAGGAGACCTGGGAGTCAGACGCCATCCACGCCTACGTGCCCAGGCGGGTGCCCGTGGACGCCCCGAGAGCCTTGGCCTTGTGTTTTGGGTCGGCTCCTGGGCCTACCTCCTCGAGCTCCCAGGTCCTCCATCGACCTTCGGCAGATATTGACGAAGTGGACTAAAATATATCGACTCAGACACTGTATTACTGTAACCCATGTACCACCTTGTCTAGATCAAATAAAGCCCCCTCTTATTCTCCCACATCCGTCTCGACCTTCGTCTGTCCGGATCGGCCCATAATTTCCGAATTGTGGTTGAACCGGCGGGGGAAGCCTGAGACGCTCACATCTCCTTGCCGCGCATGCGCGTCTCCTCCTCCTCCCCCACCTCCGTGTGACCCACATTCGGGCACCATCAGCAAACCTCCCGTATTCTTCCACACCCGCCCACCCTCTATTTTACGACCACTAAGTGGGGGTCGGCTCCCGGGCCTACCTCCTCGAGCTCCTAGGTCCTCCCTCGACCTTCGGCAGATATTGACGAAGTGGACTAAAATATATTGACTCAGACACTGTATTACTGTAACCCATGTACCACCTTGTCTAGATTAAATAAACCCCCCTCTTATTCTCCCACATCCGTCTCGACCTTCCTCTGTCCGGATCAGACTTTACATCGACGCTTGACGGTGTTAGACGGCGCAACACGGCGTAAGCGTGGACCAGAGTTCAACTATGTTGAACTTTCAAGGTCAGCGCTTCCATATGTCGGCAGTTCAGACTGACACTCAGAATATCCCAACTTTCATTATTATCTCTGCTTTTGAATCCTTTCAGGGGAAATTGCTCTCAAGGGGTTGTCACACTACGACGGTGTTAGCGTATGCCGACGTATGCAATTTTCGGCCAACACGTCGGCATATGACGTCATAGGTTATGCATAGGTTGGGCATACGTCGAATACGCTCAGCATACGGCGTCATAGGTCGGCGTAGGTCGAGCCGCAAAATAATTTTTGTGCATGTTCAAAATTTTCAACCTATGCCGGCATATGGCTCAGACGTTTCTCATACGCTGGGCGTACACTGGGTGTACATCAGCATACGTTATACGCACATTAGGGGTAGGTTGGGATAGGTTGGAACACCTTAGCCGTACGTTCAGCAGTGCAGTCCGCATATAGCCAACGGATGCATAACATACTCCTAACGTACTTCGAACATATGCCTGCCATATCTCCAGCGTACTTAACGTATATGCCAAACTTCTAGCAGTGAAGTAATGTATGTAACGTTGGTCAGCGTCTTCATACGTTACGTACATTGTGTGTACGTTGTGTGTACGCCCATTTTTATCCCTCGCCCCTGCAAAGTTCGACGAATGCCGACGTACTGGCAAATTGTCGTACATTGGGCACACGCCAATGCCATACGTCGTAGTGTGACAGGGCTTTTAGTTCAAATTAAATACTTCAGATCTTCCTCTTCAATCGCGCATTAAGATTTTTTTAATCGACCCAATGAAAGCTTTTAAATTTATTGTGCAAAAAATACATTCTCCGCATAGACATAGCATTGCTGAGGCACTAATTTTCTTACTGCGTTAACAATAACATCGAGAATAGGTCGACGTTGGTGACCATGTGCGTCAAAGCATTCAGAGTTTCATGGCCACGTTCCACTTGTAGCACTCCCCACTGTTTTGCGCCATCACACCGTGCCAACCGGCGTAAAGTTGATGGCGTCACCCGCTGTCAAAACTATAAACGGGCCTTAAGACGACAACACTTTCAACGAGAGCGAACCCAACTCCCGAGATATTGTCAGAATGAATACATTAGTATCAGTGGCATCATTTTCCTATAGCTGGCAGGTTATCTGAGAATCTGCTAGGTACACCCACACTCACACCTGCCTGTATGCCTACCTATATGTATATGTGTGAACATATACACACACAGACATATATATATATATATATATATATATATATATATATATATATATATATATATATAAATATATATATATATATATATATATATATATATATATATATAGGTAGCTATTGCAGCTCGCCTATGTCGAAGGTGAGGTAAATTTCAGTCAAACTCACAGGAGTTGTTTTCGGTGGTCAAACATTGGAGTCGAACTAGCGACGACTGCAATGTTGGTGAGTTTACTCTATTGGGAGGAGAACCGTAATGCTTGACCTTTGGTTATACCACCTGCCCATACATGATTGTGTTGACACTCTCTGGTTGGATGGACTGTATTCGCCCAGTGGAGCATCTTGGCATTTGTTGCAGCCATTATGATGGAATAAAGTCACGCTGAAGTGATTCACAAGTCTCACAATTCTTTTACCCACACGAATGCGCGACAATAGACAAGATCACTGTTGCGACTGCCCATGCGCTGAAAACGGCATTGGCAGCAAAGCAAATGCGGCTGGCCATTGAGTTTGCCGATACGCGAAGGGCAAAACTTCGATTTTATTCAAAATGAATAGAAAAACATAACAATATGGCATAAACCTACATGTACACATGCAATATAATGATATTCTGAGTGTCAGTCTGAACTGCCAACAAAACTAGCCATAGTTAAACATTTTGAGCTAAGAAACATACAATTCCACACAAAACAATCAATCACTTTAAGGCTGATATCCACATCACCATTATTAATTCTTGCTCTAAATATTAAAATGCCAAATGTGTCAACATACACGTGTCTCAGAGAAATATATAACCAATATCTGATTAACCCTACTCATATGTCATTAACCATAGGATATAATTAAAAACATAAATAAAATAAGTAAAACTGACTCTGACTATGTCTCCAACACTAATCTGAGTGCCCAGATTTGTCAAAATCTAAATGCACATGACATAAGATGTGCTGATTATATTGATTTAAATGCAATGCTGGATAAAAGATTAATATTATATCTTAATTTATTATATATATTTTTTTAGTTGGTATTCTATGTTTCAAACAAGAGCTGAGATGAGCTGAAACTAGCACATTTCATAGCTGACCCAGTGTATTAGCATGTGCCATGTGCTTCTTGCTGGGTTTGTTTTTCTTCTACGCATCCCACAATGCACAGCGCGGCTGGAATGCTGATCTAGTCTATTGCAAAGTGACCAAGCTGGGCCGGCTTAGTGACCAAGTCCGATCTGCAGGAGCTCTCCTGTCTGGCACCAGCTCACTGAGCGCCGATGACGACTTACGGTTAAATATACAACTCATTCACAAATACTAGAAACATGAATAAATAAGAAATACATGATTTTGGCTTCATGGTCAGTATCATTAACACTGGGGAAAAGTATGGTAGCAATTGTAAATAAATCTAGATGTAGATTTCTAAACGTAAGTCTATACCTATTAGTATTACTAGTACTAGACCTACTCTAGTTCTAAACCAAAAAATATCAAATTCCCCAAGAACCCCCGGGCGGGGGCGCTGTGAAGACTACTAGCGCCATCACGTATAGCAGGGAGGGTAGTTTAGTACCACCTAGCATGTCACAAGTGTGACCTATTTTAGTGTAGTAGTATCTTTGCTCAGACTGCCGTGGGGTTCTTCCTATTCCCGTTTGGTGGCAGCACAGTCGCCTGCTGCAGCAGCATCAGGCTCAGACAGAGGCTTCGGTCGCCTCCTGGGATAATCCAAGCACCCCCCCCCCCCCCCCCCCCCCCCCACACACACACACACCACCCCACCCCACCCCACCCCCGCCAACTCCTCCCCCTCTTCGCCCACACTCCCTTCCGATTCCATTCCTCTACTCCCCCGCCCCTCCCCGCCCCCTCTCCGCTACCCATCTCCTGCTACGCAGCCCGTCCCACAAGCGGAGGGAGGCCATTGCTGCTCAGCCCGCCGCTGTTCCACCAGCCGGGCGGACGACCCCCCCCCACCACACACCCCCGGCCCATGCCGGGAGAGGCGACGGCGACACCAGGAGAGGGAGAGAGGCCCGGGATTCAGTCGACGGGGCAGGCTGGCAGGCAGGCCGGGTGTCTGTCATCTGTACACCATTGCCTTGTTAACGCCAAGCATCCGACGTCAGTGCAGGTGAGTGTTGTTTACATAAACCAGACGGCGCTTCTGGAAGCCGCCGGACAGGCATCAATCAGAGTGGCGGCCTGCTATCCCCTGCCTGGCCGTGGTCACCATGGTGTCGGCCGGCTGTAGTAGGGCGGGGTGCGGCGGCTGCCACAGAATGCATTCGGCCCTTGGTGCGACGGAGGCAACGGTCCTCAGTTGGTTCATGATTGGGAAATGTAGATTGTTGTTGCGAGTTAGGCGCGAACTAGTCGAGCCTGTTGTCGTTGTGTTTGTTTGGTTGTGTGTAGGTATGAGTGGTCGACCAGGTTGCAGGCTGTGGTGGGTTCATCGGTGACGGTGGGATCTCTTCAGCAGGGGAGTGACATGCGTACACTTTACCTTATTCATGTCAATTGTCATAGCCTTGTCATGCAGCCCCCTCATGGCCTAAGGACCTGGCGATCCTTACAGTACATTATGTGGACTATCTGACCGAGAACTCACTGTCATGTCCACACATGAGCATGCCCATGTTTCAAAGGCACACCATTCCCCTTCCCAAATCTATACTCATTTGATCTACCCAGAGCCACACTCCACATCACCAACCATTACTATAGTCCAACTCTAACAATTCAATCAATTGGGGTGTTCGTAACCTTACGACGGTTACAGGTCGCAGAACTGCAACATTGGGTAGAGAGGCTCCGATAAATCGGCCCAATCTGTGGTTGAAGACTTGTCTTCGTAGAGGGAGTGTTGTGAAGGCTGGGGGCATCTTTCACGACGTAGTGACGATGGGGCGCCGGGTGGCAGCGGATCTCTCCGTGCCGGTATGTAGTTGAGTTGTAGGTGTGTGTAGCGCTTGAATCCGGTCAGCAGGGGTTTGAGGAAGGCGGGCAAAGGTGGGAGCAGCGGTCGTTCCAGCAACAAGAACCAGACAGAGAAATCGTAATAGGTCAAGGGCCCCACCCAAGAACACAACAACCCTGGTCAAGGGAAGAAGTGTGCCTGGGAGAAATCGAATGGGCAGAATCTAGGAAAGAGAAATGAGGAGAGTTGAGTCAAAGGACCGTGTCTATTTGCCCTACGGTGACCATCCAGCGAGCCATAGATACGGACAGAGTAAGAATAGAAAGTGAAAATGCTGGCGGGCACCCCCTCCTGGAACTCTTTTCAGACATATCAAGGAGGTGCTAGGCCGGCAGAGAGGTGATAGAGAGAGGTGTGGACGAAGTGCGGTCCGGATAGCAAGTGGGTAACAATTCTACCTCTGCATCTATATATATCCAACACTACCCCACAACCACCCAACCGTAGCCATTTCCACTCCTCGCTCTACCACCCCTCTGCCTAGCCAAACCAAAGCCATCCCCGCTTATCCCTCTACCATCCCTCCACCCAACCATGACAACCCCACAACCACCCAACGGTATAGGGATGAAAGATCTGCCTACTTCCCGGATTTTCACGATTTCCCCCCCTCCACATTCCCTCATTTAGTTAATATAATGCCAATGAGAGAAATTGGTCAGTCCGAATCCCGTTCTTATATGACTTTAGATATTGCTCGGACATGAAACCCAAACAAACAAAGAAGCAAGTAGTGATTGCGGAGAGAGAGAAAGGGATGTTGCAACATGGGTAATAATACAGTCATAGAACAAGGAGAAATTGGAACGCTCTCCAAAGATTACCGCACAACCAACCGTAACCATTCCTACTTCTCTGCCTACCATCCATCTGTCTAACCGTGACTACCCCACAACCACACAGCCGTACCCACTCCCACATCTGTCCAACCGTGACTATCCCACAAGCATCCAACTGTAGCCACTCCCACCCGCCTCTACCATCCATCTGTCCAAACGTGACTACCCCACAACCACCCAACGTAGCCACTCCCAACCCTTCTACCATCCATCTGTTCAACAGTGATCACCCCACAACCACCCAACCGTAGCCACTCCCACTCCCCTCTACCATCCCTCTGTCCAACCGTGACTACCCCACAACCACCCAACCGTAGCCACTCCCAACCCCCTCTACCATCCATCTGTCCCACCGTGACTACCCCCACAACCACCCAACCGTAGCTACTCCCACTCCCCTCTACCATCCATCTATCCAACAGTGACTACCCACAACCACCCAACCGTAGCCACTCTCACCCCCGTCTACCATCCATCTGTCCAACCGTGACTACCCCACAACAATCCAACTGTACCCACTCCCACCCCCTCTACCATCCATCTGTCCAACCGTGACTACCCCACAACCACCCAACCGTAGCCACTCCCACTCCCCTCTACCATCCATCTGTCCAACCGTGACTACCCCACAACTACCCAACCGTAGCAGTCCAATCCCACCCCCCTCTACCATCCATCTGTCCAACCATGACTACCCCACAACCACCCAACTGTAGCCACTCTCACCCCCCTCTACCATCCATATGTCCAACCATGACTATCCCACAACCACTCAACCGTAGCCACTCCCACCCCCTCTACCATCCATCTGTCCAACCGTGACTATCCCACAACCACCCAACCGTAGCAGTCCAATCCCACCCCCCTCTACCATCCATCTGTCCAACCATGACTACCCCACAACCACCCAACTGTAGCCACTCTCACCCCCCTCTACCATCCATCTGTCCAACCGTGACTATCCCACAACCACCCAACCGTAGCAGTCCAATCCCACCCCCCTCTACCATCCATCTGTCCAACCGTGACTATCCACAACCACCCAACCGTAGCAGTCCAATCCACCCCTCTACATCCATCTGTCCAACCATGACTCCCCCAACCACCCAACTGTACCACTCTCACCCCCCTCTACCATCCATCTGTCCAACCGTGACTATCCCACAACCACCCAACTGCAGTCCAATCCCACCCCCCTCTACCATCCATCTGTCTAACCGTGACTCCTCCACAACCACCCAGGCGTAGCCACTCCCACTCCCATCTCTACCATCGCTGTGCCCAACTGTGACTACCCCACAACTATCCTACCCTAGCCACTCCCTGGAATCTCTCCCCTCTTTTCCGCCTCCCATTTCTTTCAGATTAACTTCTGACCTAGTTATCTCCATTTAAAAGCGCTGGTTTCTGTGTGCTGTTTGACCCATGCCGCAGTTAAGTGTTTCATGATGCAAAGGGCTAAGGGATGCATTGCTGTTTTGGTTTCTGGTGCTCTTTATTGCCTAAAATCCCACACCACAAGGCAGGTAAACTATGCCCAAAGGGTGGTTTGTTTTCATCTGTCAGTGCGAGAACCAGCAGGTTCGGTTCCGACAGACTGATAGTCCTCTTTTCTGGTTTACTTTTCAAGAGCATGCCTTGAATGGGACACTGAAACATTAACTAGTCGCCAAGAAAATCAAAGCTGCATATCAACATTCATAACTAGGTTGGTGATTGTTGGTTGTCTGGTTTCGAGGTAATATTTAAAGTTGCATTGTCTGATGGGTTTTGAGTTTCTGTCATTTTCTGAGATAAACATATTAGGATGATCACTATAATCTACCCTACTTTTAGTTGAAGTAACTTTTATTTTAAATAGCAAACTTTTGAGATATTTGAAGTGCAAACAAACAAAATTAGTTTTGGCAAGCTTGCCAGAACTCTCACACCATAGTTTTCTGCAGTAATAGGTTCTATTAAATTGCCTCAGAATTCCCTTCTATATGGTGACAAATGTTTAACAAGTGCACCAGTATTTAAGTTAGATATGTAGAATCAAATTGAGATACTTGTTTTGGTTTTGAAAATGTGATGCTTCATCGGACTCTGCAGCTTTAACAACAGGTCACATCCAAGTGACATTAACCAAGTTAAAGAGCTTTTTACATAAAAAAAATGCGCATCAGCCAAGTGCTCGTGTATGAAGGTTAGGATTAGGATTACTGCAGAGTTCATACCCTCATATCGGGTCTACAACACACATCCCTATCTGCTCCTGTTACTCAAAACGTTCCTAAAAGATTTGTGGAGTTACTATATCAACTATTCTAAACTCAAAATCTGGTAGCTATTAGGACATAGTGTTGCTTATCATAGCATATTGTTTGTCACATTAAATCATTGCCAATTTCATAAGCACATATCTCCATAATATAAGATAAACTTATAAAGCGTACTAAGAACTAGTTAAACACATCTTTCCAGAAACACCCAGAAAAGCCATATGAATCTTGTCATGGCTGTAGAGGTGCAGCAGTGTTGAAAGACCTCTGGTGGCTGCCACCCCTTCCTTTGTCAGCCTCCAATCAATGCAGCCTCATGCTGAAGCAGACCATGCATACCCTCACTCCCATCCTAACCGGTTCCCCCAACCCCCCCAACCCCCCAACCCCCCCAAACACCACCTCATCTCCTTTCGGCCAGCCTCCAGTGTCCCCCCCCCCCCCCCCCCCCCCCCCCCCCCAATTCTCATCTCCTACCCCGTCCTCTATCCCCAGCCCCCATTCCTCCCCTCTCCCTACGCCAAGTTCCCGTCTCCTCGCCCCCACTCTCCCTTCTCCCTCCTCCCTCATGCCGTCGCGCCCCCTCCACCTCATCTCATATTAAATGGCGTCCAATGTCCTCCCCTCTCCCTCCCCGTCCCTCCTCCGCTTTCCCCCTCCCCCTCTCCCCTTCCCATACTCCACCACTCACTCCCCCCACCCGACTCCCCATTCTCCTTTCCACCCGCCCTCCATGCCCCTCCCTGCACCTCTTCATGGTCACCCTCCCCCTCTCCACCGCCTCTCGCCCCTCCCAGTGCCCGGAGTCTGGCTGCGGTGGGTGGGTGGATGGGGAGGCTGGGGTAAATTAAGCGGGCAGGCTTGGGTGGCTGTGGAGGCTGTGTAATTACACCGAACCTTGTTAGTAATATTATTTGTGACAGATCTACTGAGAGCAGGGTGACTGAATGGGGTTTAATGTCCTAGTAAGATAGGACGTTATTCCAGGGCAGTACCGCCTCTTGTCAGACAGCTCTATAGAGCTGCCTCAATAGGAGATTATGTCGCTGGCAGCGTGACACAGCATCCCACTTTGTCACATTATTAAATCCAGTCAGCCAATTCTAGCCTAATAATACCCAGTACCAGGTGAAATAGCGGATTGCTAGCTTTATTGTGCTGCCTCGTGACCATAATTCCATCCAGCACTCGGTTACATTATCCTGACCACAGGCCAACCAGTCCTTGCCCTATCCAGGCAAGGTAATAACAATCGTATTTCTTTTGGTGAAGTCTTTAGTTTGACTTGAGCATTGACCAAACCCATGACTCGCTGAAAGACAATCTACTGTTAGATCATCCCATTTAGTCTGGTTTTCGCAGTGTAAGAACGATTATGTGTGTCATGACCGTAGTGTATAGGGTCTGCCGAGCGACTGGTCGGTCACAAATAACACCCATGCAATGCTCAAATACCGTCGCAGTCCTCTGCACATAGATCTGCAGATATATTGGAAAAGAAGGCGGTGCCATTTCGGTAACTGGGAAAACTTAAACTTAACGAAAGGAAAACTCAGAATGGCGGCTTATTTAGACAATCTTACCAACTTTGACTTTATTTTGATGGAATAGAAAGCTTAAATGAATGTTGCTTCTTGATCTAACTGGTTTAGCAGCTTTGACTATGCTATGCAGTAATGATAAGCTTGGATGAATGTCGCTTGTCATTCAGTCCATCTTAAATATATTTGACTATGCCACGAAGGATGAAAATCCTATGTAAATGAGGCTTCTTATTTGATGATTTATATTTTGCTTCTTATACTTAGCAGCTTTGGCTAAACTGAGAAGGAATAGAAAGGTTAGATGAGTGTGACTTCTTATTCTTGCCATGCCATCATCTTTGACTACACTGGAAGTCGAAAGTTGGTATGAGACTTATTGAAACATGATTCAAACGAAGCTAGTGCAAACTCAGTCGTTTGTATTATGTTTGACGTACAAAATGAATTTCATCTACATGATAATTGTTGTGTTCGGCAACAGCTACAGAAAAGTATTTAATTTCATTGTATTCCCAAAACGAATTCCATAAGCATGTCATCGCATTCTAAAACCAGGGTTTTAAAGCCATGTAAAAACGGCGCTGCGGTCAGTACCCGTTCAAACGCTATTCACAGTTTTCTTTGACACCATTATTTGGTAACCTCAGGAGTTTCATTTCAGGTCGACTGGTCATATATATATATTTTACCTCGGTACTATGCCTCTGGCGACTCGTAGTCCAGGGAGAAGGAAGCACATCCAGGTCCAGCAATTAGCATAATCAACTCACAACAGGAGGACGTTTGTGAGCAGCTCCGGCAGTTTTTCTACATTAACTACAAAACCAACAAGGCTAGTATCTTACAAACTGGATACGTTAGTTTAGTTCATGTTAGCATTCACATACAATGTTTTTTGAAACTTTTCCATAAGTTATTACTGTTTTATGATAATGATCGTTAGAACAATGCATCCATTGTTCGGTTATTTAAGAAGCCGCCCATTGCTGAATGGAGAGATGTGTGGAAGGAGCCATTTACATCGTTAGGATTAATTCCTGGGTTTCTTTTGATTTCCCAAATAAGTATTATCGATAAGGTGTACATCCGAGTCCTATAGTATTTTCTTCAAGTTGTTGGTGAGGAAAGCCACAGGTAGGAGAAGTTTATAGGACATAGAGTGTGGGAGGGACTGCTACACTGGTCCCTACCCCTCATTTGGATCAGTTGGTTTCCCATACCATCATCCTACGACTGTCTATTAACCACACGCCTGCGTTAAAAACTGTTTAAAAATGGTTTTACCGCCATGATACACACCTCGTATAATTATACTCTAATTATCTGTGTATATTATGTGAAAAAGGCATCATAGAACCAGCACTACATGTGGCTGGGGAATTCATATCTAATATTTTCTTGAGACCCAAACCAAATGGAGATGTAAGACTAATTCTAGATCTAACATTATTTAACAAATTTGTAGAATACAAACATTTCAAAATGTTTTCATTAGACACAGCTAGAGACTTAGTAACACAAGGCTCCTGGCTAGCCAGTGTGGATCTTAAAGATTCATACTATGCAGTACCTATCTATAAACTTAATCGTAAATATCTCAGGTTTTGTCGGAACGACGAACTGTATGAGTTCATGTGCATTCCTAATGGACTAGTTTGCTCTCCACAAATTTTCACAAGGTTACTTAAACCAATATTTTCCCAGGTGGCTAGGGAAGGACATATTATGTTTCCTTATATTGATGACTCATTTATTGTTGCACAAGCACAACAACATTGTCAGAAAGCAGTAGACAAATTATGTGAGACATTAAAAAAATTAGGATTCTACATACATGAAACTAAATTAGTGTTAACCAACAAAGAAGTTAAAGTTTCTGGGATTCTTTATTGACGCCACAGAAATGACCATTTCATCAATGGAACAAAAAGTTGATGAATTTACAACAACAGGAAACCAATTATTACAATTGAACAAACCAAAGATAAGACAAGTCGCAATACTGATAGGAATTATGATAGCATATGCACAGGCTATTCTTTATGGCAAGACTCATATTAAATCGCTAGAAATAGATAAGAACTTAGCTTTGGCTTGCACAAAAGGAAACTTTGAACTGCCCATGATGATTTCGCCAGAAGGTAAAAAAGATATTATGTGATGGCTGTCACACATTAACAATTAGCCCAACCCCATTAGAATGGGAGAGCCCAACACAACAGTTACAACAGACGCTTCACTAGAGACCAACATGCAACAGGTGGTCGGTGGATGGATGATGAAATCTCCGATCAAAAAAATGTACTAGAACTTAGAGCTATTTATCTAGGATTACATAGTCTCGTTCACCTATGTAAGGGTATTAACAGTTATGACTTACATACATAATATGGGAGGGACTCGGTCCAAACCATGTAACTATTTGGCCAAACTTATTTGGGACTGGGCAAAGAAACGCGAGATATGGCTAACAGTAACACATATTCCAGGCAGTTAAAATACTTTGGCTGACAAGAAAAGTTGACAGTTTCACAACCATCTAGAATGGTCATTAAATCAGAGTATTTTCGACTACATTTGTTATAAATGGGGCAAACCAGAAATTGACTTATTCGCATCACACAAAAACAAAAAGTTACCCAAATATGTGTCTTGGCATCCAGAGCCAGAAGCCTGGAGAGTAGATGAATTTTCTTTAATTTGGAATAATAAATTCTATTACATATTCCCACCATTCAGCATTATCAGCAGAGTGGCCAAGAAGATCAAGATGGATCACTCACACGCAGTACTGATAGTACCAGCATGGGACTCACAACCATGGCTCGCGGCAATAACATTAGAAGCAAAAGACATGCTCAGGTTCCCACAAGAAAGGAACAACCTACAACATCAAGGACCACTAACAGTACATGGAGACATGTCAACGAAACCCCTTTTGGCATTCCTTTTTTAAGAAAACATTTAGAACAATATGGTTTCAACAAAATTACACAAGAAAGACTTATTTCACATGCCTGGAGGAAAGGAACGGTGAAATTATACACAAGTTATTTAAAGAAATGGGGACTTAATTGTCTTCTAAAAGGAGTCAAGCCATTAAAACCTAGAATAGCCCAAATATTAAGATTTCTAAGAATATTAGAAGATGAAGTAATAGGATTCGGTGCAATCAATGCAGCAAGATGTGCACTTTCAATTATTCTACCAAGAATAGATGGACAAACGATCGGAAAGCACCAGTTAGTACACTGGTTCATTAGATAAGTGTATGAAAGAAACCCACCCAAACCTAAATATAATAGGTTTTGGGATGTGTCGATTGTATTTAAGTTATTCAAGTCATGGCCTAGCAATAGACATTTATCAATGAAGGAACTAGGATTTAAGTGAGCAGCGCTATTACTGTAGTGACAGGACACAGAGGCCAAGCGATTGTGGCACTCTCACTGGATGGACTAGAAATAGATAAGGATGAGGCAACATTCGATTTAGCTAGTTTTCCGGAAGATATGTGTAGTTTCAGCCATTAGGGCATATGTATCCAAGTCACGCGGAATAAGGAATTTCAGACAGCTTCTAATCAAGGTGCTTAAATAGGCAGGCATCAATACTGGATGCTACTCATCCCACTCAACGCATGGAGCCATGGTCTCCAAGACAAGACAGTTTGGAATCTCAGTAAAGAGAATCCTTGCACAAGCTGGGTGGAAGACGGCTAGATTGTTTGCAAAACATTACAACAAATGACTAGAAAAGCCAAGCGGACTGGTGACTCTCCTACTCACCGACTAAAGATGGGTGAGAAACAAAATTACTCCAGAGTCAGGAGTAGAGTGATCTCTCTTCAGTGTGTCTGAAGCAGAATCTAGAATAATGATCTCAGGTTTGAGGCTAGTGTGGTCAGAGGGGCAATGGGGTGCGGGTGACTAGGCAGTCCACAGCCAGCCAATCAGGCACCTCCACAGTCTGGGTGGGTGGCACCCCATTCCCCCCCCCCCCCACCCCCCCAGTAGGGGTGGCTGTCACTCAACCCAGCTGCAGGTGGTGCCCTGTGTGTATATGCAAATTAGGCTGGTGTGACCACCCAGTGGTCATGTAGGGACAGATAGCTGCATACAGTTACAATAAATCTCTGTTAAAATGGTCTTTTCTCCAGTTGCACTCTTTATGGATGCATAGAGAAACATTTCAACAATCATGTACTGCCTCTTATATAGGAACATCTCTTCATTAATCTCAGGCCTAATATATGAACATATATTTCACACAGCTTATATCATGTTATAATGGGAGTGGGATATTATTACCTTTAGTTTACATAACATTGTCCGCACTCCGTCACCCAAGAATAATAATGCTCTATGCCAATATATAATTCCGAACCGAAAATCCGTATATTTTTATACGCCGTTTTGGCGCCAGTTTAGGGCAGTCCTGGGCTCAGAAGGAACGGTCATTGATTGGACAATATTAACGAGACATATGCAGAATAATTAATTATTATTCGAACAATAATAATAAATAGGAAGCATTTAACTCCGGCATTTATATATGCATAATATAGTATTTATTACTATGAATATAAAGGGGCGGAGCTTCTATCCGATATGGGTTTAGGATCCTTGCATTTAATGCGGCTATTTATTAATAACGATATATATTTATTGTGCTATTTGCTGCGGGCCGGTTCCCGCTGCGCTATCCTGGCGCCACCACCATTTCGCCAGATGCCAGTCAGAGCTTGTAAGACTCACATCGGTAGGTAGGCTTCCACCACTCCTCGTCTTGGCTCTTTATTGTCTCCTACGTCGTAGCCCAATTTATATATATATATATTTAAGCGTTGGGCTATTTCACCCCTGCTTAAGGCGAGCCTACGTGTTAATATAAATAATTGTTTCCATGTGAATGTCTTGTGCCTCCCACCGCTGGTTGTCTGCCTTCCTGCCAGCTTGACCCTTGGCTAGCAATGTCCAAGGTGGAGAGTTCGACTCCTTACATACCGTGGGGAGGAAGGCCCTTAATTAAATAAGTTTATAGAGCAATCAAAATAGCAATATGAAGTTGACCATAGCGGTTAATAATATAAGTCTGGAGAATAGTAAAGAATGCAAGGAACGTTCCAGTCACTTTAGGAGCTCACCGTTTTATTCTTACCTCTTACTAACAGGATGAATTTAGCAATATAACGTATGTTATTAGTTAAATATGGTTCAGCAATATAATGTATGTTATTAGTTAAATCCCCTCCCATATAATTAAGTTAAATAAGTTTGGAATTTCGACAATAAAAGCCAAAATATTCGGCTGAAACATTGGAGCGTGCAAAAACACGTCCGATGGGTCTGGGTCCGAATGTCCAACCTCCTATCATTGCTAGGATAGTCACAATCAACGTATCCAAGCATCACTTTACAGCAGGGAACCCGGCCTCGCAAATGTGGCAGTTGCGAGCTTGTAAATAATGGCAAAATGCGAGCCTGCAAATAATCAGTCGAGTAGTCTCGCCCACTTCACATATATATATATATATATATATATATATATATATAGATAAGCATGGTGCCCCACTCCTGCCCCCTCCGCTCTGCTTTTACAGCACCCGTCTCCATGGTTACCACGCCATCACCACCCTGCCTGCTTTTCTCACGCCACACATTTCCTCTGTAGCCATTCATTTCTGCATCTGAGACCTCTTTACCAATGTAAAGCACAAACAAATCTTAGAGTCCCTAACACCAACTCGGCTATATCACCTGTAATTTTGGATATGTTCGATTTCGCTGCCAGTTAACACTAAATCTAAGCGCTTCAAAATTGAATCAGAGATAATTTTTGCTGTCATTTGACATGGATCTGACCATTTCAGAATTTCATGTAAATATAAATCTATGCAGGGGAATATAATTGACAAGACTGACATAATAGATACCACTAGATTTTCGCTGTGAATATGGCCCTTGCTGTCGACACGGTGTTAAATCAGCAGCAATCAATCAATCATTCATCCCTGAGCACACTCACAAGCCAAGACACCCCATTCCAACCTACACTCACCCACATCTATACACCTGCACACCCAAGCGCATCCACACTCACACACTGTCAGATTTACACCACCTACACCTACATCCCATTCGACCGCACACTCGTCATCATGCTGTCGGTCGCGATGCGACAAAGACTGCTTTCATTACTTGACTGTCGCTCTCCATTTACATTTCATGAAAGCTGCCTGCAAAAGTGTTTTAGTGCTGCTGGCTTTTGCAGATTACCAGCGGCACTCTCTCGGGGAGAAAATAGAGGTCTCACACCAGCAAGAACATGTCCAGACAGGCGCAAAACTAATTGTCCCTGCAGTGGCTGTTCGGGAGATTTGGGAGTTCCATACATCAACCGCCCTTGATGCTGCCACAGTGGCATGGTTTTCTGTTCAGGGTTTGCTCCCTTAGCCTTCGGTTCTGTCAAGAACCTGTACCACAAGGCAGTGGTTTACAACTCTGCAGGGCAGGGGCGTCAAACTCCCTGAGGTATTGCAATACCCTCATACCCATACCGCACAGTCACACACTCGACAAACTCACACGCCTTCACCCCCATACCCACATACTTGCACACACCACAACAAAAATTGTATTAAAGCAAGAAACAAATAACGAGCAAGAAACCATAACGAACCCTTTCTGTCTTAGAACGCCTGTGTCCTACCGCTCCCCACCCCTCTCCCACACACCCGGTCTCCCTCTCCCCACCCCTCTCCCACCCACCCGGTCTCCCCCTCCCCACCCCTCTCCCACCCACACGGTCTCCCCATCCGGCCCTTCTCCCACCCACCGGGTCTCCCCCCCTCCCCGCCCCTCTCCCACCTACCCGGTCTCCCCATCCCCGCCCCTCTCCCACCCACCCGGTCTCCCCCTCCCCGCCCCTCTCCCACCCACCCGGTCTCCCCTTCCGGCCCTTCTCCCACCCACCGGGTCTCCCCCTTCCCGCCCCTCTCCCACCCACCCGGTCTCTCCCTCCCGCCCTCCTCTCCCACCTACCCGGTCTCTCCCCCTCCCCGCCCCTCTCCCACCCACCCGGTCCTCCCCCTCACCGCCCCTCTCCCCCCACCCGGTCTCCCGCCCCCCCCGCTCTCCCGCCCCTCCCCGCCCCTCTCCCACTCACCCGGTCTCCCCCCTCCGGCCCTTCTCCCACCCACCCTGTCTTCCCCTCCCCGCCCCTCTCCCCACCTACTCGGGCTCCCCATCCCCACCCTCTCTCCCACCTACTCGGTCTCCCCATCCCCACCCTTCTCCCACCCACCCGGTTTCCCCCTCCGGCCCTTCTCCCACCCCACCCGGTCTCCCCCTCCGGCCCTTCTACTTCCTCCTCGCCCTTCTCCCACCCACACGATCCTCCCCCCCCCCCCTTCCCTCCGCGTGGACACCTCTTCCCCTCTCCATCCCACATATTCTTTTTCCCTTCTCCCTTCCTTCCTTGCTCCTTTTTCCCCAAACCCATTCCCTCCAACCCATTCCATTGCTACGCATCCTCTGTCTCCCCCCAGTCCCTCATCCCTCATCCCTCATCCCTCCCTTGCCACTTCACATCATCATCTCTCCTTATCTCCTCCCACTCCATATCCCCCCTTCCCTCTTTCTGTCCCCCCCCCCCCCCCCCCCCCCCCTCATACCCCACCCTGACCAACCATATCCACCACTCGTCACTCCCTCCTCTGTTGTCTCTCCTACTCCTCTCCCTATGTCCCCTGCACCTCCCTCACAGTTCTCTCCGCCACTCACCCCCCCCCCCCCTCCGTCCCCAACCACCCCACCCAGCTTCACCTACTCCTCCACATCATTGGTATTCAGATGCGTGCCTGCTGTCATTAGGCCACCAATGCCCACCAAACACCAACGGTGAGCTGGTCGCTGGCCAAACATCATTACAAAGAGAGAGAGTGGCGACATTATTTTTAGCTAGCCCTGTAAGCGCAATTCTCTGTAGAGTGTGCGCACCGTACAGCTTTCTGGGCGTTTTCCCCACCCACAATGCCGGCTCAGTTGGGTTCACACCTTTCTGGGTCTGCGAGGTTCGCGATGGCAGTTCAACGGGTTTGTGGATCCGTATCCGTGGCTGGTGTCTGGCTGGCTTTGGGTAGGTGCCTGTTGGCAGAGCTACACCGACTCCTACTGTGTCTCTCTGGATTAAGGATCGCCCTAAGCGAGTCCCCAAAATCATCAACTGATACTGCCAGGTTATGCTTTCATCATTTAGCAGAGATGGAATCCGATCCTTTCCCCATTCACAACGCCACATATCGGCTCACCACCTCGTTAAGGATCGTTGTCTATTTAGTACCCCACACCATATACAAATAAGCTAGAAGACGCAAATATTGTTTTCCGTTTATTATTAATGCTGTATTGATGTATGGATATAGAAGTCGTCCTGTTGCCAGGTAAGGTGTACTAAAGTGTTCTCATGCTGTCTTTCATTTCAATGTATATTGAGTAGAAACAAATGTGGGTTAACTGTCTCAGCTTCACAACTTGTTTATTATTCAATTGCCAACCTAAAGGGGCTGTCACATTAGGGTTTTTTGCAGGAGCGTACGGCGGCGTAAGCGCATTACGTCATATACGTTGGTATACGCCGCCATATGCTACGCATACGCTATGCATACGCCATCATACGCCGTCATACACCGTCATACGCCGATCCTCCAACAAGCCTGTTTCCTTGCTCAAAATTGTCAGCGTATGGCAGCGTATGGATCATACGCTGCTCATACGCTAGGCATACGCTATGCATACACTGGCATATGTTATGCATAGGTTAGGGGTATGTCGGCATAGGTTGGGCATACGCTGGATTGACACCCGCCGGGTGTCTCTTGCGTACCCCCAATGTTCTGTAAAAAGTGGTGTCACACTACGGCGTATGGCGTTAGCGTATGGATTTTCGACCCATACGCCGTCATACGCCGTCATGTGCTTCGCATACACTACGCATATGCTATGCATATGCCGGCATACGCCATCATACTCCGTCATACGCGCATCCGTCCAAATTAGGACGCGCATCCGTCCAAATAAGAAAGATGTTACTTGTTGTTTAAACTAACTGTCTATCCTCCCCGCCCTATTGCAAATGTTGATATACTTTAATTAATGCAGATCTAGGCCGGCATCCTATGTTGTGTCGCCGCTGTCACTTATAAACAGCCTACGTTAATGTTTTACTCAGTTAAGTGTCATTACGTTACTTCATGCTTTCATTAATAATGTGGCTATTATATCCCCGCAGAAGGGCTGATCAGCTGCTTAAGGCCTACCAGGCAGAAGGCCCTTAATTACATATAGAATAATCGAATATCAATATCAAGTTGACCATAGCGGTTAATATACGTAAAGACTGGAGAATAGTAAAGAATGCAAGGAACGTTCCAATCACTTTTAAGAGCTCACGGCTTTATTCCTAACATTACTGGTACAATCCAATTCGCTAATAATAAATACGCATAAGTTCAGCCCTTCCCACCATGATTAACTTAAAAATAATTCAGAATTCCGACAATAAAGGCCTAAATCTCGTCTAAAACATCAGAGCGTGCAGAAACACAGCCGATGGGTCTGAGCCCGAGCCCTCGACCTTCCATCATTGCTAGGAAAGTTGCAATCTACGTCTCCTAGCAACGCTTTATGGCCGTTAACCCGGCCCCGCATTTGATGGCTGAGTGTAGTCTCGCCCACTTCATATATATATATATATATATATACCTACGTATATACAACGTATATACAGATGTAGGCAAATACGCATGGTGCTTCCCCCAGCGGCTTGGGCCAGAACTAGCTTAGTTCACCGCCCCGCTGCCGGGTGCTTCTTACATATGTACCTTGGGCTATAAGGTCAACAAAAATTTGTATATTCTATTTATTTACTTATTTATTTTCATATTTACTTTTTCTCTTTTACTTTACCTTTTATTTTATTCCTTTTACCTACTCATTCACTTTGTTCTTCTATCGGTAGGGCATTTGAGCCCCAGCCAGGTGCATTTGATGTTATTCCTAATAAATATTGCACCCACCACTCTGCCTCTAGTGCTATTCTTACATATATATATATATATATATATATATATATATATTTTACTTCGGCACTAAGCCTCAGGCTACTCGTAGCCAAGGGAGAAGGAAGCACATCCGGGTCCAGCAATTAGCATAATCAACTCACAACGGGAGGACATTCGTTGAGTTGCTCCGGCAGTTTTTGATCTACGAATACGTACTAATTGTAAGTATTTATTTGGAAATGGTGCAATTTGGTTATGATACCTTTTGGCACCTTTTGACAAAGTTTTTGAAAATTTGTGATATTATTGGTTACTTTTATGGCTGTTTTACGATTTGTGAAACACAGATAGAACAAAGCGCCATTATTTCCTTTGTACTACAAGCTGCCCGTTGGCGAACGGAGAGCGATGTTGGCTGGAGCCACATCTCGTTGGGATTTATCCTTGGTTTCTTTTATGGATTCTCATTGGGATTTAATCCTGGGTTTCTTTTATGGACTCCCCACCTTTCTTAGGCGTACCTCCGAGTTTCGTAGCATTTTCTCCAACTTGCTGGAACAGTAGCCACAGGGGGGAGAAGTGTACGGGACAGAGAGTGTGGCAGGCTACTGATACACTGGTCCCTACCCTTCGTTTGGTTTTGGTTTCCATACCACTTACCTATGACTATGCACTTTAGCTTGCTCACGCCTGTGTTGGAACGGTTTAAATACATAATCCAATACCACTAGATGCACAGATATGGTTTTTGTTAACCTGTTGTGACATTTGGTTAAATTTGTTGGTTAATAGTAACTTTCTTTCGATTGTTACAGACTACCGATGGCTACGAAGTGGAGTAAGCCTGCAGCAGCACGACCGGCTGAGGACTATGACTCATCGCCGGTGGTGACGGTCCCGCCATCTCCCGAAGGCGGTGCGGTGCACATGCCATGTCTGAACAGGATGTTGACAGTGGACCTGACATGGTTACCACAGTGCCTTTGGAATGAGAGGCCCATATGACAACTCTGTTGGAGTCGAAACTGGAGGAGTTTCGCCCGGCCAGACCTCGTGGAAGGAAGAGGCCACCTCCTCTACAGGAAGAGTCAGACTGGGAGGATGTGACTGATGACAAATTTCCGGAAGTGGACTCGTCACCAGAGCCACTACCACTCAAGAAAAAGAAGAAAAGCAAGAAGGCCATGAGTTCATCTGGTGATGAGTTCACTAAGGCGAGGAAGAAAGTAGTAAAGAGGAAAAAAGCGAAGAAGCGGCGAAGAAGCGGCACACGAAGAAGAAGAAAGATTCGTCTTCGGATTCCTCATCCAACTCGTCATCTACCGAGTCTGACTCAGACACCAAGCATACTGGTGTGTATGCTAAGATCGGTGGGAAAGTGAGGAAAAAGTGCCAGGTGGAAAGGGCTAAGAAAGTCCTAACCACCACCATGATGCGGGAGATGATTAGAGGTCACTTTAATACCTTTAAGCCTGCGGAGGTTATCAACAAGCTAGGTGAGAAGCTAACCAGAATCAAGGGAATCCCTGATTCCATAATTAAAGAGATGGACTGGGATGTACACTTAAGTGAGGACAGGAAGAAGTTTGAGGGTGTCCTCCACACTGTCCACAAAGTGGTCCTTGGGGCCCTGATTGCGCCAGTGGCCAATCGTATGCAGACTGAGAACAAGTTCTCTTCTTTGGCAAGAACGATGGACAATGGCATAGCGATGCTGATGGCAGCAAGTATCTTCTGTCCTACAGACAGTTTGAAAATGTCTTCAAAGCCGTCTGTACTGACGTGGGCAAAGAAGTGGCAAGGTCGAAGAAGGTGGTCGATAATGACGGGAAAGAGTACACTCTTTTCCTCCTGCCCAGGCCAGTGAAGGGGAAGCCACTGGACAAAACCAAAATGTTTGGTGGGCAGCTCCAGTACCTCTTTAAAGAGGTGGAAACTGGATCAAAGTGTGGGAAGCATATGGATGCAAAGAGGAAGCCCACTGACGGGAACACACGCTTCCAGAAGGGAAAGACCTGTAAGCACATTTAAGGCTGGAAATGTTAAAAATTGTGTGGAAGAATGGAACTTAATTACTGATAATCTAACAGTTTCGAGTATTGTGGAGGGGATACGTATTCCCTTTACCCAGTTACCGGTACAGGAAACAATTCCCTTTCCATATCGGTTTGATGTCAACGAGAGAGAGGCACTAGATAAACAGGTGGGGCAATTTTGTCAGAAAGGCATAATAGTAAAGGTGAACCATGAGAGAGGCAAATTTATTTCAGATATATTTTCGCGCCCTAAACCCAATGAGGATGTTAGAATGATTTTAGATCTAACAAGATTAAACAAGTTGGTAAAATATAAACATTTTAAGATGTTTTCTCTCGAAACAGCAAGAGATTTGATAACAAAGGATTCCTGGCTAGCTAGTGTGGATCTGAGAGATGCCTATTACACAATTCCAATTTATGAAGCGGATAGAAAATTTCTCCGATTTGTTTGGAATGAACAACTTTATGATTTTACTTGTATGCCGAATGGTTTAGCTTGTGCCCCTCACTTGTTTAGTAAGCTGCTCAAACCAATTTTCTCGCTGATGGTGCAGAAAGGACATATTATTTTCCCATATACTGACGATTCATTTATTGTAGCACAGTCAAAGACAGCCTGTCAAAATGCAGTAAATGATCTCTGTGCAACATTCACTAGATTAGGATTTTACATCCATGATGTAAGTCAGTTTTTACTTCAATGACAATAAAATGTTTAGGTTTTCTGTTAAACACAAACGATATGACTGTGTTGCTAACACAACAGAAACTAGACAAGTTTATAGATATGGCAGACCATTTGTTACAATTAATGAGGCCAAAGATTAGGCAGGTCGCCGTTCTAATCGGTATCATGATAGCCTATGCCCCTGCTATTCTATATGGGGAAGCTCACATTAAGTCGCTAGAGATAGATAAGAATTTAGCATGAGCCCATACTAAAGGGAATTTTGAAAGAAAAATGTCTATCTCAGCAGAAGGACTACCGGATATTGAGTGCTCGTTTAAACACATTAACTCTTCTCCGAATCCGATTTGCATGGGTGAACCCAACACTGTAGTTACGACAGATGCGTCATTAGACGGATGGGGGGCACATCGAGACAGTTTAGCAACTGGAGGCAGATGGCTAGATGAACATATATATATATATATCAATATATATATGTAAAGTCTTTGCTACAGTACAATGAGGAGACAAGACAAGGAAGTGGGTTGATATATTCTCTGGCTTAGGGGATATGGTGCCCTCGGCACCGCTGAAACATTTATTATTACCGTCATTCCTATTACGTTCATACATAACAGCAGCCTGGTGAGCTCCCCCCCCCCCCCCCCCCCCCCCATTACCGGCATCACTTACTTCAACAATATCATGCAAATCATTTTTAGTATCAAGAGTGGCTTTTATTGGCTTACAACATTTTTCATCTGGGCTCCCCCAGGCTGTGTCATCTGTAATGAATAGATGGTTATCATTTGCGCCATTATCTGCGCCGTACGTGGCCTTTTTTAGCCTGGTAGTGTCTCTCGCACCACCACCACCTTCTGAAATAGATATATGTTTAACATCTGTCACACTGACTCGGTCATTTTGACGTTTTATCACGAGAATGTCTCTGTTACCAATAACACCACTCGGTGCTTTATTTACTGTCCCTTTACTGATCATGCGATGCAGGGCGTCAGCCCATCAGTCCTTGTTACACTTAGCAAGCTTGTGAGATCGGCTCCCACTCTTGCTGCAGCTGTGAGTATAGTTACAGTTCTCCTCGGAGTGTGAGCATCCACTCTCCTTGTTCCAGTAGAAGTAGTAGCGTTTGCTTCCACTCGAATTATTCCCCCTCTTAGCACCCGAAGCAGTGGTCCCTTTCTTATTCTTCATCTGCTGCGAGCCATAGTGAATTACACTCGCCCCCTGAAATGCTTCCGAGAAGGCGGCGAAGCCATGCTCCTCTGCCTTCTTCCTTATAGCCGTATCATAGGCCACATGCACTGCATCTTTAAAATCATCTGTCATGGCCCTCACCGACAGAAAATGAAGATGTTCAAGGAATGCCTTATAGTCCTTTTTAGACAGAGTGTCTATATCAAGGCACCAGAGGGTGGCAGCAGCGAGCAATTCACGGGGGTTAAGCTTCTTTACATCTTTGCCCAAAACAGTGAATTTATGAAGGGACCACTTACCTTGCTGTCTCTTGGTGCTTGAACTGGATCTGCGTCTTGAGCCCGAGTCGCTGTGGCATCTGCATCTCCTCCCTCTTGACTGGCACCGTGACCCCATGCCATAGGACGAGTGTTCGCCCTGCACCTACTTTTCCTCCGGTTGTTGCTGCTTGGGCCCGGAGTGTTTGTCCGGCCCGGGAGTGTCTGACCGATGGCTCCCGGTCACCTCGGACAAGCTTGGGTGGGTCTCCTTCTGCGGGCTCTGGCTCGGCCTCTTCTGCCTGTTGGATCAGCAGTGCCTCAGGCGGTATCTCTGGTCCTCCAGATTTGCCAGCTCCTCCTCCAGTTCCAGCTCGCGCACCTCCTCCTGCGTGACCCGCACTCGGTCCTCCATTGACATTGCTCCCATGGCTGTGGACACTTCCAACTCCTGCTTGGATTTCCGTTCCACCGACGCCCTGCGCGACATCGTGCAGGCTGTCCATTTGCCTCCCCCTCTATCTGGTGGCGGGAGCATGCCTCGAGGTCTCCCTCTTTGAGGGAGGCCCCGCATAGCGAACAGTAAACAGCCAACATCTGAAGCGGAGGTTCAGCGGAGCAGGAGTGGAGCAGGAGTGGAGTAGGTCGGTCATGTTCCAGTGCACGAGTGACAGTATTCGTGGCACTGGTAGCAGTGGGGGGTGGTGGCGCCACCTGTCCCACTGTGAAGACGGGGTCACCCATATAGTAGTATATTGTGAAAAATGTCATGCACACCTATACTGGGCTACAATCTCAGATGTCCTCCACTTTGCGGTGAGAGTCATGACTGTTTGTCCATCCAAGTTACACGGCTGTATAAACCGTACAGTTAAAGAATACAGGTCACCCTGATCTTGTGAGATGACTGTAGGGCTGGTCCTCAACCATCCTCAGAATGTACTAATGCACTGCTACCAACCCACACGTACACTAGAAAGCTACCCACATTTAGGTCAGGTGCTGGTACTAGGTCACACCTGCCTATTAATCATATCACTGTTTGCTGCTACTAGCTAGGCCACCACCCACCCTTTAGTGGGAGACTGACATGGGATTACCATCTGCAGACTGGCCAGGCTGATACTGACAAGACAGCACTACATGCTGACCTCATTCCATCTTGTCCACTTAGCAACCTAGCTAACCTGTGAATGGCATACATTCGACTCCTGCTGCCTCATGTGTGCTGATCATGCTGACCCACATAGGCCCCTACTAACATTCACAAGCTAACGCTTCATAGCAACACAACTTACTTAGCTGCGCACTGTCACAAGTCGGTACCTGTCCTGATATGACCTTATATGTTGCTAGGACGGAAAACAACAACAAACAAACAAACCCCATGCTGCACCTGTCCCTAACACCGACACCCCATGCAAATAAAAGACATGAAGGAAAAAAGGGGGTTCAAATTGTTACATACAGTAAGCATAAACACTCTAGGATCCACACCCCACCATAAACCACAAATTACCCAATAAAATCTAGACGAACCACTAACAGAAAGAACACGCTCATATGTATGTCACATCTAATGAATAGATTTGATAAATCCTCCACCATATATTGCCTAAGATTACTTAAAGAAAAATATAACTATTCATCTAGATATATAATTGTTTAATTCTACTTATTATCTATGCATACACATGCTTGCTGTTTCACACAGCAGACTGAATTATGTAAAACATGTGATGTTGCAGAAGACCAGTGCCTCAGCACTGACACAAGAAGTTGTTCACTGAATAAACAACTATAAAGTGTGGCAGAAACTCAAACCCATCAGAATTTGCAAGTTTAATTTCTCGCTGCGCGCTTCCATCTCGAGGAGGTGGATTAGAGTAGTGGTTATCAGTTATTAATTATGTTAGGTGATGTACTCTGGTAGCGCATCACCAGGCTACCCTATCACACAGCGCACAGTGCATTGCATTGATCCGGGATCGATCTCCTTGGAGACTCCTATAATTATTCTCAGCGACAACTGAACGCGCCCCCCTGTCGGGGAGAGTCCTGCTAGCCGACACCCAGCATTTAGGTGCGTCTTGCTGCTTACTGATCTCAGTCATAATGAGTCACATATATATGTGTACTTTTTCGGTGTCACCTTTTTTCTCTCTTTCTGTGTCTCCGTCTGACTGACTGGTATCATTTGTTTCTAGCTCTTTCTGACTACTCTGTCTGTCTATGCCTTTCACTCTCTGTCTGTGTCTGTCTGTTTGCCTGTCACCACTTGTTTCTAGCTGTCCCCGACTACTCTGTCTGTCTATGCCTTTAACTCTCTGTCTGTGTCTGTCTGTTTAACTGTCACCATTTGTTTCTACCTGTCCCTGACTACTCTGTCTGTCTATGCCTTTCACTCTGTCTGTGTCTGTCTGTTTGACGGTCACCATTTGTTTCTAGATGTCTCTGACTGCTCTGTTTGTCTATGCCTTTACCTCTCTGTCTGTGTCTGTCTGTTTAACTGTCACCATTTGTTTCTAGCTGTCTCTGACTACTCTGTCTGTCTATGCCTTTAGCTCTCTCTCTCTGTGTATGTCTGTTTAACTCTCACCATTTGTTTCAAGCTGTCCCTGACTACTCTGTGTGCCTATGCCTTTAACTCTCTGTCTGTGTCTGTCTGTTTGACTGTCACAATTTGTTTCTAGTTGTCTCTGACTACTCTGTCTGTCTATGCCTCTAACTCTCTGTCTGTGTCTGTCTGTTTAACTGTCACCATTTGTTTCTAGCTGTATCTGACTACTCTGTCTGTCTATGCCATTAACTCTCTGTCTGTGTCTGTCTGTTTGACTGTCACCATTTGTTTCTAGCTGTCCCTGACTACTCTGTCTGTCTATGCCTTTAGCTCTGTGTCTGTCTATTTAATTGTCACCATTTGCTTCTAGCTGTCTCTGACTACTCTGTCTGTCCATGCCTTTAACTCGCTGTCTGTGTCTGTCTGTTTGACTGTCACCATTTGTTTCTATTTGTCTCTGACTATTCTGTCTGTCTATGACAGGAATGTTCGCTCAGTTGGAGCTATGGTGAGTAGGGCAGGGGCCACTGGAGGGTGTGTGACAATGGTAGAGTCTTGTTTTTGTTTGGTGATGGTGTATTTATGCTGCCCATAACGGTTAAGTCTTGCCAGGGCTTTGTGGGGTTATCTCAAAGGCTAAAATATTGCGTGAAGTTATTATTACCTCAATGATGAGATAAGTCGTGGTTGGTCAGTTAGTACGCAAGGTGAGTTGTTTCGGAGGCGGGTGGGAGGCGGCAGAGGGATGCAGTGGGGAGGGAGAAAAAACATGTAAACAGGGTGACACTTCATGGATGCACGCTGTCTCACTCATCTTCTCGCCTCACCTCATTAGTTCTAAGATGCCATGACTCTCTTCACCACATCTCCATCACACCTACACCCACACACGTGAACCCCAGTCTATGTCCGCACCGGAAGTCATTACGGCTGGGATGGACGCGAGGCTTCCATGTCCAGCACCTGGGCCCCTCGGCCTCGCCCTCGAACCATGCTCTCCGGGTCCAGGCCGGGGGTAAGGAAGGTTCTGAAACCAAATTCATGTGAATAGATATATATGAAGATATAAAACCCCTCAAAGAACAAGCCCAAGCCAACATTTTAGTGTGCCTTCTGGCACAGTAAAACCTCTCTAAGTCGACCTACCATGGGACCAACTTTAAATGGTCCATTTAGGGAGGTGGTCGGTTTAGAGAGGTTTTTTTCTATCGTTATATTGGTGTTGTATGGAAAATCGTTTGGGAGCCAAATAAAGCGATCGAAATAGGGAAGTGATCGATCTGTGGAGGTGGTCGGTTAGAGAGGTTTTACTGTAGTTCTATTATAGATAATCTTTGAATCGTTGTTCAGATCATGTATTCTAGTTGTTATTGTCTCCCTGACTTAGTGGTGATGTTGTGAACTGGCTAACTGGAGACGAGGCCTGTGTGAGGCTGTTACCTACCTCGACCTACATTTTAATCGCGTATTATCGCTGTGTGCTCAGACCCAGACTTTCTTCACGTACACACGCCCCGTGTGTACGTGACTATACGTGACTCGGGGCCAGTCTAAACTAGCAGGTCATTGATGCGTCTAGCTCTGCGCCAAACCAAACGGGATGGCCGAATGAGTTAGACCGTCCGTCTCCCGTGTTGGAAGACCATGGGATCATGGGTTCGAACCATGGTCGAGTCAAACCAATGACTTAAAAATGGATACTTGTCACTTCCTAGCCAGGCGCTCAGCATTATTAGGATATAGCAAGGACTGGTTGGCTCAGTGTCAGGATAATATGACTGAGTGGGATATCAGGTCATGGTGCTGGCGGCCTAGTCTCCCAGTGGGGCAGCACTATAAAGTCACCATGAATGCGCACTGTCATGAGCCGGTACCCATCCTGATATGACCTTAGGTGTCGCCAATTTTAGTCAAGTATAGTGAATGTCGGGTATGATGTATATTACAAAGGAATCTCTGATAAGATGCAGATGTATACATGGTTTCGGTACCAAGGCACATCTATGGTCAACTTGCATTAGTCTCACTCCGCTTTATATAGAACTGCGCTATCCAAGGAACAACATCCATGGAGAATAGATTTCCAGTACTTCTATTCATTCCTGTGTTCCTCAAAATCGTTTATATGGCAATCTCACTAATATGACTGTGGGTACTGAGAACAAAGTACCCCAGATTAATAAGCGTTCACTGCATTCATATCTTAATTAGAAAGTCCCGTTTTTATATGAGTACTTTCGGAGTAATTTTGCATTGCACAATTTATCAATGATTCAAACTGATGGAAGTCAAGGCCGACCACAAACTGGTTCATGAAACCTTAATGATGTCATATGTAGGCGGCCATGTGTAAACGATTTTTAGCACTAAAAGGGTCAGCAGGTGGTCACAGGGGCAAGAGGATGTGGCACAGGGTGGTGATGTTCCATAATGGATACGAGTTGCTGTGTGCTGACTGCCAGATACATCGTTCCATATAGGTTCATTGTGGCATGTAAGATGGGCCAGATACATGCTTCCATATAGGTACATTGTGGTATGGAACAAGGACCAGATACATGCTTCCAAATAGGTACATTGTGGCATGGACCAAGGACCAGATACATGCTTCCATATAGGTACATTGTGGTATGGAGCAAGTACCAGATACATCCTTCCAAATAGGTCCATTGTGGCATGAAACAAGTACCAGATACATGCTTCCATATAGGTACATTGTGGTATGGAGCAAGTGCCAGATACATGCTTCCATATAGGTACATTGTGGTATGGAACAAGTACTAGATATATGCTTCCATATAGTACATTGTGGCAGGGAACAAGTACCAGATACATGCTTCCATATAGGTATATTGTGGCATGGAACAAATACCAGATACATGCTTCCATATAGGTATATTGTGGTATGGAACAAGGACCAGATACATGCTTCCATATAGGTACATTGTGGTATGGAGCAAGTACCAGATACATGCTTCCATATAGGTACATTGTGGTATGGAACAAGTACTAGATATATGCTTCCATATAGTACATTGTGGCAGGGAACAAGTACCAGATACATGCTTCCATATAGGTACATTGTGGCATGTAAGAATGACCAGATACATGCTTCCATATAGGTACATTGTGGCATGTAAGAAGGACCAGATACATGCTTCCATATAGGTACATTGTGCCATGTAAGAAGGACCAGATACATGCTTCCATATAGGTACATTGTGGTATGGAACAAGGACCAGATAGATGCTTCCATGTAGGTACATTTTGGTATGGAACAAGGACCAGATACATGCTTCCATATAGGTACATTGTGGTATGTAAGAAGGACCAGATAGATGCTTCCATATAGGTACATTGTGGTATGCAACAAGGACCAGATACATGCTTCCATATAGGTACATTGTGGTATGTAAGAAGGACCAGATACATGCTTCCATATAGGTACATTGTGGCATGTAAGAAGGACCAGATACATGGTTCCATATAGGTACATTGTGGTATGGAACAAGTCCCAGATACATGCTTCCATATAGGTACATTGTAGTATGTAAGAAGGACCAGATACATGCTTCTATATAGGTACATTCTGGTATGGAACAAGGACCAGATACATGCTTCCATATAGGTACATTGTGGTATGTAAGAAGGACCAGATACATGCTTCCATATAGGTTCATTGTGGCATGTAAGAAGGACCAGATACATGCTTCCATATAGGTACCTTGTGGCATGTAAGAAGGACCAGATACATGGTTCCATATAGGTACATTGTGGTATGGAACAAGGACCAGATAATGCTTCCATATAGGTACATTGTGGTATGGAACAAGTATCGGATACATGGTTCCATATAGGTACATTGTGGCATGTAAGAAGGAGCAGATACATGCTTCCATATAGGTACATTGTGGCATGTAAGAAGGACCAGATACATGCTTCCATATAGGTACATTGTGGCATGGAACAAGTACAAGATACATGTTTCCATATAGGTACATTGTGGCATGGAACAAGTACCAGATACAGGCTTCCATGTAGTACATTGTGGCATGGAACACGTACCGGATACAGGCTTCCATATAGGTACATTGTGGCATGGAACAAGTACCAGATACAGGCTTTCAAATCGCCATTGCCACATGCAGGGTTCCATATTGTCACTACCAGATGTATGGTACGATATTATCAATACCAGATGTGGGGTACCATTTTGTCACTACCAGAGGCAGGGTTCCATAGAGACACTACCTGATGCAGGGTTCCATATTGTAACTACCAGGGTTCCATATTGTAACTACTATGACACCCTTCTCTACTGCCATATTGTCATTACAAGAGGCAGGGTGCCATATTACCACTACTTGTGACAGTGCACACTCATGGCAACTTTATAATGTTGCCCCACTGAGAGAACAGGCTGCCAGCACCATGACCTGATATACTGAGCCAACCAGTCCTTGCCCTATCCTAATACTGCCGAGCACCTGGCTAGGAAGTGACAAGTATCAATTTTTTAAGTCATTGGTTTGACTTGACCAGGGTTCAAACCCACAATCCCATGGTCTACCAACACAGGAGACGGACACTCTAACTCATTCGGCCATCCCGTCTGGTATGCCACACAGTGTTCGATACAGATTACCACACAGTCACGGCTGTTTGACGAGCATGTCCCTTAGCGCCACTTAGCAGCCTGGCACCTCCTGCAACAGATTCCCATCACGTGACTCGTGCAAACATTTGTTTCCGGTGACGTCTGCCATCAGAGACTGCGTCCACTGTACTTGGCAAGTTGTCCTCATACAGGCTTCAACCCGCCTGCACCCGTCAGTTATAGACTGCTGCCCTAACCGCAGGTTAATAACTATGCAGGTCATACTTAGCGCCTTTGCACCCTTCATTTCCCCAGGGCCCTCTGGCAGTTCCCGAGCTTAGAACTGGGATTTTTGTGCATAACATAGTTGTAACATATAAATATTATAATGCGCAGCGCACCCCCCCCCCCCCCCCCCCCCCCCCCCCCCCACCAGCGTGTTATTAACTAAATTCTCACCATTGAGGACTTGGGTTGGTTATAATAATAGCAGATGAATTCTAGGCTGCGAATTGGTAGCGCAACGCTCCTTATGGGCAGACATCCTCTCAGGCACCAGGTGGCGCGTCGGGTGCCAGGCTGGGTATCGGCAGTGAGTAGTATATGGCAGTGGGCCTAAACGCCGGGTTCTCCGCCCGCCGGGCGGAGTGCGGTACAAGGCAATGAGATGGGCCTTAGCCCCAGGCGCCCCGCCCCCTGTTGGACCCGGTGTTGGCACGCTGCGTGAGGCGCGGGTCATTGGGGTTTTAGGATCTAGTGAAATCCTAGTTCCTTTTTCTACCCAACTACCAAGGAATGAAATTTATTGGCTTTCAACATATCGTTCAATTTACAAAGCAACTCTTTCAGTAATACCCTTAAATATGATATCAATTCAAACTTAGCCCTCCCGAATAAGGACATTTAGAGTTATACTGATGATCTAGGAATTTTCACATCTGATATCAGCTAATTACTCAAATGATAAACACTCGAGTAAAAGTAACCCAAATGACCCGGTGTCGCAGTTTCAGCGCCCGGTCAGTTTCAGCGCCCGGTCAGTTTCATGCGCATGCATCAAAATCTAATATCATCGTCACTAACTTTATAAATTTAATATAATGTTTTTGGTAAAGATGTTTTCTACATGTGTACAAAGCGATTTGTTTCTAGGTGGTGTGGTTTTAGAGATATATCACTTTTCCTGTATTTTCTGTATGAAGATTGCTAGCGACCATTGACAATGCCTTGAGTTTGACAGTACGCGCAGTGCAAAACCTTAGTTTTATTCAAAATTAATACTAATCAAGAACCCTAACCTTATACATTTAATACAGTCCTTTTGGTAAAGATGTTTTCTATATGTGTACCAAGCGATTTGTTAATAGGTGGTGTAGTTTTAGAGATATTTCACTTTTGCTGTATTTTCTGTATGAAGATTGCTCACGACCATTGACAATGCCTTGAGTTTGAGTCTATACGGGCGGTGGAAACTGACCGGGCGTTGAAACTGCGACACCGGACGAAAAAAGCGGACTAAAATAGACTAAATCATTCGTAAACAAAATTTGCCTCCTTCATTCAGCCCCCGTCCCCCGCCCACCCCCATCTGCCACCCACCCTCCTTGGCGCACAATACTCACGCTACTTTCCACATTACTGTTGTCTTCATATACTCATAATGTAATGTGCCGTATATTAAGTAGTATATCGCTATCCAAACATGTCGCGTCCAAACATACCACAATTGTCAATGTCGCAGCTCGATACTTAATAGTGAGCGACGTCAAAATTTACGAATTCTAATCTTTGCTTCATAACAAAATAACGAATTAAATCTTTTCCTCGAGACTTACCTCTTTAAGATAGCTTAATATGTAAAGGGAAGTTCTCTATCGTTCGTCTATTTTCAGTAAGTTGTACATATGTGATATCATGGTTTGAGTGTAGAGTGCCTTAGACTGACTCCTGCTAGTGTGGGCGCTCTGTTAAATTTACATTATTATCGTTGTTGTCCAGCTGCGGTGGACAGACACAACGTGAGCAGCTCTTTTATTTATTTCTTTATGACCGTATTTGTACTCACTTAAACTGGGTAATGTTGTTTACTAACATGCATAACATCTTGTTTGC
The DNA here is from genome assembly GCA_030323885.1 of Branchipolynoe longqiensis. Lineage (NCBI taxonomy): Eukaryota > Metazoa > Annelida > Polychaeta > Phyllodocida > Polynoidae > Branchipolynoe > Branchipolynoe longqiensis. The sequence goes on from CM059199.1 coordinate 24,657,337, forward strand.
ATGTTATTATTGCATTTACACCTATTTATCCGGTGCAAGGCGCCACCCTAACGAGAAACATAAGAAAACACAAAGTAACAAATACTATAGAAACACCATTCACCGTTCTCTTAATCAAATACGTTCACTTGTACGGACTCAGAAACACAACATAAGGGGGAATATGCCAACAGCAGCTGGACAGTGGCGCCGCTTGGCGGATCGAACCCGCCTCAAGCGTTACCCACTCGCCCAGCAGCAGAGGGGGTTCAGCGTCCGGCACACACCCGTATATCTGGTGTGTATGTACGCGGTATTTGATATAACATATATACATTCGATTTATTTGAATATTCCGATGCTTTTTGTCAGTTTTTTTTAATTACAAATATATATAGCCTTTAATGTTGCGATATATCCCGATGTATATATCCTGTTTATGTGGAAAGTCTTCTTTGAAAGCTCCGTGCGGCATTTCTGACAGTCACCGAGCGAGCAGGTGCCCGGCAAATGGCGTCGGGGTGCACATAGACAATCAGGAAGTTGGCGCAGTGCCAACTCTAAACTCAGTCCTCTCGGGTTGAAAGGCTGTTTGTTTCCTGTGCACATTGTTTCCGAGGCGCCGCACTCATGTCACGTGTCACGCCACGTGCACGTGCAGCGGAACTAAGCGAGTAGTAGGGTTCCACCAAACGTTACCAGAGGTGGTGTCCACCCAACCCTAGTCAAGTCCCTGACCATGAACTAGGCAGTGTTCTCTTATTATATGTGTACTGACAGTTGCATTTCAGACATTAGAATTGTGATTGGATAGACTAGCGACTGAAATGTCCGCTGTAGTAGTGGGAGGTCCTTGGTCCTATCTTTGGGCAAATCAAGCCAAAGATCGCGACGAATTGGTAATGTCACGCCTTCACTTGGTGCTTGGCGTTATAAGTCGGGTAGGGCAACGGCTCATTGGTTCAGTGTCAGCATAACGTGACTGTAGGTGAAGATTGGTATCGCAGTGGGGAAACACTATAAAACCGTCTGCAGTGCACATTGTTATAAATCAGTCCCCATCATTATTTGATCTCAGAACTATTATAAATCAATCAATAAAAGCCTTCGTCCCACTCTGGCACTTTCCGTCACTACCTCTATTAATCAATATTATGGACCAGCTGTGACATATATATATATATATATATATATATATATATATATATATATATATGCGCATTATTGATTATGTAAGACCAAGCTAAATTGGCAATAATTGCGGTTTACCATTATATCGAATTAGGCCTGCACTGAATGTGGATGGAATTAGTTCAAATGGGCCATCTTATATATTACCGATTACCCAACTACACATTTTACCTCCATTCATTCATACATTCATACATTCATACATTCATTCCGCCTATACCAAGTTACACTCTCCATGCTGATCTTCGGTCTGAAGGAAATGGCTCAATGCAGTAAGCCTCAAATTGGAGAGTGAATGGTCATTCTGAATGAGTGAAATGTACATAAGTGCGGACGCAGGTTGGGTGCATCAGGGAGGCTAGGTGGCATACTGGCTAGGGCACGCACCTCGGAGTGATAGAATTATAGGTTCAAACCCACTCTTGAGACTACATAAATCTGTGTAAGTGTTCGCTGATGGGTCCTTCGTGCTGACTGGCATATAGGGAAGTCCAACTTCTATCGCTATGTACCAAGCGGAGATTGTTGAACAAGGCAACTCACTCAGTCGTGGCTATAGACACATTGAATGGGTAGATTAAATATAATTAATATTAAATAGTACAATAATAATATTAAATAATCTAGATATTATATATATACATATATATATATGTATATATATATATATTTATATTTGTCTATATGTACACAGACAAATGGCATTTGTGTATCCTTCATGTTGTTCAACCAAATTGTAAAGAGGTCCTACTGTAGGTTCCTTGTGCATGCGGTGCCTTGGGCCGGCTCCTGCTGGTGAGGGTCTGTATTGAGGTTTATTCATGTTTTTATCCGTATTCTTCTGTACACATGGCGTCGGTCGGTGCGCGTGCGCCGTGCTGCGTGGAGATGTGTGACACGGAGCGGGCTGTTACCGCATTGTAGGTGGGGTGGGGGCGGCCATGGTGGTGGGTGTGGACGTGTGTGCAGATGTGTGTGAGGAGGTGTGTGTGTGGTTAGTGTGGATGTGCGTGTATTTGTAGGTCTGTGTGTGAGTGAGGTGTATATACGATGAGGTGTGGTGATGGTGAAGGTGAATGTATGTGATGTGTACGGAGAGATCTCAGTGTGAGGTGTGGTGTGTGTGTGGAGGTGTGTTAGTGTGGAGGTATGTGTGTGTGATGTGTACGGAGAGATCTCAGTGTGAGGTGTGTGTGGAGGTGGGTGGTTAGTGTGTAGGTGCGTGTACATGATGTGTACAGAGAGATCTAAGTGTGAGGCGTGGTGTGTGTGGAGGTGGGTGCTTAGTATGTAGGTGCGTGTATGTGATGTGTGCAGAGAGATGTCAGTGTGAGGTGTGGTGTGTGTGGAGGTGGGTGCTTAGTGTGTAGGTGCGTGTACGTGATGTGTACAGAGAGATCTCAGTGTGAGGTGTGGTGTGTGTGGAGGTGGGTGGTTAGTGTGTAGGTGCGTGTACGTGATGTGTACAGAGAGATCTCAGTGTGAGGTGTGGTGTGTGTGGAGGTATGTGGTTAGTGTGGAGTTGCGTGTATGTAATGTGTACAGAGAGATCTCAGTGTGAGGTGTGGTGTGTGTGGAGGTGGGTGGTTAGTGTGTAGGTGCGTGTATGTGATGTGTACAGAGAGATCTCAGTGTGAGGTGTGGTGTGTGTGGAGGTGGGTGCTTAGTGTGTAGGTGTGTGTATGTGATGTGTACAGAGAGATCTCAGTGTGAGGTGTGGTGTGTGTGGAGGTGGGTGCTTAGTGTGTAGGTGTGTGTATGTGATGTGTACAGAGAGATCTCAGTGTGAGGTGTGGTGTGTGTGGAGGTGGGTGGTTCGTGTGTAGGTGTGTGTACGTGATGTGTACAGAGAGATCTCAGTGTGAGGTGTGGTGTGTGTGGAGGTGGGTGGTTCGTGTGTAGGTGTGTGTACGTGATGTGTACAGAGAGATCTCAGTGTGAGGTGTGGTGTGTGTGGAGGTGGGTGGTTAGTGTGTAGGTGTGTGTACGTGATGTGTACAGAGAGATCTCAGTTTGAGGTGTGGTGTGTGTGGAGGTGGGTGCTTAGTGTGTAGGTGCGTGTACGTGATGTGTACAGAGAGATCTCAGTGTGAGGTGTGGTGTGTGTGGAGGTGGGTGGTTAGTGTGTAGGTGCGTGTACGTGATGTGTACAGAGAGATCTCAGTGTGAGGTGTGGTGTGTGTGGAGGTGGGTGGTTAGTGTGTAGGTGTGTGTACGTGATGTGTACAGAGAGATCTCAGTTTGAGGTGTGGTGTGTGTGGAGGTGGGTGGTTAGTGTGTAGGTGTGTGTACGTGATGTGTACAGAGAGATCTCAGTGTGAGGTGTGGTGTGTGTGGAGGTGGGTGGTTAGTGTGTAGGTGCGTGTACGTGATGTGTACAGAGAGATCTCAGTGTGAGGTGTGGTGTGTGTGGAGGTGGGTGGTTAGTGTGTGAGGTGCGTGTACGTGATGTGTACAGAGAGATCTCAGTGTGAGGTGTGGTGTGTGTGGAGGTGGGTGGTTAGTGTGTAGGTGGTGTATCGTGATGTGTACAGAGAGATCTCAGTGTGAGGTGTGGTGTGTGTGGAGGTGCGTGTATGTGATGTGTACAGAGAGATCTCAGTGTGAGGTGTGGTGTGTGTGGAGGTGGGTGGTTAGTGTGTAGGTGCGTGTATGTGATGTGTACAGAGAGATCTCAGTGTGAGGTGTGGTGTGTGTGGAGGTGGGTGCTTAGTGTGTAGGTGCGTGTATGTGATGTGTACAGAGAGATCTCAGTGTGATGTGTGGTGTGTGTGGAGGTGGGTAGTTAGTGTGTAGGTGTGTGTATGTGATGTGTACAGAGAGATCTCAGTGTGAGGTGTGGTGTGTGTGGAGGTGGGTGGTTAGTGTGTAGGTGTGTGTACGTGATGTGTACAGAGAGATCTCAGTGTGAGGTGTGGTGTGTGTGGAGGTGGGTGGTTAGTGTGTAGGTGCGTGTACGTGATGTGTACAGAGAGATCTCAGTGTGAGGTGTGGTGTGTGTGGAGGTGGGTGGTTAGTGTGTAGGTGTGTGTACGTGATGTGTACAGAGAGATCTCAGTTTGAGGTGTGGTGTGTGTGGAGGTGGGTGCTTAGTGTGTAGGTGCGTGTACGTGATGTGTACAGAGAGATCTCAGTGTGAGGTGTGGTGTGTGTGGAGGTGGGTGGTTAGTGTGTAGGTGCGTGTACGTGATGTGTACAGAGAGATCTCAGTGTGAGGTGTGGTGTGTGTGGAGGTGGGTGGTTAGTGTGTAGGTGTGTGTACGTGATGTGGACAGAGAGATCTCAGTTTGAGGTGTGGTGTGTGTGGAGGTGGGTGGTTAGTGTGTAGGTGTGTGTACGTGATGTGTACAGAGAGATCTCAGTGTGAGGTGTGGTGTGTGTGGAGGTGGGTGGTTAGTGTGTAGGTGCGTGTACGTGATGTGTACAGAGAGATCTCAGTGTGAGGTGTGGTGTGTGTGGAGGTGGGTGGTTAGTGTGTGGGTGCGTGTACGTGATGTGTACAGAGAGATCTCAGTGTGAGGTGTGGTGTGTGTGGAGGTGGGTGGTTAGTGTGTAGGTGTGTATGCGTGATGTGTACAGAGAGATCTCAGTGTGAGGTGTGGTGTGTGTGGAGGTATGTGGTTAGTGTGGAGTTGCGTGTATGTAATGTGTACAGAGAGATCTCAGTGTGAGGTGTGGTGTGTGTGGAGGTGGGTGGTTAGTGTGTAGGCGCGTGTATGTGATGTGTACAGAGAGATCTCAGTGTGAGGTGTGGTGTGTGTGGAGGTGGGTGGTTAGTTTGGAGGTGCGTGTATGTGATGTGTACAGAGAGATGTCAGTGTGAGGTGTGGTGTGTGTGGAGGTGGGTGGTTAGTGTGTAGGTGCGTGTACGTGATGTGTACAGAGAGATCTCAGTGTGAGGTGTGGTGTGTGGTGGAGGTGGGTGGTTAGTGTGTAGGTGCGTGTACGTGATGTGTACAGAGAGATCTCAGTGTGAGGTGTGGTGTGTGTGGAGGTGGGTGGTTAGTGTGTAGGTGCATGTATGTGATGTGTACAGAGAGATCTCAGTGTGAGGTGTGGTGTGTGTGGAGGTGGGTGGTTAGTGTGTAGGTGCGTGTACGTGATGTTTACAGAGAGATCTCAGTGTGAGGTGTGGTGTGTGTGGAGGTGGGTGGTTAGTGTGTAGGTGCGTGTACGTGATGTGTACAGAGAGATCTCAGTGTGAGGTGTGGTGTGTGTGGAGGTGGGTGCTTAGTGTGTAGGTGCGTGTACGTGATGTGTACAGAGAGATCTCAGTGTGAGGTGTGGTGTGTGTGGAGGTGGGTGGTTAGTGTGTAGGTGCGTGTATGTGATGTGTACAGAGAGATCTCAGTTTGAGGTGTGGTGTGTGTGGAGGTGGGTGGTTAGTGTGTAGGTGCGTGTACGTGATGTTTACAGAGAGATCTCAGTGTGAGGTGTGGTGTGTGTGGAGGTGGGTGCTTAGTGTGTAGGTGCGTGTACGTGATGTGTACAGAGAGATCTCAGTGTGAGGTGTGGTGTGTGTGGAGGTGGCTGGTTAGTGTGTAGGTGTGTGTATGTGATGTGTACAGACAGATCTCAGTGTGAGGTGTGGTGTGTGTGGAGGTGGGTGCTTAGTATGTAGGTGCGTGTATGTGATGTGTGCATAGAGATCTCATTGTGAGGTGTGGTGTGTGTGGAGGTGGGTGGTTAGTGTGTAGGTGCGTGTACGTGATGTGTACAGACACATCTCAGTGTGAGGTGTGGTGTGTGTGGGAGTGGGTGGTTAGTGTAGAGGTGCATGTATGTGATGTGCACGGATACATCTCAGTGTGAGGTGTGGTGTGTGCGGAGGTGTGTGTGGTTAGTGTGGAGGCACATCACATGTGATGTGTACAGAGACATCTCAGTGTGAGGGGTGGTGTGTGTGGAGGTGTGTTAGTGTGGATGCACGTGTATGTGATGTGTACAGAGAGATCTCAGTGTGAGGTGTGGTGTGTGTGGAGGTGGGTGGTTAGTGTGTAGGTGTGTGTAGGTGATGTGTACAGAGAGATCTCAGTGTGAGGCGTGGTGTGTGTGGAGGTGGCTGCTTAATGTGTAGGTGCATGTACATGATGTGTACAGAGAGATCTGTGTGAGGTGTGGTGTGTGTGGAGGTGGGTGGTATGTGTACGGAGACATCTCAGTGTGAGGTGTGCGTGTCAGGAGACAGGGGAAAGCAATATCAACAATATCAAAAAGGGTTTAGACGGCCCTAGAAATCTGGTAGTCATAGCAACGCGCGCCATCAGCACGCGTGGGGAGGCTGAAGCGGGTGGGGTGGGGGGTAGAGGGAGGTTGAAGGAGGGTGGGGGTGGGCAGGAGGATTCAGCGGGAGGGGAAGCAGGGGAGGAGAGGTGGGCAAGCAGCAAGAGACCGGGAGGAGGCTGAGAGGAATTGGAGGAAGAAGGGGAGCGAATATTGACAGTGCGTAGCTATTGATCGTGAGTACAAGTGACAGTGACAGCGAGTATCAATTGTAGTGAGTGACTATTGGCAGTGAGTGCCTGTGCGAATGAGTGGGAGTGATATTAATAGTGACTGCCTCTAAACAGTTACAGTCAGTACCCACGCTATTGAATGTATATTTACAGTGAGTGTCCGTGACAGTGGTGACAATGGCAGTGAGTGTTTGTGACATCGACAGTGGATGCCAGTGACAGTGAGTGACAGCTACAGTAAGTAACTCTGACTGTGCATGACAGTGAGTGCCTGTGACAGTGAATTACAGTTATAGTGAATGACCACAACTCTGAGTGACAGTCATAGTGAGTGCCTATGATAGTGAATGACAGTTACAGTGAGTGACAGTGACAGTGTTTGTCTGTGACAGTGAGTGAGTAACAGTGCCATTGGGTGGCTGTGACAGTGACCATAAAGGGGTGACCACGATCACAATGGACTCGTCCTGAGTGACACTCTTCTCTACTGCAGCCTCTTCCTTCTCCCTTCACGTTCCTGCCAGACTTACTGAGTTCGGTGAGGGTATCCGTGCGCATGCCCGGTCCCCTGAGCAGGTGCCCGAACCGCCGCGCCTTCTGGCTGTAGCATCCGGCCATGTCGTCTTCATCTGCAACATTCTCAACTCCGCGCCAGCCACTCGGGCACCTCTCGCGGCCACCAACCCCGCCCTCCCTGCCCTTCCCACCCGCCATCAGAGCTGCCCCATGCCGAACTAAAGGGTGCATTCCTTACACGCGGCATGCGGTATGCGGTATGCGAATGCGAATGCGACAAAAAATCGAAATGCCTTGAAGTCAATGGACTACATTCCTTACATGCGGTATGCGAATGGGAATGCGAATGCGAATGTGAATGCGTCAAACCGATCGGTCCCTGTAGCGATCGGTGCGGCATGCGGCATGTGGCAAATAGAAAACCATCAGTCGCATTTGTCCATTAGTTATAGATGAGGAGAGGTGACTGAGCATTACGGAACGGTCACGCACAAGGCTTCTGAGAGGAAAACCATCAGTCGCATTTGTCCATAGGTTTAAGGCCGGAGCAGGCGACTGATAATTACGGACATGTTTGTGCTGAGGGGAAACATATGGTAGTGGTGGTGGTGGGGTTCAGTCAGTCACACTTGTCCATTAGTTTTAGACGAGGAGAGGCGACTGAGCATTACGGAACGGTCACACACAAGGGTGCTGAGGGGAAGCATGGTGCGTGGTGGTGGGGGTTCGGGTTGGTAAAAATGCTACCAGAGCCACAAAAATATGAATACTTATCTATAATTTGGTAATTATAAAGGTAGGAATATAGCCAGTCGTGTGCCGCATGCCGCATGCCGTGTGTAAGGAATGCTGCCATTCGCATACCGCATACCGCATGCCGCATACGCATACCGCATACCGCGTGTAAGGAATGCCCGCTTAACTGCACCCCATGCTCTGTGCTTTATAAGAGTAGAACCGTATAGTGATTATGTGAATGTTATTTAGGGGAAACCTGTATTCTGAATTATTGCTAACGGATTTATCTCGACAACACATATCTTGCATAAATATATGTATGGCTAGAGCATGTGGTAGCCTAATTCACAAGTGCCACATACAATTGCACAATCGTTCTATATATCTTGAATCAATACACATACACATGTAACAATATCTGACAGCATGGTCTGGGAGTCTGGGGATGACGGTCTGAGGGACACGAGTCCAACAAGTAGCCTCATGCCTTAAGCTGAGATTCCTTCTACGCGGTATGCGGCATGCAGCATGCGGCATGCGGTATGCGGTATGCGAATGGGAAGATTCCTTCTACACGGTATGCGGCATGCGGCAGACGGCACATGACTGGCTATATTTAAAAAATAAAAATAAACAAGTATACTCCATACTGCACTGTATATGGCCTAATATGGCATGTATATCCATGTACCTCTTGGTACTGCACATGGAGGTTCCTACCTTTATAATTACCAAATTATAGATAAGTATTCATATTTTTGTGGCTCTGGTAGCATTTTTACCAACCCGAACCCCCACCACAACCACTACCATATGTTTCCACTCAGCAGCCTTGACAACCCCCCTCCCTGACCCTTGTCCCGGCTGTCAGTAATTATCAGTCGCCTCCTCCAGCCTTATATCAATGGACAAATGCGACTGATGCTTTTCTATTCGCACCCCCTGTCGCATGCCGCATGCCGGACCGATCGCTACAGGGACCGATCGAGTTGTCGCATTCGCATTCGCATTCGCATTCGCATTCGCATACCGCGTGTAAGGGTTGCAGCCCATTGACTTCAAGGCGTTTCGATTTTTTGCCGCATTCGCATTCGCATACGCATAACGCATACCGCGTGTAAGGAATCCTAGCTTTACCATGAATAGCCTTTCAGATGTTGTGAGATTCAGTAAAATTGGATCTTTATAGTGCTGCCTCTCTGGGTTTGCATGACCCTGATGTGCTTTTCCCACCAGGTGAAAGTATGGCTGTTGGGCCCGGCCGCCACGGCCTGGCGCACCACGTGACAACAATCATTGTGTATTTAAGTAACATTTTATTTTGTAAACCAATGGCTGAGGCGTGGTGTGTGTGGAGGTGGGTGGTTAGTGTGTAGGTGCGTGTACGTGATGTGTACAGACTAACCTTAAATCTGGATGGTTACCACCACTGTGACCATGTGCCGTCATCAGGGTGTTGGTGAGTTGCTACAAACAGACAAGATTCAGACAGGCGCAGTGTGGAGCCCATATCACTAGTCTGTGAAGGTCAACCGTTAGGTCACCCACCATCCTCGCTTCCTGCTCCCCCCTTCACCTCTCGCCGCTTCCTCTGACGAACTCGTTTCTGCACCTCTTTCTATCACCTGTACACTCCACCCTCCTTACCCAACCTTCCCTCCCCTACACTATCACCTCCCATCCACCCACCTCCCTCCCATACATACCATACACCCACCTCCCTCCCCATCACACCATACACCCACCTCCCTCCCCTACACACCATTCACCCACCTCCCTCCCCTACACACCATCCACCCACCTCTCTCCCATAGACACCATACACCCGCCCCCCTCCCCTACACACCATACACCCTCCTCCCTCTCCTACACACCATACACCCGCCTCTCTCCCCTACACACCATACACCCGCCTCCCTCCCCTACACACCATACACCCACCTCCCTCCCCTACACACCATACACCCACCTCCCTCCCCTACACACCATCCACCCGCCTCCATCCCCTACACACCATACACCCGCCTCCCTCCCCTACACATCATACACCCTCCTCCCTCCCCTACACACCATACACCCGCCTCCCTCCCCTACACACCATACACCCGCCTCCCTCCCCTACACACCATACACCCTCACTCCACCTCTCCCTACACACACCATACACCCTCCTCCCTCCCCTACACATCATACACCCTCCTCCCTCCCCTACACACATCATACACCCACCGCCTCCCTCCCCTACACACCATACACCCGCCTCCCTCCCCTACACACCATATACCCACCTCCCTCCCCCTACACACCATACACCCGCCTCCCTCCCCTACACACCATACACCTGCCTCCCTCCCTCCCATACAAACCATACACTCACCTCCCTCCCCTACCCTACATACACCATACACATGCCTCCCCATCACACACTCTACCCCCATGTCCCTACAACATACTTCAAGTCCCACCCTCCTCCCTTTAGTTTCCGTCCCTGCCACCAGGTGGCCTATAATTAAGTTGCAGCTCTGTCCGTCACCTTCCTGCCGTCACATCAGCGTCTGGTGGCCTCGCTTTCGTGTCGACGTGAGTGCCCCTCATCAACACCTCACCGCTAATTCCCACCAAACCTTAGTAGTCCTTCCAACCAGGTCTGTGACATAATGCAGTCTGAACGCATTGCCATGGCCGTATCGAGTTGTAACAATGCACAAAATAGAGGCTTTATAGTACTGCCATATTGAGATACCATGTCCCTGATATCTGATTCTCCTCACATTGAACTGACCAGTCCTTTCCTGATCCTAGTAAGGCCGAGCACCGTAGTGACGGTTATCAATTTGAAAAATCTTTGGTTTTACTCTGGCGTGGATCGAACCCACGACTAACTGCAGGGGAAATGGGAAATGCTAGGCCATCCAGTGTGATGCACTCAAGAGGTCACAGAGAACGCATTCCGAAACTACCTTCTCATGAATAGGTTTTGTTATTGAAATAAAAAAAGCGTCCTTGAAATGATGTCACTGGTTAAGGATCTGTTTGTAATATGCGCCCATGACCGACTAAAAATACCAACCCGCAAGCAACTCCACGGCTGTGAGCATGCGCACTATCCTCGCACCATGAAAACAGGGCTACTAGATCACCGGAAAGCCGATCAAAGCAGCCTTATTGCTCATTTGCATAATCAATAGGTTCGGGGTGTCACTTCTTACTTAATCCCGCCATTGTTTATATGGCAAATTATCTTAGTACTTTGCATGAATTATTCCAGATTTGAAGAATTTGTTGAATTTGCAGCATGGTGTGTAGCTGGACCCGGTACGTGCAGCGTGGTGCCATGTTGTGTAGCTGTACCTGGTATGTGCAGTGTGGTGCCATGTTGTGTAGCTGTACCCAGTATGTGCAGTGTGGTGCCATGTTGTGTAGCTGTACCCGGTATGTGCAGTGTGGTGCCATGTTGTGTAGCTGTACCTGGTACGTGCAGCATGGTGCCATGTTGTGTAGCTGTACCAGGTACGTGCAGTGTGGTGCCATGTTGTGTAGCTGTACCCGGTATGTGCAGTGTGGTGCCATGTTGTGTAGCTGTACCCGGTACGTGCAGCATGGTGCCGTGTTGTCTAGCTGTACCTGGTATGTGCAGCATGGTGCCATGTTGTGTAGCTGTACCCGGTACGTGCAGCGTGGTGCCATGTCATGCAGCTGTACTCGGAATGTGCAGTGTGGTGCCATGTTGTGTAGCTGTACCCAGTACGTGCAGCATCATGCCATGTTGTGTAGCTGTACCTGGTACGTGCAGTATGGTGCCATGTTGTGTAGCTGTACCCAGTATGTGCAGTGTGGTGCCGTGTTGTGTAGCTGTACCTGGTACGTGCAGTGTGGTGCCATGTTGTGTAGCTGTACCCAGTACATGCAGCATGGTGCCATGTCATGTAGCTGTACCCGGTATGTGCAGTGTGGTGCCATGTTGTGTAGCTGTACCTGGTACGTGCAGTGTGGTGCCATGTTGTGTAGCTGTACCCGGTATGTGCAGTGTGGTGCCATGTTGTGTAGCTGTACCCAGTATGTGCAGTGTGGTGCCATGTCATGTAGCTGTACCCGGTATGTGCAGTGTGGTGCCATGTTGTGTAGCTGTACCCAGTACAGGCAGTGTGGTGCCATGTTGTGTAGCTGTACCCGGTACAGGCAGTGTGGTGCCATGTTGTGTAGCTGTACCTGGTATGTGCAGCGTGGTGCCATGTTGTGTAGCTGTACCTGGTATGTGCAGTGTGGTGCCATGTTGTGTAGCTGTACTCAGTATGTGCAGTGTGGTGCCATGTTGTGTAGCTGTACCTGGTATGTGCAGTGTGGTGCCATGTTGTGTAGCTGTACCCGGTACATGCAGCATGGTGCCATGTCATGTAGCTGTACCCGGTATGTGCAGTGTGGTGCCATGTTGTGTAGCTGTACCCGGTACGTGCAGCATGGTGCCATGTTGTGTAGCTGTACCCGATACATTACAGCGTGGTTCCAAACCTGCCCTTTGTGTCCTGTATGTACGACTGCATGTGTAACCTTAATTACGAGACGCTCGGGATGAGTGTGGTCAGCACCACTCACCTCGTCAGGTGAAATACCACATACACAAGTAGGCATGGATCGCATCAGGAAACGTAGATAACGTAGTGGTTAGGATGTTCGCCCCGCAAAGCCACAACTGTTGATTCGACCACCATCCTAGGCAATAAGTTGCAATATTCTCCTGACAGTACTATTCCATACAAGTGCCTTTCAACCGTCGCTCGCCTGCAAACACAATGAGCTAATCGAATATGCAGCTTTCGCATTTACTAACGTAGGCATGGTGATTTCATGACATGACTCGTATTATCACTCATCTAATGTTCTTTAATGTTTTATAACTTAACTTGTGTGTAGATAATCACAATATTCCATCTACACAAGAATATATACTTAATGATATGGATATGTAAGATCTAATCTTGGTAAGTGTTTTGGTTTAGAAAATTATATATTTTCATCGGATTATGCAACTTGAATGTGGAGGCTAGTCAACCAGCACCTCAGTGCTGAAGGAATATAGTATTCAACTGGAATACAACCTATGACTAAAAAATAAGAGCATGACAAAAATAAGTTTGTAAATGTTTGTTAATAGTGAACTACCACAAGCCCGACAACGTTCAAATGCGCAAGTGTCATGATTAAATATGACAGTTTGTAGCTGGCAACTGGTAAGGCAACTGTTACCATTGTCAGAACTGAGATTATATTTTTGTTTCAGTAGAAAGCACTCGAATGTCTAGTTTTCACCATTTCAATTGAGATCCTGTCGATTCTTCTATGTTAACAGGCCAGGTTGTTGATTAAAG